>JABTTQ020002487.1:0-170000 GCA_016081115.2 Rehmannia glutinosa | reverse complement strand
CCTAGGACTCGTATGTAGTAGTGGATCCAATTTTGAAAATAGGTGTTTATAGATATTAAAAAAGTATACATAAACTTTTTTTAATATTTAAAGTCATACAACAAAATACTGTTTAATTTCAAAAGTTGATCGCGTAATGATACATGAAAAATTAATACACATATATAAAAGAAATTTTTTTAAGTACATATAGAACTAATTAGAGTAATTAAGAAATTAAGAAACAACAAAAAATAGTTTTGGTAACATTATTATTTTATTACATTTATATAGTTGGGATATTTTTACCTTTTGCAGATTTTGCCATGTATTTTATTTTTTCATATTGTTATGTTAAGTTTTAATTTTTCTAAATTTTGTTGTGGGAACTTGTATTGTAATATTTGGATTTTATATCTATATATATATATAAAAGCTGAATAGTGGTATTTTTAGTAAGTTCCCGCCAAAAAATAGTTTCTAATTTTGGAAATTCTGTAGAAAAAAATTAAAAATTAAATTGAGTGATGCTTATTCACTTCTCTGTATTGAGAATGGAAATCAGATAGAAAAATATTAATTTGAGTCGTAATTTGTCTCGGCAATATCAACGTGCTGTTAAAAGTCATTGATTTTAGCTGTGTAGCCTGTCAATGCAATATCAAGTATCAACATTTTGTCAATGTCCATGTCGGTCTTGGAAATGTTTACTTATTAATTCGGTTTTGCAAGTAATTTACTATGGAGATTGCAAAATTTGAATATTTTGCATTTCAAAATTATAAATGGTTGTCATTCATTGAATAACGTTAATTAGCAGATACAAAATCATCTTGAAACTCTGCAGTCCTCTTTTCTAAAATAATAATTGCTGCAACATTTGTTCCAAATATTATAAAATTATAATTATAATAAATATAAAAATAATCTCACATTGATAATCGTGTATTAGTTGTTATAAATGACGCGTCTTTCATGACCACAAAATCATTGAGACTCCAAAACATTTCGACACAACTCTGCAAATCTGCAATCCACGATTTCAATGACAATACCACAAAAAATGCCACTGTTCTGCGCATTGGACTTACGTCTTATTTGTATTTACAACGTTCCTTCTTTTGGCAACAGCTTCGATCCTTTGACCTTTCTATTTATATTGTCTTCCATGACAAAGAGGTTTGCATCGTTTGCTCACTATATTTTCAAAATTCACGTTTACTACCATTTATCCAATGCTTTCTCTAAATCCTAAATATTATCATTCATTCACTAATCTATAAATCATTCTCATTCGACTACAGTACACAGGTTATCAAAAAACATATTCTGAAGACATCTACACATTTTACAAGGGACTTCGAGCATTTCAATTTTACATATGCTACGATCTGGGCGAAATGAAAGGCAATCGATCTAGAAAATCAATTATCTTTTTTGGGATCGATTTGCATGAAGAATCTCCGAGAGAACGACTGAAGTTTTTGGATTGATCTAGAAATATTTGGAAGATATATGGGGAGTTTGAAGACCACGCTTTAAGAGGAAAGATATATATCCAAAGTGCTACATTTCAGATTTCAATATTTTAATTTAGTTTACATGTTTTTTTTCCTTCATTTGTGCAATGGGTTGCCAAATAATTGGGCCAAGTTCTTTTTTTTTTTTCTTAATCTTAATTTTGTTCTTTAAGTCATTTGGTAGAGTATGTGGTCCCCGTGGTTATTTTATAAATGTTTTTCTCCTTATACTACAAAACTTTGTGAATTTGGTTTCGGGAGGTGATTTCTGACCCGACAAGAAAATACTAAATTAACCTAACATGTTATAAGCGGGTTAAGGTTGATGCTTGACGGGTTTGGTAAGAATTGGGTTGGGGCCAAATAATATTAATAGTAAACAGGTCAGATTAGGGTTGACTTGAGTTGACATGATTAATCTATTTAACAATATAATATATTGTTATGTTGCTTTTTTTGTATTAGTTTTGAATTTTGATTGAATGAATATATGTTTTTAACATAATTATTGAATTTAAAAAAATATCCAATGTATGTAAATATAATTTTTAGATTAATTTTTTATACATATATGTCTTTTTGGGTCACCCCAGAAAACACGAATAATAAACGAGTTAGGTTACAGTTAAGAAATCTGTCACGAATAATTAAATATGTTATAGTTAAGACATATGACATGAATAATAACATGAATTTTATATCTCTACACGATACGTGTTTCAATGTTCCCGGACATAACACGAATTGACACCCCTAATTTGAATATTTTTTGGCCATAAAAAACGATGAATCAAAAACGAATAATGTATTGTTTTTTTCATGAAAACTAATTTCTCATTTTTTTGATGGAGATAGCAACTCGATGGATAAGAAAGAAGAAGGTGATTCAAAATGACTTGGTATGAAGACGGCGGATGTCTAAACTCTGACGGAATGTCATCTATGACCTTTTTAGGGCAACACAGAATTCGTTGTTATAATAGTTGTTTGCCCAAGCCCAAGTAATTGTTGGATAGTCTTTAAGTGATTTGGACCAATTTTTGTTTGTCATACATTTGTCTACAAAATATATAGAGGAAATACCACAAAATACCCTGATTTTTGAAAAAAAGACAAAAATACCACTCCATTCCAAATATACCCTATTCGGTCATAAACATGACAAATATACCCAATTATTCATCCTGTTACGGTAACCCCTCCCCCGATCACTCACCCGCTACCTTTTTTCCCGTATTTCTCCTCTTCTCCTCTTCACTTCTTCCATCTGTTTGTGCTTCGGTTTCCACACCCTCCCTCCGTTGCACCGGCGAAGACGAGGGTCGCACCCACCGAAGCCTGTCGGGCCACCCAGGTAAGATATTATCCATCCCTTTTCCACAAATTAGGGCTTTTTATGCTTTTGATCAGATTATGGATTAGAATCGATTATTTTGGCAATTTTGAACTTATATTATTACATATTACCAGTTTTCTGGGCTTCTCTTCTGTTTTTCATTTTCTTTTATTGAAAAAGAAAAAAAAAACAGAGAAACAAATTTTGTGTGTTCTGAATTTTTCTTATCTTAAGGGGAAAAGGGAGTTTATGATTGCTTCATGTTTTTTTGTCCCTATGAATTATGCAATATTGCTTTCATAAGCATCGGAAAAAGGGCTTTGAGTTGACTCTTTGCTGTTCTTTTTATTTATTTTATTTTAATTTTGGTCTGTAAATCTTTAGATCTCATATTTCATTTGGTGAGCTTCTTGTAGAAGTTGGAAATATAGCGGAGGTGAAAATTAATTATGAGCTATTAAATGATGATCTAATTTTTCTTGCATTCAATCTGAGGTGGCTCTGCTAGTTTTGACCTCACCAATTAACTTGTTCTTCATATTTCTTGGTATTGGTTTAAAGCCATATGGATTTCATTATTTTAGTAGATTTTTATGTTATGTAAATTCAGCTGTAAAAACTAATTTCGACGGTATGCTGAAGTGATTCATTCAATTAGAACAAATGAGAAGTTATGCATAATTAAGGAATTTTATCATCCTAATAGTATTGAGACATTCAACATTAATTATGGGTTAGTATCGGAGTTGGTACGTATGATGATGAAATGTCAAGCGAAGACTCAGAGGTTAAACCCAATTTTCTGTGTTCTTTTATTATTTTGTGATTTGAAGTTTTTCCTTTGTTTCGATGTTGTTTCGAAGTTGTTTCTTTTATGTTTCTTTTGTTCTTTTAAGTATTTTCCATTTATTTTGTTCTTTTATTGTTTTTGATTTGTTGTGTTATCTATCTGACTGTGTATCTTTTTTTATTTCTTTTGTAGTGAATGTGGGATTTTTTGTTGCTTGTTATGTCGTTGTTGGGAAGGTTATGGACGTTGAAGCGTTCGAGATAGAGAATGAACAAGCAAGACTCAGTAATCTGCTTCACAATCATGATAAGTTGAAGCTGCAAAATGGTGATGATGATGACAACGACATTGAGTTTCTACCTCCACTTCCTAATGATTTTAGAGAATTGTTATTACGTAAATCTTAATGATGGTGTAATCAGTTGAAACATTTAAGAAACATAAATGAAACATGTAAGAAACAATTGTGAAACAGGGGATCATGTGATAAAAGTTTGTAGTAAATTGCTTTTAAATTTAGAGAAATAGTGTGGTTTTTTCCCCATATACTCTTCATCTTTTTTTTTTTTTGTCATTATTGTAAATGTTGATCTTTGCTTCATTTCGATGTATGCATGTCTAATCTTGAACTAAAGATCTCACGTACTCTAGCAAAGTTGTTAATAGTAAGTCATTCCCCGCTACAGTTGATGCATTCAATACTTCTACGATGTTGGAAGTCAATACAAAGTATTTTTTGGTCTGACAGTGGAGTCGTGTCCATTTCTCGTAGTCGATGATGGACAAGTAAGCTCAAATTTTCTGAATTGGATTTGTTGTTCCAAGATTTCGTTTAGGTCTTGAATGTGCGATCCATTGAATCAATATTCTTGTTATTTCAAAGTTGGTATACTCTCTATGTTCTTCCCATTGTCCATTGTGGCATACCACAACTTAGATTTTCTCTCAATCGTGGAATTCAATGAAAAATTGGCTAAGTGAAACATATAAGAAACATAAATGAAACAGGTATGAAACAACAAAGAAACAAGAAACATGTTTGAAACAATAAAGAAACCAACGCAAAAAAAACAGCGGAAAATGGGTATTTTTGTCAAAAATCAGCGGAAAATGGGTATTTTTGTCCAAAATCAGCGGAAAATGGACATTGTGCAGGAATTGGGTATGGAAAATGGGGTATTTATGTCCTTTTCCCAAATATATATTTGATTATTGAATACTTAGGCCTATTCAAGATTAAAAATGTCTTTTTGGTCCAAATAGGATAATTGATATTAAACAAAGGTGCCAATCTATCAGGTTGATTGATTTATATTATGTTACTTTGTTCATATTTTTTCTTTGACATGTTTTTTAAATGAATGTATAAAGTATTTTGCAGATGTTGATTTTCAATGGTGTAGTGTTAAAAATAAAAGTGTCATTTCCCTTGAATAATATTTATTTATCTTTACATTTTAACTATATATTGAAATTCCAGAATTTGTAATCTCTAAAAATTAAAAAAAAACTCCCTATTCTAGGTTACAGAGCTTTTTCTAGGATTTTCAAATTCATTTTATGTAAGAAAAATATAGAAAATTATAAAATCAAAAAAAATATATTAGAAAAAATATACATCTGAACTTTTTTTTTTCTTCTACAGATCCGAATGTCCATTAAATTAATTTATTTTGTTTCATGAAGTTTTGCCAGTGAAAAACTCAAAAAATGAACAGAAAATCACATATGACGAAAAACATTGTACATTTAAAATCTTTTTTTTGTTCGAAACTCAGAGATGTAAAAAGTATTAACCAAAATATAAATATTTAAGGTCACAAAAAGCTTTTTTTTTTTTTTTTTTTTTTGGGAGGGGGATTTTAATGCATTTTATTCAAGAAAATTCATGAAAATAACAAGGCGAAAATTATATATAAGAAAAAATATAGATCATAAAGATCCGACTATACATCCATCAAAAAAAATATTTATTGTGTAGTTTGTCATCAAAATTTGCAAATATTGTAAATAGATCAGATCATTAGAAACAAATTATAAATCTGGGTTACACAAACACATCCAAAGAATTTGAATGAAAAATAAAAACAAAAATAAGCATTACCGAATAAGACATCTACCGGAGAAAATTCATTTTCAAATTCATTTTCGTGTTTTTTTATCGTAGGCTTCCCACGCTTGGTCCCACCGATCCCCACGTTTGCATCATCTTATATTTTTGCGTTGGAGAAGTTCTTTAGAATCATGAAGCAGCGGCGAGAAGAAAGAACCCGTAAAACTTTGTGCGGAAAATAAACACTCAAAGCGGTGGTGGAAGATTACAGTTTAAGGTTGCCATTGTCAGATTCATTTTTTATTTTTGTTTTCATCCTATTTCTTTTGTATACTTTTGGGCCATGGACCTTTGGGTCACTTACAGTTGGCCATACTAAAGTATGTATTTGTGCAAGAACATTTTAGCCTTATTAAGAATCTTTCCATTATGAAAATCATACTATAAATTATTTATATATTTTAGTCTGAACCATATATAATTTGTTTTTATTTAAAAATTCATTTATGAAATAAGTTGTTGAATTGAAACAAAATAATAAAATTGCTAGGTGGTAAGATTATCTACTTAATTGAGATTTAGTCAAAATCGTTGCCAATCAAACCTTTATATTTATTAAATAAATATTTTTATACGTACAAATTAAATAAAACAAATTAAATTAATAAGTTATTGATACAAAAATTTTAATATAATATTAATGATTATGTGAGAAAATCAAAAGGGCATCTTAAAATTTAATATTAACTCTTAAAATAAATGAAATCTAATTTAAAGTATGACAAATCGTATATGTAAATGACAATTTTGAAGAAATCAAAATTCATAACAAAGAATTGCCCAATTGAGCATCATTATAAAAAGAGTTTTGGAGTTTTATTAGAATGATTATGAGTGTTATGAAAACTACTTTTTAGTATATTTTAATCTATTTTTTCTATGAATAATGGTTTTATTTTATTTATTTTATTAATACTGTTTTGGGGTGCTTTCCTACAAAATCACCTTAAATTACCAACAGGATTTATAATATTATCAACAAGATTTATAATAAACTTGCTGCTAATCTATTGTTTTATCCATAATTATTTATTGACATATTGCTTTATCCATCTTTATATATATTTACTTTTTAATTATTTATTACTAACAATTTGTTTTTATATATATAATCCGTGCATCGCACGGGTGGAATACTAGTTTATATAAAAATCAGGGTATAAATTTATTATTATTATTATTTTAAATAAAGATTAGTGTTGGAAGATTTATAAATTGGGGTACACCAAAGTTCTCATGTAGATCTGCCATTGCTCGTATGGTAATGGTTTTAGTGAGAACTCTCATTTTTATCATTTCTATTGAGAATTTAGTATTATATTCGATTTGCGTGAAAAATAAAATTGTGTGGATAAATAAATAATAATAAATTTTTATATAGATATAGAAAATAAAAATGTGTTTGGTTGAGTAGTTTTGAAAAAATATTACATATGAAAGCACATGCTTAAATAGAATTAAATATCACATATGTTATTTTTATTTATTTTTTATTTGTTAATTAACTTTACAAAATAAATTAAAAATAATATAAATTCTTCAAATACTTTTCTTTGTGGAACTTATGGTAAAC
This sequence comes from Rehmannia glutinosa, assembly GCA_016081115.2. Classification (NCBI taxonomy): domain Eukaryota; kingdom Viridiplantae; phylum Streptophyta; class Magnoliopsida; order Lamiales; family Orobanchaceae; genus Rehmannia; species Rehmannia glutinosa. The sequence goes on along the minus strand of JABTTQ020002487.1, from coordinate 162,689 downwards.
TTTGAAGAATACAATTTTATAATATAAATTGTTTTTAATTAACGAATTAACGAGAACTTTTTTAGCTAAATCTAAAATATTGATTATTACCTAAAATAAATTAATGAAATAATATTATAGTTAGTTAAAAAAATAAATTTTAAATTAAAAAGTAATATATTTAATTAATTAAAATAAGAAATTATTTAAAAATATGTTACATGGCTTATAAGAAGTAGAAACTTATAATAAAGGATAAATTTTCTAATATTAATATTAATATTATAGTAATTTTCTATGTTCATTAATATATTTGCTATATAATTAACATACTTTAATTAAATCAAATTGAAAAATTTATAACAAAATATTAAAAAGTCATTTAATTTTCAAAATTTGTTTTCACCTTCTTCACTTCCTCACTGCCGCACTTTCGACCGCACCACTCCATCCATCGGAGTTGTGACTGTCGTGTTGGGAATTTCTGCCTTCAAGAAGGGGATGAGAGGCTTAAAACATGACTTTCTTACTTTTCCCATATGCTATGAGGTAAGAATCAAGTATCCTTTAACTCATAAATCCTGTAGTAGCAAAAACCCGCACAGAAAAAACCCTTGCGCAGAAAACTTTGAAGCGGGCTGGAATAGGGGCAGAGGCCTTGGATCTGAAAATAAATCATATCTAGACAAATGTAGGAAATCAGAAGCGAGAATTAAGCAATAGGCGGCTGGATTCAAGCCAAAGCAAATGCCGCAAAAAATTACCAAAGAGAACGCGGGTTTTTGCCCAGATTTGGGCTACCTCAAAAAATTAACCAAAACTCAATTCCAAGCAGTTGAAATACATGGACTCGGTAGCAGGAGCATCAGAATTTTGTAGAAAATGTAAAGAAAAATGATCAGGAAGGTGTGGCGCCGACAGTGGCGGTGGTTAGACCGTGGATGGTGGAAGTTTGAAACAAGAAGGAAAAAGAATAAAATAAATAAAATTGAAAAAGAACACTTACTTATTGATATTATGAAGCTCATTACCCAAGTCAACCAGAAAGAGTGGAGAAAAGGAAGAGTACAATAATATAAACTTCAAAACTTTAATAAATAAAAGAACTGAAAAGATGCATCTCGGTCGATAACGCCCCTACGAATTTTCAGCTACTGGCAATAACACATCTATTTGAGAGTCTTTCATCCTGCAGGAAGACACAGATCATGTTCTACACACTCTGATGTTAGAAAATTTAGGGCCTAGGGAAAAAAAAAATTTATCGAGAAGAATGTCGAGAAGGAGAAGAATATGGGCGAGAGTGGGGGAAAATAATGAGTGTATTTAGAGGTTTGGTGGTTGTATTTAGAATTTTCTCAGGGTAGTAAGGGCATTACAATATTTTATATTCATGGCATTTATGTAATTATAGGAAGAAGGTGTATTTAGAGGAAAAGGAGGTATAAATAACACTACCCTTTCAAATAGTATAGAATTGGAAAATGAGTTTCGAAAATGAAAGGAAGGTTTAATTCCCTTGGGAGTTACACATTATAATTTTCAAAAGAAACAAAAAAGGAAAAATCAATAATATTAGTTGGTTGCAGACATTAAGTAGATATTTTCATTCTTAGTTTTCATTCTCATTTTGTTTCCCGAATAACATCAATAATTATCATATTTTCCTCTAAGTACATACATTTTTCAATACATTATCTAGAAATTCTTTATTTGAAAATGCCAAAAACAAAACCAAATGTTTCGTTCAACTCACTAGGAAAAATCAATTTTAGTCGCATGGCTATATAACATCCCAATTTCAAATAAATAATAATATGAGATTTTATAAAGTGCTAAAAAGAACCACATTTAATAGCAAGAGAATACTAACATTACAACTTCAATACTCCCTTGAGAACAAGTCTTAAAAATTTTAAAACAGAATCACAAAACAATATCATCATATCGTTAACATTAAACAAATTCATAGTTATTTAAACTTTAAAATAATTGCCCGGTCGATAATTCCATCGTCCCTTTTGTGCACGCTCCAACTCCTTTTATCTACAGAAAATATATATGGGGTAAGCATTTAACAGCCCAATGGGGTTAAACAATGTCCAAATTAAATACAACCATGCATATCAAAACAAACATGAATTTCAATAGTAATAGTTTGCTTTGCCGGAGTTTCAACAGAAGGATTCTTTTTCCTTGGACCACTTTCATCCCTTATATAAATAGTAAATAGCAATAGTTCAATAGACAATAGCACATACTCGCAAGATATATAATGAATGTGTTCAATAAGGACACAGTAGAAACAAACCCCACCTCAAAATGCAGTAGCTTCGTGAAGTAAATGCAAATGTAAATTCCTAGTGTTCAAATTCTTCGTCTTCTACAATGAAATAATTTTTAATTAATATAAAATTTTATAGAAGGGAAAAATAGAAGATATATAAAAGTTTTGAATTAGGGGTCTAGGGACAATTTTATAGTAGTTTTCATTCTCAGTTTTTTTTCTCTCTTTTGGCTATCCTTTCCTTTTCTGTTTTCCATTAACTCACGCCCCCATCTTCTCTTTTTTTTCCTTTTATCTTCTCAATTTAACAATCCCTACCCCCACTTTCTTCTCCCTCTCCAGTGCCGACGACCGGCAGCATGGCTGTGCTGGCCGGAGGTGGCGGCGATTCCCTCATCTTTCATCTATTTTTTCTTTATCTTCTTGGTTTTTATCTTAGGTTTTCATTTTTAGGCTTGGGGTTTGGAGTGGTAGTGTTTATAAAGATGGGTGGTGGCCATGATGGTGGTGTCGACAACAGTGTTGGAATATGGCAGCGGGCTGGGTATTTTGAGGAGAGAAAGAACTTTACCTTCTTGATTTTGTGTGAAAATTATGATGAATAATCCCAGGGGGGTTTTAAATATATAGGCTAAGGCCCAAGGGTATGATTTGTGCTGAAATTTTATTACCAAAAATACTTGATTTACATGCATTAAATGCATATACGATTTGTTTATTTATTTATCATGATTTGATTTGATTTTCTCTTTTATAATAGTTGACTTTTCTTCATTCTTGTAAGAAAATAAGAAATTAAATTTCTAAAAGTAAGAATGTTAGGGTTTCAAATTCCTAAACTTGTTCCCAAAATTAGTTCTAAATCAACCCTAATTTATTTTCCCAATTAAAGGAATATGGGTATTACATTCTACATCCCTTGAAATAATTTTTTTTCCATGCAAGTTGATCAATCTGAAACAATTGAGACAAAAAAGGTAGATGAGTCCAATACAACTGATATACATGCAGATGGGTCTGAGGCAACTGAGATAAAAAGATGAACATGACACAATTGAGTAGATGAAGTTCATGATCCAGTCGAGTCTAGTCATGAAGAACAAAACACAAAAGCTTAGGTCAAGGAGTCAACTTTTGCACAGTTCGGGTTTGTGCTCGTTGAGCCTCATCTAAGGTCAGTTCTTTCTGATGCAAATGAAGTTGTTAATACATTTGATGCTGAAATAAAGTCTGAAATGTAGAGGTGAACTCCACTATCACCGAGGAAGTTGTTGAGACAGTTGAGGCACAGTTAACTAAGTAGACTAACACAATCAAGCCGCCGATGAAGCCGCTTCCACTTCGCACAAAGAAAGACGTCTCAAGGAGAAGAAGCAAAGAATCCTATTGGTGATGAAGCATGACCTTATTCAATCCCCCATGTATATCAAGGTGAAGGGCCTTCTAACCCTTTTGGAGAAGAGCTTTCTGATGATGAAGAAACAGTTGCTAGTCCATCAGGCTGAGACAATTGTTTTATTGTAGAAGAACCTAAATCAGGCAAGGATATGATAGAGGAGAACATGGTGATTCCTTATGATCCACGAGGACAACCCCCAGAGTATGAATTTGCCACTGGGGATGACAGCAGACTAGCCGACAAGTTGCAAAGGGCCTTTCTGCATATGTTGAGGGAAATAGAGTATATGGAAATAGGGTACTCCTCACTTTCTCAAACTATTGATAATCATAGTGCCAACATTGAAAGAGATATCAATGGTTGGCTGATGCGAATTAAAGAATGGACTCAGCAGAAAAGAGAATGAAGGAAATTTTAGAAGATTGAACAATAAGCTGGTCATTTGGGGAGCAGATCATATTGCCTTCCAAAATTGCCAGAAGGACAATTTTGATAGGATGAATACTATGACCTAAATCTGCTGCAGACAACAATTGAAAAAAAGTTTGAGCACTTAGAAGCATCTCTTATCAAAATATTGATTCAATTCAGAATCAACTGATTGAATTAAGTGCCAACCATTCAAAGAACTTCATGGTTCATATGAAGCTAGATTTCTTAATCCAAAACCTCCAACCTTCCTCCACTGATGCTGCCAAAAAGGGGGAAACAGGTCCCTTAACATCTGGCACTCCATTGGCTCCTCCCATTCCACCATCATTCTCAGTTGCTCAAAAAGTTGAAGCAAAAATGCAGAACGCTAGAGATGAAATGGATGCCTTAGAAAAGAATCAAGAAGCAAGGATAAATCTCTTGAGGCAGAAGTTTGGAGGTCTACCAGCTTGCTTGATTCCAAAAGAAGGAAGTAATGAGAAGTTTAAAACAATCCTTTCCGAAGGATTCTATAAAGGAATGACTTTGGAACAAGCTTGGAATATGTACTGGGATACTGACTTGCAGGGCATTCAGCTGCCTCCTGAACAATAGAGTAAGATGCAGCAGAGTGCATCCAGCATCCAACCTAAAGTTGGTGTCAGCTAAGACAGTGGAAGAATAAGAGGAAGGGAAACTCAGAGAGGTAGAGGCTCTCCCCCAAGAAGAGGCTATGGAGGTGGCAGGTTTCCAACTGACCCCAACAGAAGATCAGGTGCCTATTGGCTGGGCCTGGAAGATCAACAAAGAAAAGCCAGAGGCAGAGACAAAAGATAGGGGAAGAAAATTTTGTATACTTTTTGTTGTAAATATACACTGTAACAAATTTGTACAAAGTGCCTGAAAGTTATCAATGAAACTGATTCTTTCTTTTAAATTATTTACTTTCAGTGCACATATATTGTTATGGTTTTGGCATCATCAAGAAGATGGGAATTGTTAGGAAATTTATTCGTATAGATTTTGATGATGCTTAGAAAACTATGTATTAAGAAGTTGGCACCCCAATTCAATGTAATTTTTTCTTATGTAATAGACAAGACATTGGCTGACTCAAAACAGCCAAGTCAAAGATCAGAAGACTTGCTTAATTGCGTTTTAGAAGACTCGCAGTTGAGTATCAAGTTTCAGAAAACTCACAACTGAGTATAGAAGAATCAGAAGACTCTTAGCAGATTAGTATCATCAAAGTCTAAAACAGAAGACTGTCAGAAGAGTCAAAGCAGAAGTCTTTCAGAAGACTTGTCAGTCAGAAGACTCAAAGATCAGTCAAATGGGTTAAAGCAGGTGCAAAACTCAAGTCAACTAAGAAAGTCCCGTTGCACTGAGTCCAAGATGGATTTTCATTAAAGTACACGAAGTACTATTTTTGACCTTAAAGGTGTTAGGAATTTATTAAAGGCAAAAGTGATATAACCAATAGAAAAACACTAACAAGACTGCCACTTTCAACAAAGTACAGAAGGCAGAAACATACAAGGAAAGGTCAACATCAAGCTACAAAGAAAGGACATGCCGACTGTCCAAACATCTTGATTTGAATTTGTCCATCTCTTCAACGGACAAATAGTTATAGCTTTAAATGGCTGAGAAAAAACCAGAGAGAAAAACAACAACAACGAGACACAAAAGAGAACAAGAAATATAAAAGTTTGAGATCTGAAAGCAAGCGAACATTCTCTCAAGAGCTGAAATGAATATCCTCAAGCCTATTAAAACAACACCTTATTATGCAATATTAAACAGATTCACAATTATTTAGACTTTAAATAATGGCCCAGTTGACAATTCCGTCGTTCCTTTTGCGCATGCCCCAACTCATTCACTCATCTGTATAAAGTATACATGGGGTGAGCATTCAACAGTTCAGTGGGGTCAAATAGTGTCCAAATTAAATATAATCATACATATCAATATAAACATGAATTTCAATAGCAATTGTTTGCATTGGCGGATTTCACCAGAGGGATTCTTTTTCCCTAGACCACTTTGGTCCCTCGCGTCAATAGTCAATAGAAATAGTTCAATAAACAATAGCACATACTTGCAAGATGCACAATAGAGGCATTTAATAAGAACACAGTAGAAACAAACCCCACCTCAAAATGAAGTAGCTTCGTGAAGTAAATGCAAATGTGAATGCCTCGTATTCAAATTTCTCGTCTCTTACAATGATTTTTTTTTGTTAATATTAAATGTTATAGAAGGGAAAAATAGAAAAAAAAAAGTAGGAAAAATTGGCTTGAAATATAACTTTTTGAGTGAAAATTAGAGTTTGGTCAAAAAGGGAGTTAAAACTAGTCTTTGATAAAAATTAAAGTTTTTTTGGCACAAATCCCTTTTCTGACTTTTCTCCTCTTTTTCTTTTCTCTTTTCTTTCTTCCATTTGTTTTCTTTTTTTCTTTTTTTTTTCTTTTTTTCTTTTCCTCCCTCTTTTCTCTATCCTCTCTTTTTTCTTTTTCCTAGTAACTCATGCCCCCTCTTCTATCTTTTTTTCCTTCCTCTTCTCACTGTAACATCCCCTCCCCCACTCTCTTCTCTCTCTCCGGTGCCAGCGACCGATGATATGGTTGCGTCTGCCGGAGGTGGCAGCGGCTCCCTTATCTTTCCTATATTTTTTCTTTCTCTTCTTGGTTTTTATATTGGGTTTTGATTTTGGGCTTGGGGATTGGAGTGGTGGTTTTCATACACATGGGTGGTGGCCATGGTAGTGGTGCCGGTGGCGGTACCAGAATATATCAGTGGCAGCAGTTATTTTAAGGAGAGAAAGAATCTTTACCTTCTTGCTATTGTGTGAAAATTGTGAAGAATATCCCTAGAGAATGCTTTGAATTTATAGGCCAAAATTTCATGGAATATAAGGTATTATTGCTAAAATTTTATTGCAAAACATACTTGATTTACATGTCCTAAATGCATATTCCATTTGTATATCTATTTATCATGATTTGATTTGATTTTCCCTTTTACAAAATTTGACTTTCCTTCATATTGTAAATAAATCATAAATTAAATCCCAAAAATTAAGAAATTTAGGGTTTCAAATACCTAAAAATGTTCCAAAAATTAGTTCTAACTCAAACCTAATTTAGGCCCAATTTATTTCCCCAACTAGTCTTTTGCTCGTGCAATACACGGCGTGTATATCTGTTAGACATCTATTTTGCACTGTTACGTGTACATTTCTCTAATAGTTATATGTAAACATTTCTCCTGTATTTATGGATGTCAACATCCCTGTTTGTAACCGAATAGAAAGGGATGGGGAACCCATGGTTGCTTCTTGGATGTGAGCGAGGATAGGGATTCTATGCTTCTCTATAATCGGGGATGGGACAGGGACAATATTTATATCCCCCTCCTCCTTCCTATTCCGATTAGGTAAAACGAGAATTCTCCTTTCCCATCCCCAACCCCGAATATGTATATTGTATTTATCTATTATTAATATTAATTCTATTTATATTTTTTTATTTTATTAATTCCAAAAATTAAACTTAAGAATCTTTACATTTTTACTTGTTCTTATTATTTATTTTACAAATTATGGATTTATGTTATCTATGTTTTGAAAAATAGTAATTGCAAAAAGTTTAAATTTTCAAATAAATAATTAAAATATAAAGATAATTAATTTGAATATAAATCATATGAAACAATAAAAAATAAATTATTATAAACTATAAAAACTCTATTTAAATACGAAATATTTGATTGTGTGAATATGAATTGTATCTATTTATAGAACATGTTTATCTATAAGAAAGTAAAAGTTTGAAAAATATTTTGACTGCCAAACGTTGAATTATTTTTACTACCCAAATGCTGAATATTTAGTAAATTGTATTTTCAATACAATCAATAATAAAATCATTTCAAGTTATAATATTTTTTGGAGTATAGAAAACTGAACAATTATAAAAATTATTAAAGTAATTAAAGAAAAACCATGTTTTATATTTAGTAACGCAATTTTAAGGAAAATGTAACATTTCAAAAAAACAAAAGCTATATTATTTTTATTTATACACATATATTAAAAATTATCAAATAGACAAATTCAAATCTAATTCAAAAGTACAACTTTGAAACTTTAATATCAAAATATGTTGATAAATATAAAAAATTATTTATTTTAACATGAAAAGTATGTTAATATATAAAAAATAATTTTCTATATATAAAATACTATTATGAATATAATTTCATATTAAATAAATCTTAATTTTCTTCTACATAAATATATATAATACTATGTGTGGATATATGTGATATATAAAATTTTGAAACATATTTTGAGATGTTTTCTTCAATTAAATTTTAATTGAATTTAATAAATTTAAATATAATTCTATATAATTATTAAGAAATGGGCTAAGCTCAAATAAAAACTATGCATATATTACAAATAACTAAAATATACGAATATACAAATTGATAACTAATAACTCGAATGCATAATTTTTAAAGCCCATTACACATATAAAATGATGAGTAAATATTTCATTTTTATAGTTTTATTTATTATGTTTTTGTTATTTATATATGCAATATACATGTCAACATGAAGATCGTAAAAAATTAATTAATTTGATATATTATACGCCAAAAATGGATCAAAAACGAAAAAATTATTAATTTTTTTAAGAGAAAAAAGATAAATATCATGATTAATGCAGTGCACAAACATATTTAGAAAGTTAATTTTACTTAATTCTGTTTTTTTATATCATTTTAAAAAGTGATTATTTACAGAAAGTTGACTACCAGAAATAATAAAATAGTAAATATTTATCACTTATTATTTTTATATATATATTTATTACTTTTATAGTAACTGCAAAAGGGCGGGAAAAATTATCAATACAATTTTTAGAAGCGGCTCACTTTATATATATATATAAGATAAGATAAGATTAGAGGGATGCGGATATTACACGCTCACTTTCAAAAACATTTCTTATTTCAACCTTAGCCTGAAATTTAAAGTGAAGAAAAAAGACAACTACAAAACTTGGACAATTTCACACCTGGAATACTCAAATTATAGCATTAAAATCATCTGTGTTGAAATCAAAGAAGCCATAAAATACTTATACTCTTATTATGCAAAACCAAAAGTGAATTACAAAAGAAACAAAGGAGAGCCTTATATATGCAAATAGAAAACCTAACCCTAAAAGTACTAAAATTCTAACCATAAAAAGACTACACTTAAATAAGGAAACTAAATATATATTATATTTCAACACTCCCCCTCAAACTCACGATGCAACCGCAAGAAGCAATCTGAATAGCACTCTTATTATCACAATGCAGCGGAGTGGGACGATCAAGAAAAACACTCATATCTGCTAGCAACCAACGTAACCAAACAATCTCACAAGCAGTAGTTGCTATGGCACGATACTCAACTTCTGTGGAAGATCTAGAAGCTACATCTTGTTTTTTACTCTTCCAAGAAATGAGAGAGTCACCCAGGAACACACAAAAACCAGTGATAGATTTGCGATCTGTAGGATCACCAGCCCAATCAACATCAGAGTATGCACGCAACTCCAATGAAAAATTAGACGGAAGTAAAAGACTCTGAAACTGAGTTCCCCGAAGATGTCTAAGAATACGCAGAATAGCAGCCCAATGAACTATAGAGGGAGAAGTAACAAACTGACTAACCACATGAACAACATGTGCAATATCCAGACGAATAATTGTGAGATAAACCAAACTCAACAACAACAAGATTTATATAAACCGGGATCCGACAAGGGTGAACCATCGTGAGGAGAATACCGAGCATCAGTCTCAAGCTAGTATCAACAATCTTGTTATCAGTAATATGTGCACGCTCAAATATATCAGTAATATACTTTGATTGAGACAAAAGATAACCCTGTGGGGAAGAGGCAACCTCAATACCAAGAAAATAACGGAAGGGACCCAAATCTTTCATAGCACTAGTAAGAAACACGTGCGACGCACGTGATCCATATGATTTTACTAAAATATTTATGTTATTTAATAATTTCATTGATGAATATTAAAATATCAAGAAGTACTGTTTTACAAATAAATAAACATTCTTTAAATACTCAAATTATTAAAACGGAAATATTTCAAAGTATTTTAACATTTTTTTTCCTGATCGAGAGTAGAGATCCATATGAATGATCATCTGATTATTTTAAAGAATTCAATCCAACAAAATTTTAAAAAAGTTCTTATATTGGTTTACTATAACATTAATCAATCTTTTGTTTGATTTGATGGCTAGTACAATCTTTTCTTTAAATGATTTTACAATTCTTTTAGCATTAGACGCTAAGATTGATACAATCATTATCATATTAATCAAAAAAATAAAAATGATTAAATTACGTCTTTACCAAAATCAAGCATTACATCATGGTTTTATTAATTTCTATTTGAATTTATAAATCACGTAAATGTTAATATTATCCTTGTGCTTGGTTTTTTCATTTTATCTCTTCTTTGATTAAAGAATGGAAATATATATAGAAAAACACTTTTTGTATATTATTTTAAATGTAATAAAGAAAAATTGAATATTTTTAGTTATTGCAATCCACTTATTTTGAGTGTCCTATTTAAGAATAATAAATTTTAATCTTCTCTCTCTCTCTCTCTCTCTCTCTATATATATATATATATATATATATATATATATATATATATAGGGGAGGATCCAGTGAGACCAGGGCCTTAGGTGAGACCGTAAGGACTAATCTACACCATTCAAAAAAAAAGAGGGCCAAGATCTAACAAATATATATGACATTATAAAAAAACAAAAAAAAAAAAAACTGCAGGTGTATTTTTGGCAGAACAAAAACACTCATAAAACCGCCAACCAATTATGCTGCTACATAATAGAAAAATCGAATCTCTGATTAATCACGTTCCTATAATCACGCATTCATCACTTTTTTTCCCTCTCCACGCAAATCGTCCCTGCACAATGAGAAAACTTTATGACTATCCATTAAATCTGCATTTCATATCTTTAGCTCAACAAAATACATCAAAGACAACACATCCAATTTACGATCAAGAAGAATCATCATATATAGAAGATATGTTCTATTCTACCATGGCACAAAACCAAGAATCCAACCCAGCTGATGAATCGATTCAAGGTAATTTCCAACGAATGCTTTCTGCAATTATATGATGAAACACAAAATCAGATGAAAAACCAAATTTGTACACAAATAAGTGATGCAAAACTGTATATTTACTATCTTTTTCAATGCATATTTATAATATATATTGTATAATTAACGTTCTATACCACATAATTAATAATAACAATCATGTATTCCAATTAAAAATGCGAGTTGCAATTGTTTTTATCATATATACATAACTAGTATGAAAAACAATGCATATATACATTTAACTCTTTGCGTATTTATTGTATGATGACCACTATTTTAAATATCGGACCATACCGATCGGTTGAACCGGTTATACCGGATACTGGTGGTCGGACCGATACGGTAAGACTCTAAATACCATTTTTGCGGTTATACCGGTCAAAATCGGCCATGCCAGCCAAAACCGGTTAAACCGAATTTTTTATACTTTTTATTTTTTTCAACCTTTTTTTTTATAAAAACTGAAATTATAAACTTAATGTTTAACATATTTATGCCATAATTCAAATCAAACAAGATTTAAAATCAATTATTCAATATTATGTTAAGATTCAAATCAATTATTTGTATTTTAACTAATTCAAACAAGAATTCTAATCAATCAAAATTTTCTAAATTTGGACAAACCTCTATAATATAGGCATAGACAATCAATCAAATAATTATATAATAAAAATATAAAAAATAAAAAATATATAACTTCTCTTTTTATATCAATATATTACATTAATATTTTATATATAATATATTTTATTAAAACCGGTAAAATCGGCGGTTGAACCGGTCTGACTGGTTGAACCGCTTATCGATGACTTGGCCGGTTTGATCACCGGTACGGTATTTAAAACATTGATGATGACATTATCATTGCGTTTGAGTAACATATATCTTGCATGCAATTTTATAATTATTTGCCTAAATATAATATATATTGTATAAAGAGAATTATTGCTGAGCAATACTTGAAATGCAAATTGGCCAATTGAGAAGCATTACTCATCTCCAACCCGTAATCACATCACCTCGTGCCACCACCCATGTAACTTTTCATATGCCTCATAACAAAAATTCCACAATCAATCTTGTTTGTAGTGTCTCTCCAATGCATACAAAGTCTGAGTGGGGTCACTTTTTCGAACAACCAGGCCATTTGCGCACATCCTCTCGCATCCAAATAATTCGAAAACACTCGGATTTGCAGTACACCACAAAATCGACTATATGAGTTGAGTGTACTAACAAAACGAAAATCTATGCATTATATGTACGCTAAATATACATTATAATCCAACTAAATATGCAAAAGGCAAGCATTAATTATACTCAAAATGAAAGAATGACAAAACAGATAAAACCACCTAAATTCAAACAAGAATACACTATAATCGAAGTAAATAAGCATAAAACATTTGAGGCAAAATGCAATAACCACTATAAATAGGCGTAGCAACCCCACGAACTCGTCAAACATCCAAAATGTAACCAAGAACAATGCTTGAAAGGCACAATATATACAATAAATATGTATTAAAACTTAAATAAATGTGCATCAACACTTAACTAAATATTCATCGGAAAATTAATGTTGTCTGAACAAATAACCTCAAATTCTAAACCACACATAGACACAGACACCAATACGAACTACAAATACACTGAAACAGAACTAAATAAGCATGAAACAATGGGAGAAAACTGCAAAAAGCCATAATCAGCAAAACATGGAAGATGAAAATCCACACAACTGCAAAAAAAGAAAAAAAAATTATGAACAAAATAAATCAAACCCACAAAAAAATGATGAACTTCGTCTTGTAATACCGAAACTCACAAATCTGAGATATATGTTTCAAAACCTCCAATAACAACTCGAACAGAAAACATGAAACACAAAAAAACAAGAATAAAAAACTGGTGCAACTGCTGAATGGATTGATAGAAAATAAAAGTGATGAAAAAATAGTGTCGATTGGGAAGATGTTTTCTTGCTCTGAGATGATAAATGATGATCAGTGGCCATCAAAAACCCCTGCTTTCAAGTAAGCACATTTTTTTATATTATTTTTCATGATAAGCTTCAGTTTAAATTATAGTTTTAGCAGGATCAGAAGTTTGATTAACAATATTTTGTCTTCATTATATTTGATACAAATGAGTCCATCCCATTTGCATAACATTTACTGTCATCTGCAAAAGTATTGGTATATGGGCATAACTAATTAGAAAGAGATTATGAAAATTTACTTGCTATTCACTTTTATAACTAAGCAATGAACATAAATTTTAGGTATAATTATAAAAGCTACACCTTAAGTTTGGCCTAATTACATAAAAAAGAAAATAACTAACTTTAAAAGTATAAATTTTCCCTTCTTAGTATCTGAATTTGGTACAACTAACAGAACACGTAAACTGAAGTTACCATTAGAATAATTTGAGAAGAAAATGAAATTTAAGGGGGAAACATGAATAGACAATGTCTCTCCCCCAAATTAGAAACTATTCATCTCAACAGAAGTAAAATATCATTGTGAAAGTTAATAGTGTAAGCCAGGAAACTTCAAATGTTTTCCCAGCAGAAGTAAAATATCATTGTAGTCAAAGTTCTTTTTTATTGGCCAAAAACTAAAAAAGAGTTAGGAGTAAATAATTTAAAATTTTATTAATATGCTGATACTGTGGTATATGTGACAATATGCATAAGAATTTGATTGCATTTATGTTTGGCTTTAAGAATTTAGAGTTATCCCTCATCCCTTTGGGAAACATGACCAGATAACTCATGGTTGTGTAATTTTTATGCAGATACTGAGAGATCTTGGGGTTAGAACAATGAAGTTGATGACAAGAACAAGTTCTTCTGAAGAGTTGGTTTGAATGGTTCATTGATTTGATCATTCTTTTTCTTTTTGCTTAGTTGTATATTTATTGCCCTTAAGTAGATCATCAGTTGTTAGTAGAAAAATAGTTAGCCTTCAAAGTTGTGACGGTACCATTTGCAAACTCTATTCATAATGAATTGTTTATTTATATGGATTTTTTACAGCTTTGGACCGGTGTCTTTGCGTAAATTCTTTTAAAATTGCTTCAAAAAACATTAAGATAACGATTTTGATGTGATGTATTCGAATTAAACGACACCGGTTTAAAACCGGTGTGAACTGAGATGTCTATTCGCCATAGACACGGTTTTGAATCGATGTCAAATATATAAACTTTTAACATCAGGGCCTTTGAAAGCGAATATTTTATATCTACGACACCGGTTTTAAAACCGGTGTCTTTCAAGGAAACAACACCGGTTTTAAATCGGTGTTAAAAAGTTCAGACTTTTAACACTAGTAGCTCTAACACCGGTTATTTTAGTAATAGACACCGGTTTAACAATTGTATTTCTCACAAAGTTCAACTGTGATTGTATCGCCAATTGACAAACAATCCAATTGCCTACGCAAAATTCCAAAGAATTTCCCAGGAGGGCTAAAAGAATCAGTTGCATCCATTCACCATATTTTAGGTAGATGTAACTTGCCATGTGCTCCCTCACAAGGGGACGTTAAATCATATATATGCCTCACACAATGACATTTATATTTGCTCATGCATTCTTCACATGTTTATGACACTCAAAATGTCATAGAACTAAAGTTCTAATGACACTCACGGTATCATAACACCCAAGTTGTCATGACACCGAACTGTCACAACACTCAAGTTGGCTCTTGGTGCCCTGCCCATAGCTGATTGGCTATCGCAATATCCCAACATAGAATCCTACATTTATATAGTGGATCCAATTTAACATTTGGCAATAATTTCATATTCACCAATTTCGTTATGGCATTCATGTAACGTGTCAAGTCTATAAAAGTAATAAAATACTCTTTACCGGATCTTGTTTGCACAAAATTTAAACCACGATATCATCACTTGTGAATTAATTCTAATAGACGTAACATTTCTCCACATTAGAATCATTTTCTTTTCTTTTGAACTTGACCCAACTACATAGGCTTTAACAAACTCAAACTCAGCACCATGAGATACAATAATAATTTATATTGCCATCTCTTAATCATCTCCGTTGAGTGTTTCTGACTTTTCTCCATGAGAAAAACAATCACCAGTGGTGAAATTGCATTGGATATCACACATGTATGTGAACCTATTATTGTTCCCTCCATTTTTGTTATGGAAAGACAAGATAAACAATCATTCACTTATTTGTTTCGATCACTTCTTATCAGAGATACAAATATTAGTGAAAGAAATCAATAAACAATATTCAAATGTTCTGAACCAGATTAATAACAACAATATTATGATCCTGAAGAATCAATATATAATCATGAGAAATAGAACAATATTATGATTAAATAACACCCCGTTTCATTAATTAGCCATTCAGCCAACTTGCATCTGTTTTTTTTTTCCTCAATGATATCTAGAGATCTGTTTGCATAAATTAAGCAAGAAAATATATATAATATTAAATTCTACACCAGAGAAAACAAAAACACTCCAATTTGTTTCGACACGTGTAGATTTTCATAAACAAAACAATGATAGGAATAATCCTTCTCACTTCCAAATAAGACTTATAGTCTACACAAATTTCAAAAACAAAAGGAAATTCCGTAGTGTGTCATTTAAATGCTCAATGAACTCTAAATGCACATAAGCACAGTAGACATACAGAAACATATATATAAAATCGTAATCACACATTGATTACAAGCATATTCAGTTCCAAAGCAAATTTCTACGAATCTGTTCATATAAAATTATGCAGAAACCAGAGATTGGAACCAATAAACTTAACATAATTTGAGCATTATATAAATTCTTAAACCAGATGCAACAATTATATACATATATAGGTACGTATATAAATAATGTGCGCTATGAAACAATCTGTTTGTTTGTAAAAACCAATCTAACAATTACAACAGATATCATGAGATTGAAGAAACACACTCAAGTACAAATGCAGATTCAATATGTTCATTAATTGAATTATAACGTCAACTTGACTCAATGTAATATCAATTCAGAAATCGATAAACTCATTCAACTTGGAAAGAACAATATATTATGCATTCGGAAACACATATTGTGTTTAGACAATGGTTATACTTTATACTCGAATGTGTTGACGTGTTTTTCGACCAACAAGCAAAATATATGAAAAGTGTCACACGTGGAAATATGGACCAGTATTTTGAACGGGCTATTTCTGCCTTTTGTTTTATATATTGCCGAGCCGGAATTTTTGGGTCGGTTTGTTTGCAGAGTTTTGTTTTTCAAGCGCTTCTTCTGTCTCCTATCCCCCTCCTCTTCTTAGATAAGGCCTATTTATACTTTTCTTATTAGTGGATATTTAATAACCACTATTACAATTAATCACTAAAATAAAGGTAATGGCACACTTGTCCTCCCTTAAGCATGCATGTGGGCCAAGTGTTTGCCACTTGGCGGCTTATCTGGCTGGCATGTTGACAAATGTCACCTTATGCATGTTAATGGCATGCTTAGCTTTCCTTAACCAGATGGTTATCCTTAACATTTCCCATTAAGATGGGCTCGGGGCAACCGAGCCCAATTCATGACATCATCGTGGCCGTGACGACGAATCGCTCGGTCCGACCGGTCTTTGGGGGCCCCATACTTCCATGTGCAGATCGGCCATGTGGACCAATATCTTTGTCGGCTCGGGTGTCATCAATGGCCCCCAAGTTTAATTCCGAGAGAAGTATTCCTGAAATCGGATTTGAACTTTTAATGTTAATCATGAGCTTTTAATGGGAAGAGGAAATCTCAAAAGTTGTCTTCCCGACACCACACCCGTCAATTAATGTTTGAAACGGGCGCATTAATCGCAGATTATGATGACAGACACGTGATTTCGGTTAAGGGGTTGACCATCCTCGCTGGAATTGAAAGAGTGGTACATCATTATTCTCGATTCGTGGGGACGTAACGTTTCTCCCGACATTTTTAATTCAAGGGACACATATTTGAATAAATGTCTCTTCTTTCGAGAAATTCAAACCTATAAATACCCCTTGCATCTCTCAATCGCACTTTCGCACTTCGCATTCTTCCAAGCGAGAATCTCTTGAGCGAGAACTTTCTAAAATCAGTCCTTAGGGCTTCGAGACTTGATATTTAGGTATTTTCCTAAAACTTTCTATTTCTTCTTTGCTTCAAATAAATGTCTTCTGAAGATAGCCAAAATCGCAGTTACAGTGTCGAGGCGGAAGTTGAAGATCCTCCCTCCGAACCTTCTATTTATTTTTCTCGGTTCAACAACCTACATTCTCTGGCCCAATTGTGATTTCGAGTTTGAGTCATTCACCGTCGAGAGATTTTCCCGCGGAGCAAGTAGATCGTACCTTTGTTTCTGGCGCTATTCTTCGTGGAGGCCCTTCTCACATTCCTGGGTTAACCCACGGAGATTCTAGTGAAGACGACTTGCTCCCTAATCCCCCACGTACTCAAACTGAAGAGGAGATGAACCCTCAAGAGCAGGAGCACTTGGAACAGGTAGATGAGCCCTCTGATGGTGCTAGGGCGGAGAGGCCTGTGGGGCCAATTGGTCACCGTCACGGGGATGTCCGACAAGGAGGGGGTCCCCCGTTGCGTGTAGAGGCCAGATGGAGGCCTTGTGATTTGAATGATTACCCCAGCTTGCTGACGATTCCAGAGCTAGGGTTTTTCCATCAAAAGTACAAGCTGCCAGGAAATGTACGTTTCTGGCTGCTAGACGGCGCGGAGTGCCTGGAGCACCCTCCGGAGGGATGTGTCGCCATACACATTCCCAGTTTTCTCTTCGGACTGCGTTTCCCACTCCCTTTGGTGCTTACGTGGTGGTTCCGCAAACGGGGGCTTCCCCTCACGCAGGTCCATCCCTTATCTTGGGGTCGGATTATTGGGCTCCTGGTGCTATTTCATTTGGAGGGTTCCCATGCCCCAAATTTAGGGAGATAAACGAGCTTTTTTGTCCGAAGGCGACCCCTCAACACCAGGTCGGGGCAGCCCTGCGGATGGTACTACGTGCACACCGGGGATCCGGGTATCCGGGCGGGTTGGTTGAAGGCCTTCCACAATCCTTAAAGGAGTGGAAGGACAAATGGCTATGGGTTGGCGGCGAGTGGCAGACTCGCGTTGGAGAGGAGGGAAACATACTCTTACCCCCTTCTGATTTTACTTCAAATTTCGAAAATACACTTGTCTCCTTTTTTGTTTAGTTTTCCTTTTTTATTTCTTTTGCTTTTTAACTTGATCTTTTTCCTTCCTTGTTGTGTCGAGAACCGAACCCGCCTCACTCTCTCACCGCTTTCATCCGGCGGTGAGAATATTCAAAGCCACAGGGGGCAAGGGACAAAGCGGATTGAGAGGCTAGCCACCGAGGCTCGGCCGCCGCGGGGGCTTGCGGGCTCGCTTGCCTTCCGATTCCGAGGCCGAGGAGGTGGCCGAGGAGAGATGGTGGCCGCAGGAGGAGAAGTCAGAGAGATGGCCGAAAGAAGTCCTCCAAGGGGGCGGAAGGGGGCAGACTGAAAGAAGTGACTCCCGAGCCGCCGAGGGCAACCGGGACTCAAGGTATATGCTTTTGATACCTTATATCTCCTTTTCATTTTTCAAAATTTTTCTCTCCTTGTCTGACTTGGAGATTCCTTATTGTAGGGCGCACCTTGGATCTTTTTGCACGCCTTAACCGCGTGAGGAGCACAGCTACTCGCCGAGGCGGGGCAGTTGTAGGTGATCCTGCTACCGCCGAGGCTGCTCGGAGGGCGGACATCGTGGAAAACATCCTGTGATGGAGTCCCCGAGGTGAGGGGCCCCACGCTAAAAAGGAGGGGGAAATTGTGATCGAGAGCCCGGCAGACGAGAGGCCGAGCCAACTCCATTAGCGCCTCCGGTGCAAGGGACCACTAGGGTGAGATTCCGAGGACATTCTCGGACGACTTCGGCCAGAGGGTCACTTCATCCCTCCTAGCCAAGTGAGGAACGAGGCTTGCGAGAGAATGGTCAAGGTTGCGTCTCCGGTGGTTTATAGAGTTCGTTCGGTGTGCCACGCCACCGACGAACAAAGAGAGAAACTTGCTCGATCTTTGGCGGCGGCGGGATGCGGCCGCAAGGGCATGGACCACTGGGATTGAGCAATTCTGCTCAGAGGTTGATTGGAGGGAGAAGGCCCAGTACGTCATGGGTCTGTCCGGGCGGATTTCGGGTATTTTGTGGCATATGATTGGTGGTGTGGAAGGGTTAGAGAGGCGTCACTAGGATTTGCAAGAGGCTCATGCTCTTTGCCAGGGTGTGCACGAGTCCTTGAAATCCCAGGCGGAGGAAGCCGCAACCAGGGCTGATGTTGAAAGGGAAGCAGCCGTGAAGGCCGAGGCCGAGCGGGATCAGGCCCGGAAGGCTGAGGAAGAACTCCGTGCGAAGGTCGCGGAATTGGAACGTGCAGCTGCTGTCCACACGGAGGAGATGGAAAAGCATGTGGCTGAAGTACGTAGGGAAGCCGAAGAAACCTATCTCAAACTGGCTAAAGAAGCTCGGGTGGGCACCATTCGGTCGTACCGAGACTCAGAGGAATATTCCTTTATGCTGACTTGCGGACACGCAACCAGTGTTAGGGAAATCCTCGAGGACCTCAAAGCTGGTAAGACGATCGAGCAGCTCGAGGGAGACCTTGCCCTGTTAGACGCGGAACTCGATGTCCTTCGTCCGCAATTCGCTGATGCTGCCGGAAACCAAAACCCGCCTCCTCCAGAAGAAAAAGTGGCTTCCAGCAGGCCTGACGAAAATCCGCCTTCTGCCGGAGTCTAAAATTTCCCTTCTTTTTTTTATGTTTTGCTAGTTGGCCATAGGCCTCTGAATGTAATGGGCTCCGGCCCCCAATGTAAATATTTTTAATGAAATGAAATCGCTCCTTCAGTTATGCGTTAAGTATTTTGCTCGTTCTGTATTATATTGTACGATTTTTGTCCTGTTTGCCTCTTTTTTTTAAGTATGGGCCTCGGCTCTTTGTGCTCAAATGGCATATAATGGGCTTCAACTGCCTGCGTTCATTTAATGGAGTTTTATGCTCAGAGCTTTAAGCCGAGTCTTTGTTATTAGGGTAGGTCCGCCCCTTGAGCGAGCCTCCCTTTATCGACGTGCAAGAGACATACCTGAGACGAGCAGTCGGCGCTCGGCCATTGGCCGAGGCGATCATAATGATGCTCGGATCTTTGCCGGGCGCTTTCTCCTTTGAGAGGGCTCTGCTGAGAATATCAGATGAAAGGATAAACTCACAGAATCGTAACTTGAATTTTTATTGGTAATACCTTTTAAGGTATATTACATTCCATGGGTGGTCAAACTTTCTCCCACTCAAGTATTCCAACTCGTATGCATCATTCGACAGAATTTTACTTACTCGAAACGGACCTTCCTAGGTCGGTTTTAGTGGGCCGGCTCGATCCCCAACTTTTTTTTCGAACGAGGTCGCCGACCAAACTTTCTTTCTCTCGGTTTGAGTTGTAGTATCTTTCGCTTCTTTGCTTATATATGGCATTCTTTATCTCGGCAAGATCGCATCTTTTCTCCTCCAAGAAGTCCACTTTCGGCTCGGAGCATGACATCATTGTTTTGTTCGAAAAATTCACAATTCTAAAGGTAGGGACTCCGAT
Source organism: Rehmannia glutinosa (assembly GCA_016081115.2). Classification (NCBI taxonomy): domain Eukaryota; kingdom Viridiplantae; phylum Streptophyta; class Magnoliopsida; order Lamiales; family Orobanchaceae; genus Rehmannia; species Rehmannia glutinosa. The sequence continues at coordinate 141,698 of JABTTQ020002487.1, read as the reverse complement.
TTGAACAGTATGACAACCTCGGTACCATAAAGGCTAAAGAGAAAGGTGTTTCCCCGGCCGCCGATCGGTGTGTTGTTCTATACGACCACAATACTGGTAACTCCTCAGGCCAGTTGCCTTTAGATTCCTCCAACCTCGCCTTCAACGTATATTTCAGTATCTTGTTAACTGCTTCAACTTGCCCATTAGACTGCGGGTGGTATGGAGTTGAAAAATAATTTTTAATGTGAAGCCCTTCACAAAAATTTCGAAACCTCCGGTTGTCGAATTGCTTCCCATTATCCGAGACAATTGAGTGTGGTATCCCGAACCTGTAGATGATGGACTTCCATACAAAATTGACGACCTTTTCCTCGTCTATCTTTGCTAGAGGCTCGGCCTCGGCCCATTTTGTGAAATAATCAACTGCCACAATGGCATACTTCATGCCCCCTTTTCCAGTGGGGAGTGGTCCAATAAGATCCATCCCCCACTTGGCAAACGGCCAAGGACTGTAGACTGAAGTGAGCTGCTCAGGGTGGTATCTGACCTGTGGTGCAAATTGTTGGCACTTCTCACATCTCTTGACAAGGTCGATTGCATCTTTTTTCAATGACGGCCAATAATATCCTTGTCTAATCAACTTGTGAGCCAAGGTTTGGCCCCCAGCGTGATTTCCACAGATGCCCTCATGCACCTCCCGGAGTGCATAATCTGCATCCGCTTCGGATAGGCACCGAAGGAGTGGGACAGAGTATCCATGTTTATAAAGGATGCCGTCTATCAACGTAAATCGAGCAGCCTGAGTGCGTAATGTTCTGGCTTCGATCTTATTTTCAGGTTGAATTCCATTCTCTAAATACTGGATGATGGGGGTCATCCAGGTCGGTTCAGCTGCCTCATTGGCATGTATCTTCTTTACGTCAAGCGATGGGGCGGACAATTGAGTAATTACATCCGCGATCGCTTTGGTCCCCGGCCGATGCCAACCGAGCAAGGCATCCGCCGCATGTTCTCTCGTTCGAGGAATATGCAAGACTTCGTTAAAGCGCGATAATTCTTTCTTGACTAAGTCCAAATATCGGGCAATTTTTGGTTCTTTTGTCTCGTACTCGCCATTAATTTGATGGAAGACCAATCAGTCACTATGCACTAATGACCTCTTTAGCCCCATCGATGCAAATGCATTTCCAATCTCGCTAGAGTGCTTCGTATTCGGCCTCGTTGTTGGTTGCTTGGAATTGGAACCGCACGGCCGAGCAGTAGCACTTGTGATCTGGATTAATTATCATGATGTAGTCAATATTGGGCAAAGGATAACTGTCCTTGGGGCATGCTTTGTTGAGGTCGGTGAAATCTACGCAGAGGCGCCACTGGCCGTTTCTTTTCTTTACTAGCACAGGGTTGGCCACCCATCGGGGATAGAGAGCTTCCCTGATGAACTGATTGTTAAGTAATTTATTAACCTCGGCCTCCAGGGCAACCTGCCTATCGGGGCCGAGCTTGCGTCTCTTCTGGATCACCGGGCGGAATGTCAGGTCGATATTGAGCCGGTGACAGGCCTATTTGGGATCAATTCCTGGCATATCGGAATATGTCCATGCAAAGACATCGAGATTGTTGCCAAGAAATTCAATCAGCTCTGTTCGAAATGGCTCTTGGAGGTCGTGGCCAATCCGTAATTGTCGTCCTCCATTAGGGACCCCAACGTCGATTGTATCGACCTACTCAACGGGCTCCGCGTGATTTCTCTTTTTGCTCTGCCCCTTTTTTTATGTAGGGGTGGCTCGTCTCCAGTTGTCGGTCCATCACCCGGCTCCACCATCAGTTCTTTTCCAGGTCGCCTACCTGGACTCTCTTCCAAAGTAACATCCGCCCTCTGCTCGGGCTCGTTTTCTTCCCTTGGGTGATCTTTCACCGTCCCACTGGCTTCTCCTTATTCCAGCACATTGATCTCCATCGGCCGGAGTTTCAGAGAGCATTCCCTAGACTCCCTCTGATTTCCCTTATGGATGGCTTCTCCATCCGGGGTCGGGAATTTTACACAAAAATGGAATACTGAACTGGCTGCTTTTAAGTGATAGAGCAGCGGTCTCCCAATGATTGCATTATACTCTGAATCGGCATTGATGATTTTAAATGTGGTAATAACAGTTCGTTTATGCAACCCCTGCCCCATCTGAATGGGCAGGTCAACTTCGCCAAGTGGGATTATTCTTCCTCCCCCAAAACCCAGGATACTGTCGTTACATGGACGAACATAACTATCATCCACGTTCAACCTTCTAAAAGCTCGAACGTAAATCACCGATGAGTAACTCCCCGTGTCGATCAGAATTCTATGGACCGGGATACCTAGGATTGGGGCAGTAATGACCAGGGGGTCAGAGTGTGGATGGACCACCTGGCCGGCGTCTACATCTGAAAAAACGAAACGGCCTGTCGGTTGGCCCTCTCTGATCTCAGCTACTCGAACTTGCCTTTCTGCATGGGCAGCTTGCCTGACATCGGCTTTCCTTTTTCTATTCGAGTGACTATCCTCAGCCGCATTAGTATTGATCCTATTTACACCAGACATCATCAATATCTCCCTACCTCGATTTTCATTCGGCGGCAATGGTAGGGGAGCCGGATTCACCAACCGCTCCGGGTTCACACCCGGGGTAAGTGCCGGTGGGGGCGGTAGCTCATGGACATATCTTCTCAATCCGCCCTTCTGAATGATGCACATAATCTCCCTGATAAGATCCCGGCACTCGTCGGTATCATGGCCTATTAATTTATGATAGGCACAATACCGTCAAAGATTCAACTCGGCTCGAAGCCCTTAGAGGCCGAGCCAAGCGGCAAAAAATTCAGACCAGTATCTCGTTCCAAATGGCTGAAGGAGTATGGGTCAAGGTACTCCTTAGCGGTGCAATCTCGGCTCGCACATTCTGGCGAGCCTTGTACCCAGCAGTTGGATTTTCCGAAAATGACCGGGAACATGGACCCAGCCCAGTAACAGACTCCTTTTTCCCATCCTTCTTCGCACCTCCCGACTTCTGTTCCGGTCGCTAGCTTACCATAGCTTCTTCCATGCAAATATAGTGTTCCGCGCGGATCAGAAATTCTTGATACGACGTCGCCCCTGATTCATGGATTGAATAGTTGAACCATGTCTCAGGGGCGAGTCCGGCCATAGCAACAATTAGAATGGCATCATCTGATACCAGTTCCATTTCCCGAACCTATTTATTGAACCGCGTAATGTAACTCTTCAACGACTCATTATTCCCCTGCTTGATATTTACAAGAGAATCCTTCGGGGCGACTTGGACCTTGCAGGTGAGAAAGTGCGCCGTAAATGCAGGGGCCAGGTCGGCCTAGGACCGGATGGACCCTTGCGGCAAGGTCCTGAACCAACGATGGGCTCGGTCGCCCAACATCAACGGGAACGCCCTACAAAGGATGGCATCGCTGGGGCTATACAATTCTATCCACGCTAAATACTTGTGGATGTGCGTTGTAGGGTCAGTTTCCCCGTTATACAGACCGACCTGAGGGATTTTAAGCTTTGATGGCAATGGAGTAGAGAGAATGCTTGCAGCAAAAGGTGACACGACGGGGGACTGGCCAGATACCTGGCGCGACCTCTGGAACTGGTCATCCTCAAGACCACCCTCTAGTTCGTTCAGACGGCGGCGAAGATGCAAGTTCTCCGTCTCTCTTTCCTCCAGCACAGTAGGCCACTATGTTTGACGAGCCCTCCTTGGTTCTCTTTCATCTGGGAATCGGAGTCTTGAGCTTATTGACCGAGTAGGGTGAAGAGGATTATCCCCTAGTCGTCCCGCAAACACAGAGCGAGCGCACCGGGGCGCATGGGGCTTTAAGGCTCGCGACTGCCACTCGCTCGCTCCTCGTTGTCCTCGCGCGGTCGCCGTCTATCCCGGCCACCATGCTGTTCATGGCCGGAACTGGCTTCCTGACCCGGATCGCGGGGGAGTACAGGAACGTGAGGATTGCCATCATTGTTCGCAGGAGGATTGAGCGGGTGAGTATTTATAAGTGGTGGGGGTATTTGTGAGTTGGTGGTAGCAAGTGTTTGGGATATAAGTTGATTCATTTGTTGTACAAAAGTCGGATTGGCTATTAGCTGGGCCAGGGGAAGTAAAGTCGCACTCCCCGTTTCGGTCAGGGGAACATTTTGGCCATTGGTGGTCTGGCCAGTTTGGTTGTTAGGGTGTTGCTCTTCAGCCAAACGAGCATTTCTCGATTGTTGACTCATTTTGTCTATTATGAAAAGGATAAACGTTGAACTTTACCTGGTTTTCACTTAACTTGTTTTAGCCTGGAATTTGGACTGGACCAATACGGGCCCTCCTTCTAGTGCCAATTTGTTGACGTATTTTTTGACCAACAAGCAAAATATATGAAAAGTGTCACACGTGGAAATATGGACCAGTATTTTGAACGGGCTATTTCTGCCTTTTGTTTTATATATTGCCGAGCCGGAATATTTGGGTCAGTTTGTTTACAGAGTTTTGTTTTTCAAACGCTTCTTCTGTCTCCTATCCCCCTCCTCTTCTTAGATAAGGCCTATTTATACTTTTCTTATTAGTGGATATTTAATAACCACTATTACAATTAATCACTAAAATAAAGGTAATGGCACACTTGTCCTCCCTTAAGCATGCATGCGGGCCAAATGTTTGCCACTTGGCGGCTTATCTGGCTGGCATGTTGACAGATGTCACCTTATGCATGTTAATGGCATGCTTAGCTTTCCTTAACCAGATGGTTATCCTTAACATTTCCCATTAAGATGGGCTTGGGGCAACCGAGCCCAATTCATGACATCATCGGGGCTGGTGACGACGTAATCGGCTCAGTCCGAGTGGTCTTTGGGGGCCCCATACTTCCATGTGCAGATCGGCCACGTGGACCAATATGCTGTCAGCTCGGCTCGGGTGTCATCAGAATGCATACAAATTTTGTATAATTGCCACTCATAATAATTTATACAGAATACAATCAGGTGGCCGGGAAGTAAAAGTTTTCCAAAAACACGGTTCGTCCAACATTCAGACACAAGTTATTAATTGATTAATCGTGAATCAATAGAATATAATACATACGAAAGCGGAAGAAAATTCGTCTTAAATTGTTGGGGATATATCACGTGCGATATTATATTACGAATTAAATCTGAAAACTTACTTGAATTCCAGAAAAATGAAATTGCAGAAAATGCAGAAATTTTAGACCGAAGCTAGAGTTCGACTTTATGTCTTTAAGACGAATTGCCCCGCTACGGTGCCCACGGTTGAATAGCAAACGTCTCCCAAGATACAACGGTCTCCTCTTGTTGTAGTAGCACTCCAAACAACAAGAGACGGCGAACTTCGAATGTTTTGTACTTTCTCTTTTACGGGAAAATTTTGACAGAATCTATGCTTGTGTTTGTATGCAAAAGTGAATATATGCAAATTTCCTATCTTTAATATGCAGATTCTTGGGATATATATAGATAACCAAAAGTCACAAGTGAAACAACACAACCGTTCGAACAGACAAGTCCATTTATTCGAACAGACATGTCCATTGGTTTCAAACGAAATAACACAACTATTCGGATAAACCTTTTCAATCCGAATAGTTCCAAATGAACAGTCACACCTTTTGGCAACAATTTATCATTCACCAAGAAATATTTATAATATTTCCAACAATATATATATATATATATATATTATATATATATAGGGGAGGATCAAGTGAGACCATGTCTCTAGGTGAGACACAATGGACTAATCTCAACCATCCCTCACTATTAATCAATGGGTGTGATTTAATGGATAAAAATTATATTAAAATATTAATTTAATCAACATAAGGGTAATAGGTTAAAATAACATAATAAGGTAGTTACAAAGATGGAATCGAATCTCTTTCTCTCTCACGCATCTCTCATCTCACGTGTCTCTCTCCCTCCCTCTCTCTCACGCCTCTCTCTCTCTCTCACACGTCTCTCTCTCTCTCTCTCTCTCTCTCTCTCTCTCTCTCTCTCTCACACACACACACACACACACACAATTCCACCATTAACGCAAATTTGAAGAACTCGAACTGTAAAAAATAAAACAGTGAAGAAGATGCGCTTATGTTCGAATCATGATGCATGATGAATCATCAGTCGTGGAAAAAACTCTATCCAACAGCATCAATAGTGTAGACATCGATGGAGAACTCGAAACTATCCATTAACATCAACTCTTAAAAAACTGCAATTTTCACGAATAAGACGATGCATAGATACTTATGAAATGATGAATAAATACTTATGAAGCGATGCATAAATACTTATGAAACGATGCATATATCTGTAGGATATTACATATTTGAAAATATGCAACAAAATCAACTAAATATGCATTATCTGAAAACTATCTATGCATCGTAAAAAAACTAATATGTAGTATAGTATACCCAACTATGCAAGATGTCATAAACTATGCAACAAAATTAACTAACTATGCATTATTTAAAAACTATATATGCAGTGTGGAATAACTAAATATGCAGTACATTATGTAACATCTCATTTTTATAATTTTCAAAAGCAACACCACATTTTCATAACTAAATATACATTACATTGAACCTATTTATGCAGTGTAGAATAACGAAATATGCAGTACATTATATTCAATAATGTCTTGTTTTCGTAAAACAGTGCCAACAAAACAACTAAATATGCATTATTTGATATCTAATTATGCAGTAGAAGAACCCTAACTATACTGTAAAATAAAAATATTTGGAAAGAAAACAGCTTCCTTAAATTCCGCCACAAAATCCAGCAGTTTCAATCTCAGCCCAAAAAACCCGCTGGGACCACTAATTTGAATTACAAAATTACAACCTTACCCTTAAAATCAGCGAAAATTAGGAAATAATTAAAAAAAATGAATTAATCACATCCCTTCATTTTTTTAAGATCAATGAGTAAGATGAACCAAATCCTATATATATATATATAAGCAATACACTTACAGAATAGTAGCCCGAAATTTTCCCGCCTAAATGTACCTCCTCAAAATAGTAAACATATTTTCTTTTTTTTTGGCGATTATTATTATTCGGCATAACGATTTCAACATATTACGATTCCACTAAATTTGGTAAAGCTAGAATTAAGATTGGTGGCAATAATTATATTCACTGCAATTAAATTATTTATTTATGTAAACATTGACTGCAATACATTATTTATGGAATTATTGACTAAGTAATTTAGACATGTTATTAAAAAATATTTTATATGGTAATAAGTGGCTATTATTGTGATGTGTGAGCACGAATTTACCATGGTATAATATTTACATTGACACTAATAATATAACTTATGGAAAAATTATAAATTAAATTACACATTCCCAAATTTACGTGATTGAATGCAATCATTATTCAGACAACTAACAAAATTTAAAACTAAAATAATCAACAGGCAAATTGAATAATAGAAGTTCGATAATTCGAGATGCAGAGTTTTAAGATTAAATTTTTTGGGCTAAACCATAATGATATATTTTCCTAATATATATTTTGTACAGAACTCATATACTAAATAATATTACAATATTTGGATTGAATCATAATATATATTTTCCTAAAATATTCTTTACAAGTAAGTCACAAAATTAGCCTCGATCCGTTCGATCGGCCCGACCTACCCAATTCTTAGTATGGGGTAGGCCTTAATTTTACTAGCCCAAAATATCCGGCCTAAATGGCGGTTGATCGGGCTCGGGCCAAAAGAAGCCCGAAATTCTCGGCGAGCTGCCCGACAATATTATAATTTTTTTTTATTAAAATGTCAAATGAAAAAAAAAGCAAATACATGACTTATCGTTGAGTTCAAGATTTGCCTTCAAACTATCTCGCCTCATTTCTTTTGCAATTTGGGAAAATAAAAACCCTACCAATTTCTTCCAAACCTCCATCACCGCAGCCTCATCTTGTTCACTCTCGTCCGGTCGCCGACAGCCGCTTACGCTATGTCACCGGACACATCATTTGCTTTTTGCAATTTTTACCAACACACACACACACACATACTCACAAACTTCATCATTTCATCCTCCAAAATCGCTAGTCACCATCGCTTTCGCTACCACCTCACCTAGCCACTTTCATCGCCGCTACCTTTCTTGAAAGTATAATAGCCATATGAGTGCTGACTTGATATAGTGGCATATAGATTACTATATTTTTATACATCTTTACTTTTCAGTTTTTCAACTTTAGAGGTAATGTTTCTTGTTTTTTTGAATAAGTGCTATATATATATATATATATATATATATATATAAATGAAAAAGAGTATTCCTGATCACAGGCTGATCAGGTAGCCAAAACAAAGCCTGTAAATAATGTCAAAAACCAAACGAAAGGGTCACAAGCCGTCCAAATGGCTGAATGGTTGGGGCCTCGTTAAAACCTTCCAAGGTAAAACCCACCCTTGTGGGAAAAACCCTTGGAAGGAAAAAGAGTACCCCCAGGAAAAAGGCGCCTAAAATGGGAAAAGAAATCTGAAGCGGTGGCGCACTAAGTAACAAACCTATAGTTGGATTGGCCAACATAGTCATCAGTGAGGTAGTCAAGGAGCTCTGTGGGCGGGACGCCCCACCAAGTGCCGCACTTCATCTTCTTGCTCAGCAAGTCCGCAACCCGATTGTCTTCCCGAAAGATATGAGAGACAACAAGATCAATACCTCTGAGCAGATGCAAGGTGTGGCGCCAATGACTAAGATGGCGCCATGGGACCTCCATTGTTCTCTTCTCCAGTAGGTTCACCACGTACATCGAATCCGATTCCAGCCATAGTTGCTTCCAACCTTTCGCAAAGGCATATTGAATTGCCCACATTGCGGCGACCAATTCAGCTTCAAACGCGTACCCAGAACCACAATGATGGACAAAACATCCTCGAAAGAAACCTCTGATTCCTAAGACTCTCAAAGCTTTGAGATTGCCCGGCACCCCTGAAGCGCTGCCATCCGTGTTAACTTTGATCCAACCCGGGAGGGGTTTTTGCCACTGAACCTCCACAATCTTTGGAGCGTGTGTAGACCGTCCATGAACTCGTAGACCACGCAAGATAAATATGTCTTGTTGATCATTGTTCATGCAGCCCCGATCCAAAGATGATGATTCCACAATGAGTACCTGAAGTTGAATGATCGCCGCCTCCAGAGTCCACGTTTTGTTGTGGAAAATCAGCTCATTGCGGATATGCCAAATAGTCCAGATGCATGAAATGATCGCCACACGCCAAAGGAAAGTAACCTGGTCACTGAAATGAAAAGCCATCAATCGCACCAGCAGCTCGTTGAAACTATAAGTCTAAAGAGGTTGGGCTTGGAAAGCATGAAAGATCCAACGCCATATATTTCCTGCAAAAGCACAAGAGACAAATAAGTGATCAACTGATTCTTCTGATGCCCTGCAAAGAACACAAACCGAAGGGCCAGTAAAACTTCCCCTAGCTCGAAGTGAGTCCTGGACAGCCAATCGATTGTGTATGGCCCTCCTTGCTACCACTGATCTCCGTTCCGGGATATGCTGCGACCAAATCCAAGAACCCCATCTAACTGCCGGGCGCCGTGGGCGAATATGATTATAAGCCGCCTTCGAGGTGATCGAACCATCATCCGAGTTCAACCAAACTCGAGTATCTCGGGACTCTAGCGTAATCGGGAGGCGAATAATGGCTCGAACGAGCTCCACATAGGCCTCTACAAAAGGGAGGGTGAAGTGCCCGGACCCATCATAGAAATAGTCAGAAATGCGCTGATGGAATAAGTATCTATATTCCTCTGGGATGCCAATTTTGTCAGCTATAGAGTATCCCAACCAATCGTCAATCCAGAATAAAACCTCGGAGTTGGCGCCTGGGATCCAACGAGCATCATCCAAGCAATCGTAAATACAGGGTTTAATCCCTGTCCAAATTGAGGAAGGGATAAAGGAGCGTCGAATCTCCCCATTCCTAGTAAAGTACCATTGTCTGAGGGTCCTTTATATCACTAAGTCCGAGTTCAAAACCTTCCAACCCAATTTCATCAAGAACGCCGTATTGGCAGCCACAATAGATCGCACGCCCAGTCCCCCCTCTGCTCTGGGCGTGCAGCATGTATTCCAACTGACCACCACCTTCCCCTTAGAATTCATATCCCCCGTCCAAATGAAGTTGCGCATGGCTCTCTCCATTTGCTTGAGCAGCGTACCAGGCCATTTATAAACCATCATCCTGTGCACAAAAGAACTGGTAATCACCGAGTTAACCAAGCAAACTCTACCAGCAAGGGAAAGAGACGAACCTTTCCATCTTCTGAATTTGAGAATAATCTTGTCAAAAATGGGTTGTAGATCCGCAACCTTGGGAGCGCCTTTAAAGATTGGAGCGCCTAGATAAACAGTAGGGAACGCCCCCGGATGGATCCCCAAAATTTGTTGCACCCTCCCACGGACATAAGGAGAGACCTTAGAACCAAAGTAAACCTTGTATTTATGTGGATTAAAGACTTGACCCGAGATATCCGCATAATGAGTTAGAATCTGAAGCAAGACCCGGGCATTCGTCGAAGACGCCCCACACATTATGACAATATCGTCCGCATACAAGATAAATGATGGAAAGACAATACCTCTAGGCACTGTGAAGGGAGATAGCCGAGACTGATCCATCGCCGAAGCAATAAACCGACCCAGAACCTCCTCCGCAATGCAAAACAATAATGGTGATAAGGGATCCCCTTGTCTGACTCCTCTGAAACAGGGAAAATAACCTACCGGCATCCCATTCAATAACACTAAAATCCTGGCCGATCGAAGAACCACCTCCACCCAACGCACAAAGATCTCTGAGAAACCGAGGCGGCGCAAGATGTATAGTAAGAAATCCCACCTCAATGTGTCAAATGCCTTACGGATATCGATTTTCAAGATCATGTTCGAATCCGAGCAGCCCTGTAAGACATTAAATCCTTCGGAAACCATGGAAATACAATCATGTATCTGTATGCCAGGGATAAAACCAAACTGAGTCGGAGATAAATAATCTGCAATAATCAAACCCAAACGCGTAGCCAGAATCTTCGTGATGATCTTGAAAAGGAAATTGCTCATAACAATCGGGCAGAAGTTTTCTATGACATTTGCATCCTTAGTCTTTGGGATGAGTGCCATGAAATTGGCATTCAATCCCAGAGGTAGTGATGAATTACTGAAGAAAGAGCGAACAGCTGCAGTCACTTCAACAGAGATGACATCCCAGAAATGGCGATAAAAAATCCCATTGAACCTATCTGGCCCCAGAGAACTATCTGAATCCATATCAAACACCGCTTCTTGAACCTCTGAATCCGAGGGAATGGCTGTTAGAATGGCGTTATCCCGCGCCCCAACCTACTAAGTAAGAACCTGGCCAATTAGCGAGAAGTCCGAGACGGAACGCCCAGTGTCCGCGAAGAGCTCATTCTAAAATGAAATGATATGATCCCCAAGGACTGTAGCATCGTCTGTGAAACTGCCTGCCATTATAAGCCCCTGTATCCTCGCGCGCCCGCACGAATCAGCTCGCCGATGAAAATATGTTGTGTTACGATCCCGTCTTTAAGCCAGCAATGCGGGCTTTTTTGCTTAAGGAATTGAATTGTAGAATCGGCACGTGAGAGATCGAGGCTGGCGTCAACTCACTATCCCGGAGTGCGGTGGTATAGCCCAATGTCTCGATGTCTGACTGAATCTGATGAAGCTGCTCCATCTGACTGTCCACCCTACGATTTACATCCCCAAACACATCGTTGTTCCAATCTTTAATAACCTGACGCAACCGTTTGAGCTTCCTCATGACACGCAAAAGAGGGTTGGACGTGTTACATGGAGAGACCCAAGAAGTTGTAACCAAATCCCTGAAAGAGTCGTGATGAACCCACATACGCTGAAAGCAGAACGGAACTGGTCCCCTGCTAATGGTCGAAGAACAGGAAACCAAAATGGGGTGGTGGTCGGATCCAACACGAAGAAGAACTAAGCCCTTGACAGCCTGCCAAAAAGCAAAAAATGGACAAGTTGCAAGGGCTCTGTCCAACTTAGCCTGAAGTAAAGATAGAGGCCTTCGGGGGGAGCACCAAGTAAATGAGTTCCCAGTAGTTGGCACCGCAAAAAAGGCCCGCATCCTCCATGAAGTCCCTGAAATCCTGGCAAGATGCTTGGGAAAGAGTATCATTGCGCGAGCGCTCATGATGTCCCAACACCGCATTAAAATCACCAACAAGTAACAGATCAGTAAGACCGAAATTTCGCAAATCCAGCCAAAGCTCACGTCGTGCAATGTAATCACACAAGCCATGAGTGAAACCAACATGAAAAATCAAAGCACCAATTTGAACTTGTAAAACAATACATTGGGTAGATGACCACACCTGATTAAGAATTGAGATCGTGGAATCGTGAAATACCCAAATATCTGGCCGTCCATTATCACGAAAATTTTGTGCTGCGAAGGTCAAGCCCAGGCTATGCCAATAAGAGTCTAAAAAAGCCGAAATATCCACCTTAGGTTCGCAAATAGCCAAAATAGAAGGTTTATGCTTAAGACATAAAACCTTAAGAACATTGCGAGATGCAACGTTCCCAATCCCCCGAATGTTCCAGAAGATGCAATTCATTGAGATGGTGGGGGGTGGCGCCCATGACGATCGCACGGTAAAAATAGGCGTCTGGTTCGGGGCAGAGTCTGACGAGTGAGAGTGTCCCATTTCATCTGCATATTCTGCCCATCTCTTGGTAGCTGCAAAGTTCATCTCACGTGGTTCTGAATTCTCCGGTTCGATAGTTACTTCATGTACAGGGGGCGACGGTCCTGATGTGACTTTCCGGAGAATGCTATCTTTAGTAGGATCCAAGGAACTATCCTGGAAAGCACGACTCAATGCACGAATAGGCTTCCCCAAAGGATACTGAACCATGACTAGCATAATGGTGGAGACTGTTCCCACGTTGGAGGTACTGGCCTTAGGAGATGTTTCCCTAGCTGGATAATTGTCTTGAAAATCTGCGGAGTGCTGATCCTGTGAATCGATGGAATCTAGAGCCTCGAAAGTGTTACCAAGATGTATGTCTGAAGGGCAAGCGATGATTTCGCGAGGCGGAGATCCTGCGCGCATGGTTGATCCCGTAGTTCCCATTAAGTCATCTACGGCCTTGCCCTTGTCCTGCTAAACAGGACGATAAACTTTATGGACCCTGTAGCGGCCGCGTTGTGCTGATTTCTGTCGAGTACTTGGCGCCCGTGAACGTCCCTGGGCCGATGAAGCACGTCCTTCCGCAACCATATTACCCACATTGTTAAAACGACATGAAGTTGTTGAGTGTCCAATAACGCTACACCTCGAGCAAAACTCAGGGAGTTTTTCATAAGTGACTGAAACAAAAGAGCACTTGCCAGTGCGTTCAACCATAATGTGTTCCTCCAATGGCTTGGAGAGATCAATATCCACCAGAACCCGAACGAAATGGCCCAAAGAACCATCCAAAGAACGATGATCAATCTGTAATGGAGTCCCAAGAGCACTGGCAATCCCCATGATGTTATTGGGGTCCCAGTATTCTAGACTGAGTTCAAAAATCCGTACCCGAACACTGGCCACAGAAGTTTGTACCTTATAAGGATTGATGTCCGGCACCCACGGAGATAAACGGATAGTTCCAGGGTTAAGCATCCAATTAGTGCGTTGTTGCGCCCGAGAACGATCCTGCGCACTAAACAATTTAACACAAAAGAAACCCTTGCCCAAGGGAATTAATTTCCATTCATTCTTAATACCCCATAATTCCGATAGGTGTTTATGTAAAGGCATAGTCGCCCATGGCTTATTACCTTTACCTAAAATAACTCTTCCAATTAACGAATAGGAAAATTCAGCGAGACGCTGTTGGTAAACATTATCATCAATGGTAATGGAATAGTAATCACCTTTTCGAATCAAGTTTAGGGATAGAATTTTTACCAGAAACCACATTGGAAAATAGATTACCATAACCTGGGGCCGTAGTTGTGGAAGTCGTCTGATGAGTACCTTGGGCATGCATGGTTGAATCCTTATCTTGGTGTGTACCTGAAACAATTTTAGCAAACGAGAGGCCAAAATTGGATTGATCAATATGAGAGGTGTCAGTAATGTGAGGTGCATCATTGGGACCATATACTGGGCGGGGGCCTGAGGACGGGATTCCGTGGAGATGGCTGACGGCGGCCCAGGGGTCATCACTCCCCTGGGGAGGGGCGCTTTGGGGTGGCGGTTGAGCAACTGCCAGCCCCCCATAGACAGATGGGAGGGGGCCGGCCCCCCATGGCTGTCAGCTGCCATGGGGGTAAAGGAGCGCCCCATCACAATGGGCAAACTCCCCATCTCGCCTGCCATGTGATGCGCAGGAGGCACTACAAAGAAAAGAAAGGGTCGTGGGAGACATGGTGTAAATTGTCCGGAGGCATGGGGACCACTGCTGCGTGGAGAATATTGCTGGGCGGGGACCGCTGCTGCAAAGAGTGGCACGATGTTGTCGCTGCTGCGGGCTGGCATGATGAGGACGCCAGAGGATGCTGTTAATCGGCGCAAGGTTTGGTTTGCAAGAATTTCCATGACACGCCATAGAAGGAGTGGCAGCCCGACGGCACTGGTTTACTATTGCTAGCTTCTTGAATATTCCCATTTCCGCTGCTATTATTAGCAATGTCGCCGTCGCTGGAGAAGATGGTTGTGCTAGCGACGGAGTTTTTTGGCACGTTAGGGTTAAACCTAGAAACCCTAGGGTCTTGTATCGTAGGAGGGGATGAAGTATGAAACCCTAGGGACCCCGTCGCCGCAGAAGATGGTTGCGATGTTGTCATGCCTGCTGCTGATGAGTTCCCACCGGAAAAAGAATTTGCAGCGTCTTGCATGTGAGCAGCGTGAGACGGAGATGATGTTGTATGCTGTTTAGGGTTTGGTGGAGGTGCAAAATTAGAAGTGTAACCATACCATGGTGGCTCCGCCATGGGAGCGACCAGAGGGAGGCGACCGGAGTCGGAGAATGACGGTTGCCGGTGACAATGAAAAATCGCACGCAGTGAGTGCGAAAAATTAGAGGTAATGTTTCTTGTAAGAAGCATTTGTTTGTTTAATAGAATAATACAAACATGTTCCTTGAGATGAAACATGTTCAGTGTTAAAATAAAATTGTGTAATTTGAGGAAAATGGAGCTAGTTTATGTTTGTTTAACTTAGTCCTTTATTTTAAATGTGCTAAATAATATAATTAATTTTTCATTAATAAATTGAAATTAGGGCGAATTTGGCCTGGTAGCCCGACAGCCCGTGGTGGGCTGGGTTAGGCTCACAAATCAGCTGCCCGCTAGAATTTGGCCCGGCCTAGCCCGACCCGATTTCTCCGAGTGACCCGCTAGGCTGGGTTGAGCTGGCCTGACCCGAATATTTTGATAACTCTATTTACAGGACTCCTATAAATATGAGATATCATTGCATTCATTAATCACTGCTTTCGAATCCAAAGCCCAAACATATTTTCAACCAAGTATTGCTTATCAAAGTGAAGAAACAATGGCACCAATGCTTTCATTGATCAAAGATATCAAAATGCGTAATGAAGCTTCGTCTAGTTCAGTTGTTACGAGAAACCAACTTTCAATGATAGAAAAAATATAAATAGTCGAATGTGTCTTTCACGACTCAGATGTATGACTTTCACTTCTGTCTATATAATATCAAAACTAATTATTGCATTTACACTTATTTAAATATCAATTTTTTATTGCAGGGAGATAAGATACAAGGGAGCATAAAAAAACAAATATTGGACAGTACAAAAAATTGTTGGTTGAGGGCATAATATATGCCATAAAAGATTTTCTTATGTCTAATAATCCTAACAAGTATAGGGCATCGACCACTAGATACAAATTCATTTTTCATGGCAAAACTCATGTTGTAGAATTGCATGACCAATTATTTCCAATATCGGTGTATAATTTCAAGAGCTTTGCAGAATTGTCCAACATTCAGAAGGTCGACGAGACCATTCTCTTTAGTACGCAAAATATGTTTTTAAATATAGAAAATAATATACACTGTCAATATTATTTTCTACGACTACTAATGCTTTGATTTTATTAATTTGACATAATTATTGAAAAGGTAGTTTCCATGCAGTCGACTTAAATAAAGGAACTCGCTGGAAAAATGACTCATTTTATTGATATAACACTAGAAAATTTAGAGTATCACTACTATCCAATTTCTGTTTGGATTTTTTAATTATTGTTTATTGTCTAATTATTCTTTTTACAGACATAACCAAATTTATTGCACTCTATGGGAAGATTATGTGGATGCTATATTTCCATATTTAGAAGAGCGCATTTTTGAACCTTTAATCGTGATTCTGCAAAAGTGTCGAGCCAACTTTTTCCGAGGTAAAACTGCTTATGATTTATTCAACTAATATTTTATTTATTCCATAATGTCTATTCAAATATGTATCTAATAATTTTTTATTTGCTTTTTGTAAATTAAGATGAAGTTAAAGTTTCAAACACCTTTCATGTTAGAAAGATGATTGTAAATGGCGATGTTGAGGAGATTGAGGACTTTCGAAGGAGGTTTGTTAATTGTGTATTTTATTAACTAAATTAGATTTTCTGTTTAAATTTGATAACAAAATTATTACAAAAATTGACTATGATTTTCTAACACTTACAAATAGAATTGTGACTGTGAACAATGCAACACATTCGATTAGTCATCTATCTTTTCCAGCCAATCGATCAATTGATGATGATTTAGCTTCAGGCGAATCACCTTCCGTTTGGTTGACTAACTTTATGCAAATGAAGAGGTAATATAGTTATAATTATTAGTATTATACAAATTTACGAATATCTATATTATTTTTTTAATTAATTGAATTCTACTAACTATAGGTTGGAAGTTTTTAGATTAGTGCCACGGTTTTCTCTATTATTGGAGAATGGTGGTATTTATCTTTCAAGAGGTGTCCTAAAAATTAACAAAAACTAGAGAGAAGTTCTAATGTGAACGTTGTGTTAAATTTTATCAAACTGGAAATTTCAGGTACTTCAACTATAATTTTTGTATCCAAATATAATATTTTATTCACTAACATTTTTCAATTGTCCACCTAAAGGTATAGGATTCTATTCGAGGTCGGTGATGATAGTGCAAATGCACGGCATTTATGTTGGGACATGGACTATGAGATTCTTATTGGAAAATCGTATTCGGTTGTGAATAGAGAGATGGTTGAGGTATATACCAAAAATTTCTAGTATCCTTGAATACAAATCATATTTTAAATTATTTATTTTTAATAGACTTTAAATTTTTCAAAATGAACAGAATGAAGACAAGAATTACCAGATGATTTGACCTCTTTAATAGATCGAAAGGTCCTTTTCAAGGTACAAGTAAGGGCGAATCAAGTCAAATATTTTGCGGGAGCCTTTTCTATTATGAGGTTGACTACAGACTCAAACTTGCTCAAGAGATATTCTACCTTTTCTATTGACAGTCAGGTAAAGGTTTGTCTTAAAATTAATTCCAACACATAATTTTTTTTCGTAAACTCTTAATGTTGTGTATTTTTAATATAGGAATCTGATTTCCTGTCCAAGCTGATGGGAGAGGAACGAGATTTCGTCAAGGTGAATTATATTATTTTTTAGTTATTTTTCATATTGGTAATAAAATTATAATATTATTGTAATTTTATACAACATTCATCATCTGGAGACGAAGTTAGCACCCCAAACAAGAAATCGATGAAGAAGGATCCATGTACCTAGAAAAGTACCTTTAACTATAATTTTATAATATTGTGAATCCATCGTTCAAATTTCATAACAATTGGACCCCTAATAAGCCTTAAGGGCAAAAACTTAAAAAAGTTGGACTAGAATGGAATTTTTAAAGGTTAAGGAACCTAAACTCATACCTTTTAAAAACTACTTTTGTCCCAATAACCCACTGACCTTAGTGATATTTTAAAATTGAAATCACATTAAAAGCCCTTCCGATTTGTGAGATCCGAATATTTTAAACTCGGGGCCCGAAATGACATTTTGACAAATTTAGGGCCAAAAAGGGGAATTTACCAAAAACTCGACCCCAAACTTTTGAAAACCTGAATCTCTGGACAATTGAAGAATTTAGGAACTGACCTTATAATTTTTGGAGGTCGAGACAAAAACTTATTCAATTTTAAACCCAATAAAGGTTAGTTTTTCAAAAACGGAGCTAATTGTAAAATTTTCTTCTAACAAGGACCTAAAATTAATTATTTTCCCTCATTATAGCCCTGGTACTACTGACTTATATATTTATTTATAAACTTAAGTTTCTTAAAATTTTCTGTGACTTAACGGATCCCCTTGACCAGATAATTCGCGTTTCGCGGGGCGACTTTCTTGCCTTATGACCTTGAACTTGCAACGGGACTTATATCCCATCTAAATTACCAAACCAACGAAGATTATTTATCCTCCTGATAATTGACTTCATTCAATATTTACTCCGCCAATACCGATAAACGCCACGTGCAAATTTTAGCATAATTGTTCTTGAATCGCTTTCTTGAATTGTTATACTCGACTGCCTTGTTGACATGTTATACCCGTGTATATCTACTTGCTTGAGTCAACTTGGTGTGTCGAGCTCACAGTCGGAGTGGACCAGTCGGGGATGGAACCGGGCAGCTCGGCTGCTATTCCACTCTCCGGCCCCATCGTCCTAATCCCATCCTTGGCGGACGGAGTGTCCACCCGGAGAAGTGGGTCGTAGTACTTGAGGTATAATCGCGATTATGACAATCCGGGCCTTGCAAGCCTTGCAAATACTTGTTGGATTGTCGTGCCTATGGCGTGATGGAGAGGCCTTGTGCCAATGTGTGGGGAGTCATAAGGTAGAACGAAGGAATCGATGTCTGATCCACACGATTCTGGAGTTACTCAGACCAAAATACTTGCTTGGGTTGGCGCTATACTTAGTACGCAACCACTACTTGACTCGTTTGAATTCACACATAGTGCATGTATGTACATGAACTCCTTTCATCAAAACTATA
Organism: Rehmannia glutinosa; assembly: GCA_016081115.2. Classification (NCBI taxonomy): domain Eukaryota; kingdom Viridiplantae; phylum Streptophyta; class Magnoliopsida; order Lamiales; family Orobanchaceae; genus Rehmannia; species Rehmannia glutinosa. The sequence continues at coordinate 122,534 of JABTTQ020002487.1, read as the reverse complement.
TAAGTATATTATTTTGAATATCATGTCGCATGCGAACTGTGTGTGATACACGCATCATAACTCACACATTTTTCACATACCGTTTTTCTTGCATATATATATATATATCGCCACACTTTCACACGATCACCCATCCACTGAGAATTTTCGTCTCACCCCCCTTCTGTTTTTAAACGGCCAGATGAAGATTATGTGGACGAAGCAGAGCAAGCCATAGAGTGATCCTCTTCCGTGTTTCCCGACTTTTGGGAATCCTGTTTACTGTTCTGTTAGGCTTTTCTTTTCTTTTCCTTAAGATGTAATTTGAGGGCGTATGACCCTTTGATAATTTAAGTTTATGTATTCGGGAATGTAATTTGGATACTTGATGGTTGGACTGTAACTGTAATCCGCTGCTACATTACTCTGTTTATTTGGGTTTATGCTTGATGTTTAGCTAGACTGCTTGGTTTTTTTCTGTTTAAGTTTTGATCACGTCACGTTCGCGTTTAGGGCGTGACAGTTAGAGTGGTATCAGAGCTCGGCTAATAAGATGGAAACTTACAGTGAGCTAACCTAGGATAGGACCCTCGGTCTGTGTTGGATAGTACCGCGATTTGATTAAATTAAGCTTGAATTCGATCTCGTAAGGACATAGACCCGATACTAAGTTTGATGATGAATAATGGAGAACCGTATCACTAATGTTTAGACTAAGTTAAGAATTTTATGTACTTGGAGATGCCATAGTAATAGTTATCTTAACTTAGTTGATTCTTGATTAGTTTTGCTTGTTCTTCTCTATCTTTCCATTTATACTCGTCTGACAAACCTTAGTTGTGTTTTGACCAGAAATGGAACCAAAAACGCCAACTTGGTCTATGATTTGGGAGACTCGCATGGAACGAGACTACCACGAGGGGATGGTGACCCATTGACATCAGGAGTTTATCCAGGTTAATTCGGAATTGCAGGAGGAGCGTAACCGTGCACAGAATCTAGAACACCTCCTGGCGCAAAACCAAGAGGACAAGCATGCCTTAGTTTTGTTGGCTAAGGATCGCGAAGCGAACATACGCGCTCGCGAGGATTAGATCCAGTTGCTACAAGAACACATGGACGGCATGCGGGAAAAGATGAAACGCACCAGTGACGACCGATTCAAATGGGACATAGAGGCTTACATGTTGATCAGAGACACAGTCGGTCGTCTTGAAGAGACCATTACCAAGCATATGACTGTCATTCAGGACCTCACACAAACCCTGGTCCAGAACCTTGCCTTAGAAGTTGCTTTTGCGGCTAATGCCCCGGCACCACCATAGCCCGAGGTAGAACCCAAAGCCAATCCGGAGGTAGATAATGAGGAGGATCCCAAAGAGGACCCCGAAGAGGATCCTAAGGAGGACGAAGAACCAGAGAAAGCACAAGATGCAGCCCCGTTGGAGAATGCACCAACGCCCGATGAATGGCCTAAATTTGCAGATTGGCCCGACGCTCAGAGTGGCATGAACTAGAACTTGTCGTGAACATCAACATTGAGGATGATAGTGATGGCGGCAACACTATTGCTGAGTAGAAAGGGTTTTATTCCTTGTTGTTCTAGATGGCTGTATTTCCTTGATTTCAATATATGGCATTGTTGTACGATCTTATTTCCTCTCATGTACTTCGTATTTCATATTAATGGATGTGTCTTTTACTTGCTGTTGATTCTATCTTGATTATTATCGTTGCTGGTGGCATGTTATAACTTGTATTATTTTCTGATCATTTACTGTATTCATTTATGTTATGAATCACGACTAACGCTTCGTGGTACAGAATGGCTGAACGTAAGGGATGAGGTAGACCCCACATGATGCCCCGAGAGGACGCGGATGTCCCGAGGGACCGAACTTCATCGCCCGAATCGCCACCACCTCCTCCCCCAGCCGCGAGAGAAAATCTAACTGCTCAAGCATTGCAGGAGATACTTGTATTCATGCGACAACAAGCAGCACCCAACAGGAATTTACCAGAACCCGCCCGAGAGGCTAATGACCAGGTTTTGGAATGATTCCTACGCTTTGACACGTCGGCTTTCTTGGGAGAGCCAAATAATGTGAAGGCTGAGGACTGGATTGAGAAATTGGAAAACATTTTCAATGCTTTAGAATACACGGACGAGCAGAAAGTAACTCTTGTAGTATTCAGATTGGAATCAGTTGCATGTGATTAGTGGAGGACAGTGGAAATGAGATGGGTCCAAGATAGCGTGGCTAGGACTTGGGAAAATTTCTTGGCAGAGTTTAATGAGCAATACATCCCACAGGTTGTGAAGGAGGCCCGCAGGGATGAATTTCATCGGTTAAGACAGGGAAATATGACTGTGACTTAGTATGAGTCGGAGTTCCATCGATTGCCCAAATATGCTTTCGGGACCATCAGTACCGAGGAAGATAAGGTGTATAAGTTCACCAGGGGCTGAAAATGGAACTACATAAGCAACTATTGACTGTTGAACTGGAAACATATTCCACTGCAGTGAAGGCGGCTCTCTATATCGAGTCTGGATTGAACCGCATCGGACTGATATAACAGGGCAGACCTACCAACAGTCTTAAGAGGCCGGCTGTGGGGCAACCATCAAAACAGCCCATCAAGTTTCAGAAAGGTAATGTGGGACGAACAGATAAGGGAAAGGGGCCAGTATAGGGAACGTAGGGGAAGTCATGTACACACTGTCAGAAACTGGGACATACTGCCAATGATTGTTGGCGCAGGCAGGGAAAATATTTGCGATGTGGCAGCAATCATCACCAAATAAAGGATTGCCCAAAGTATAACGACAGAAACAAATTGGCTCAGCCGCATAGGCCGGGGAATGGTCAGGGAAATCGAGCTACGATTCCAGCTCTAGCATTTGCACTAGCCGGACATGAGGCTCCGGAGGCAATGAATGTGGTGGAAGGTACGCTTCTAGTATCCAACCACTATGTTAAAGTATTGTTTGACCCTAGATCATCACACTCATTTGTCGCACCGCACTATGTACACAAGCTGCATGCATGCATGGAACACATGCCCATATGTCTAGAAGTGTCAACTCCTATGGGCGCAAGCCAATTAACAGATATTATCTATAATTAAGATTGGTGAGATAAACTTCCCTGCTGAATTGATATTATTGCCTATATCCGAATACGATGTGATTTTGGGAATGAAATGGTTATCCACACATCATGCACAAATGGACTGCCATCGCAAGTCCATTAAGCTATGCGAGCTCGGGAGGCCCAAAGTGGAAATTACAGGAAGGGCACGAGTCAAGATTGCCCCAATCATCTTTGCCATGAAAGCAAGAAAGGCAATCTCTAGAGGGGAACAAGGGTACTTGGTGTTTGTAATCAACAAGCCCAAGGTAGAGACACAAATTCATCGCTCATAGTATCAGAATACACAAACGTATTTCCACAGGAACTCACCTTTGTCCGTCTAGAGAGAGAAGTCGAGTTCACTATTGAAGTGTTACCGAGAATAGCCCTAATTGCTAGAACACCGTACAAAATGGCTCTTGTGGAGTTGCAAGAGTTGAAGACTCAATTGTAGAAGTTGATGGAAGTGCGATTTATCTGACCAAGTACGTCCCCGTGGGGAGCACCAGTACTTTTCGTCAAGAAGAAGGATGAAACATTAAGGCTGTGCATAGATTACCGCGGTCTTAATAGCATGACCATCAAGAATAAATATCCCCTCCCGAGGATATTTGAATTGTTTGATCAACTTCAAGGAGGGACGGTGTACTCGAAGTTTGACTTGCAACAAGGATACTACTAGTTGAAGATCCGTGAAGAATATATTTCTAAAACAACATTCCAGACTAGGTATGGACACTACGAGTTTGTAGTAATGTCATTCGGTCTGACGAACGCCCCTGTAGCATTTATGGATCTGATGTATCGAGTCTTTTGGCCTTACTTGGATCAGTTCATAGTGATATTCATCGATGACATACTCGCAGACTCCAAATCTAGAGAAGATCACGAACGTCATCTGAGGATCGTCTTGGAGACACTACGAGAGCACAAACTATAGGCCAAGTTCAGCAAGTGTGAATTTTAGCTTAAGGAAGTCGTGTTCTTGGGACAAATAGAATCCGGCAATGGGATCGCAGTGGATCCTTCGAAGGTACAGACAGTGGTTGAATGGAAACAACCAAAATCAGTAACCGAGATCAGAAGCTTCTTGGGATTAGCTGGATATTATCGAAGATTCATCAAGGATTTCTCCAAGATAGCTGGACCACTTACTCGATTGACTCAGAAGCAAGTCAAGTTTGAGTGAAACGACAAATGCGAGGCCAGTTTCCAAGAACTGAAGAAACGACTTACCACATCTATCGTCTTAGCCCTTCCGAAGGGAACACAGGGCTTTGTCATTTACAGTGATGCATCAAAGGAAGGATTGGGAGCTGTGCTCATGCAGGAGAGAAATGTCATTGTGTATGCTTCACGGAAGCTCAAACCTATGAGGCCAATTACCCGACGCACGACTTGGAATTGGCAGCGATAGTATTCACATTAAAGAAGTGGAGACACTATCTCTACGGGGCGACATTCACAGTTTTTACGGATCATAAGAGCCTGAAGTATCTATTCTCATAGAAAGATCTCAATCTAAGGCAACAGGGATGGATGGAGTTAATTGAAGAATATCACTTTGATATTCAATATCATCCCGGGAAGGCAAATGTAGTAGCTGACGCCTTGAGCAGAAAGATGAGTTTAGCTAGACTAATGATCCGAGAGTGGAAATCATTAGAAGAATGAGCATTTGGAATCCGACCAGAACCAATACTCAGATTACATGTGCTAACATTTCGGTTAAACCCGATCTGCTGAATGAGATCAAAGTCGCACAAGAGAAGGACATACATCTCCCAAAGCTGAAGGAAGGGATACTTAAGGGAGAGAGACCGGAATTTTCAGTACCCGAAGACAGGATCATAAGATTCAGGAATCGAGTGTGCATACCGGATGATGAAAAAATAAGGAACGGAATCTTGGCAGAAGCACACCGTTCGAGATATACTATACATCCTGGAGGATACAAGATGTATAAGAACTTGAAGCGGAATTATTGGTGGGTAAACATGAAGAACCATGTAGCAGAGTTCGTTGCGAGATGTTTAACTTGTCAACGAGTAAAAATAAAACACCAACGGCCATCTGGTTTACTACAGCCATTGAGAATTCCCGAATGGAAATGGGAATACATAACGATGGACTTTGTGACGGACTTGCCAAGGACCAGAGGAGGTCATGATGTGTTGGAAAATTTATTTTGTAGATTTTGATGATACCATGTAAAACTTAAACTAGAAAGTTGGCACCCCATTTTCCTTGTAATTTACATTGTAATAGATAGGGCTGGAAAAGCTGAGTCAAGTCAGCTACGCCTAGAAATACAAGAAGTCAACTGAAGACTAAAGTGAATACTCCGCTGCAAGACAGCTGAGTATGGCTAAGAAGGAAAGTCAAGAACTCGACTGAAGGTGTATCAGTTTTAAATCAACTATGTGAAGAGTTAGTCAAGTCAACTCAAGAAGCCAAGTCTCAGGTTGAAGTGACAGATGAGTCATCCAAAGATTGGAAGCTAACTCAAGTCACCTGGGGAATAAAAGACGGCAGTCAAGTCAAGAAAACTGAACGAGATCCGTTGATGGAAGTCAAGAATGTTACTCCGAATGGTAACATGTTAAAGTTGTCAGAGATAAAGTGTTAGTTCCAGTTATGTGCAAACGGAACAAACAAATGGGAAGCACTGCACGAAGTGTCAGAAACGCTGCAATGCTGCAAGACATTAAATACGAGGAAATGTCAACATCAAGGACTGCAACAAGACAAGCTAATGAACACAAGTGACTTTTGAAATTAGCCTATCTCTTTAACGGGCAAAATTTCAAAAGTTCACTATAAAAGGCTGAGGATACTCATTGAGAAAAGGTTACCTAAATCACGAACAAGCAAGTATTATTCAAGCTATTAACCTGAAATATTCTCAAGTATATTCAAGCAAATCCTCAAGCCTGAAACTCGAAGGAAATTTATCCAACACAAACTGTGAAGGAAAGACAACTTCAAATCTATTGAAGAGGAAACTTTTGAAGAATCAAAAGGGGTCTACTTTCCAAGGAGGATTGTAGGAAGGTTCAAGGTCAAACCAGTATCAAGTTATTGGAGGGCTTTGTGATCAAATCCAAGAGTTTGAGAAAGTGAGCTGAAGTAGCAAGGTAGTTGCCCTGTGAAGAAGCTGAGTCGCAAGAGAAGCCAATTGTGTGACCAAGGTTGTCTCTAGACTGTTCACCACTTTGTAAACTGATCTGTTACTTAGTGGATTCCTCCAGGAGTTGGATAAGAGAGGATTAGAAGAATTACCCCATCATCGAACCTCTATAAAAATTAACTGTGTCATTTATTTTTCAGCACATTTATATTTCTGCATACTTACATCATATATGATGATAAACTCATAATTGCTATCCAACTGATTAATAACCAAGTGCTAAAAACAAGTGTGAAAACAAGCTTAAAACATTTTAAAGGGTCTTCAACTGATAAAACCAACACAGCCAAGTTAAAGTTCAGGTTAAACAGCCGAGTTATTCTATCAACAGCTCTATCGAGTCTGTTGAGTGGCTAACTTAGTTGAATAACCAACTTAGTTGTCCCTCAAGGATACAGCTATTTGAGTTAACTCTGTAATATTTTTAAAAGGACTAAAATCAAAAAGTTTGTAAGGCTTATTCAACCCCTCCCCCTTCTAAACCTTACTCACACCCCTTGGGACCTACAAGTGGTATCAGAGCGGTTGGTTCATTGAGCCTTCCGCACTGGTTACTGAACTAGATCTTAATCTTTTCAAAAAGGTTTTAAACACTTGCATTTTCAAAATCTTTCATTTTTACCAAAGTTATTATCATGGAAGCAAATTTGACATGTATTCCTATGTTCACTGTTGAAGAATTTGATGAATGGAAAATTCGTATGCAGGCTCATCTATCTACTCTACACGATGAAATGTGGCTTGTGATAGAGGATGGGCCACTGCAAATATTGAAAGTGAACACAAAGAAGAAGAGCAAATGAAGGAAGAAGAAGCTGCTGCTGAAGAAAGACCAGCCATGGTTGAAAAACCAAGGACTGGGTCGACAAATGATGATAGGAAGAGATACAACTTGGACAATGTGGCCAAGGACACACTTTACAAGACTTTGGACAAAGCAATGTTCAATAAAGTCAAATCGCAAAAATGAAGAAAAGAAATGAATAAGCTAACTTTAATTTGTGAAGGATCAGAGCAAATTAAAGAAAATAAATTGTCTGTTGCTGTTCAAAAATTTGAAAATTTCAAATTGTTTGCAGGTGAATCTATGGATCAGCTGGATGCCAGATTCACTGAGATCACAAATGAACTTTCAGCTCTTGGAAGGAATATACACAAAAGGAAATGTGTATGAAGATACTAAGAAGCCTCCCAGCTGAATGAGAAATGAAGACTATGGCTCTGAGACATTCCATGGACCTATCAAGAACATCCAACCATGAGCTATTCTCAGACCTCAAAGCCTATGAGTTTGAGCTGAGAAGAAAAGAGCAAGAGGAGACAGTTGTACCCAAGACAGCTGTACTGGTAGTCAAGGATGGAAAGAGAGCTGAACCGAAGGAAGCCATAGACCAGGAGGAGATTTCCCTAATGGTTAAAAGATTCAACAAGTTCTTCAATAAGAACTATAAAAGAAACAAGGGTGAAACCTCTAGGAGACATTCAACTCCCTCTAAATCAAGGGAAGATAGGCCACCCAAGAGAGCTGAGCATCAAAGGGTAGAATATCAGAGAGCTGATAACCCAAGAACAGAAAAAGCTGATCAAAGAGCTTAAAACCTGTGTTGGAACTGCAGACAACCAGGACATTTTGTAGTTGATTGTTCCTATCCACTAGTAGGGGTGTTCATCGAATCGAATTCCGAATTCTTCGACTTCCTCGAATCGAATTTAATCGAATGAAATTTTTAAACCTCAATTCGAAATTCGATCCTAATTCGATTAATTCGAATCGAATTTAAACGAATTGGATTTCTCGATTTCCGAATCGAATTCGAATCAATCCAAAAATCCAAATTTATCAATAAAGTGAATAAGGTTTGGATTCATAACATAATATTTTTGGACTATACCTAATAAAATTCTAGATTTTGTTTTTTTCAAAATTACAAATTATCGACTAACCATTTTTCATTGTTTAATTTAACTATAGACAATCATAAATTCATAACGAACTCATTTATATAAATTTAATAAATCATTTTTTGACAATTTTATATCAGCACTAGTTACTTGGTAAATAACTTTTATACTCAAGTATGAGGTATCAAATTGACAAAGTGTATGTGTTTAGATAAAGAGATATAGTGTGTGTTATCATATAATTTATTATATTAATATGATATGAAGATAAATATACGTAATATAGTGCACAAATGTATAATGTATAATGCATATTGTTATAAGAATTTAAAATAAAGGAAAAAAGTCAAAGACTATATTGTATAAATGTATAATGTATGTTGTATAGTGTATGTACACAAATTTTGCACTTTTCCATACAATGGACATAGCCGGTGGAATATCCTTATAGATTATTTCACCACATGCCCTCCACACGAAACTGTAAACGCAAAATAATTTTTACCTAAAATATATATTTTTTAGCACAAAAATTGATTATCTGAATATGTTCTAAAGATAAAAATTTGAAGTAATGTAAAATGTATTTGATATACTATTAAGTATAATTATTTCTAACAAAAACTAAAAAAAACAAGAAGGAAATAACATATATTTATAATTTTATATTTTCATTTAAACATTATTGTTTTATTTATTTATATATATTATAAATGCATGTGTATAATATATATATATATATATACGATAAATAATTATGTATAATGTAAAATATAAATATAAATTTCGAATTGAAATATGGATTCGAATTGAAATAAAAATTCGAATTGTAATACGAATTCGAATTTAGTCGAATTTCACCTCGAATTAGGATTTTCGAATAGAATTCGAAAAAAAAACCTCAATTCGTTATTCGATTCAAATATTCATATTCGAGATTCGAGTTGATTCGAAATTCGATTCGAAATTCAAAAATCCTAATTTGAAACTAAAATTTGAATTCGAACCGAATCGAATTTCGAATCCATTCGAAAAATGAACACCCCTATCCACTAGTCAACAAATATAGGAATGAAGAAGAAATAGAAGTCTTCATAGAAAGAAGACAGGAAAAGAAGAAAGCCATGTTGAGCTCTTTGAGGCCGAGATCGCCGAGACAAACTAAGTCCAAGAAGCGGCTGAGACTCTCGAGAGTAGTGAAGTTGACTACTCAAGTGACTCTGAAGAAGAGGCCATGATCTGCCTTATGGCTAAAGAACAAGATCAACCAAACCAAGAAGATGAGGTACACTCTAACTCATCTCATTCAGATTCAAGTGATAGTGATTGTGACACACACACTTCATCACCCATTGATCTTTATTTTTTATTAGGCAAAATGATGAAAGATTTTGACCACATTAAATCCTCACACACACTTCTAAATGAGGAAAACAGCCAGCTCAAAAGCCAAAACTCACAGCTGACTAAGGAGCTGAGTACTCTAAGTCGCATAGTTGATGAGAACACAAAGCTGAAGGCTGAGAATGCCAAAATGATAGCAGAGATAGTTGTTATAGAAAAGAGGGAAAAAGACCTAAAAAATTGTGATTGCCTCATTTACAACGGCATCCAAATCATTGGATGATCTTATCATGAGTCAAAAAGAATGTGGTGATAAGACAGGCATAAGATTCAATTCCTCTGTGCACAGTCAAACTCCAAGAGTGATTTTGGAAAAAGGATTTTCAAGCAATGAAGCATCTCAAAAAACCAAAACACCAAATGTTGCACCCACATTCACTCCTAAGCACAATCACAAACAAACTGGCCTTGGATATAAAGGGAAAGGAAAACAACCAGTTGAGTATGCTGAGAGGACAGCTGAGAAGAAATCCAGCAGAGTTCCTCAGCAAACTCCAAACAGAAAATACTATGTGAAAAGCAAACAGAACTACCAGAAACCCTAGAAATTTCATCAGAGAAATACATATGATGGGAATGGTAGAAACTACCCAAACCAAGTTGATTGGAACAATGTGAAATATCAACAACGACCAATGGAATACAAGCCTAAATGGTAAAGACCTAAACCTCAGCAAAGGTCATTCCAAAGGGAAAAGAGCTATTATCAGCACACATATGCGCCCACGCACTACACTCAGAAATATCACAACTATCCCAAGAAAGCAATTGTTAAAACACACACACAGGCATACAGACAAAAGAGATAGTTGTATGAACCTAAAACCCCTAAGCAATTTGCAAATGTGCACTATGATTATGTTACTGATAGATGGCAACCTCTTAGAGTCAAGTCCTTTGGCTATAGGTTGGTTGGATCATCTTATAACACTAACCCCTCAGGACCCAGGCAAGTATGGGTACCTAAAAACTAATTTCCTTGATTGCAGGTTCAAGGAACAGCTGAGTGTCAAGGAACATCGTACATGGATAGTGGCTGTTCCAGACAAATGACAGGAAACAAGAAAAACCTATGAAGATTCAAGGAGATTAGAGGTGCAAAAGTCATATTTGGAGGAAATGAAGCTCCAGGGGAAATCAAAGGCACAAGATCTATCAAGAAGAATGGATTGGAAATCACAGATGTTGCTTATGTTGAAGGCCTCAACTTCAACCTCAAAGCATCGACCAACTCGTGACAAGGATACAATGTTGGATTCAATATGGGAGCGTGCCAGATCAAAGATGCAGAAACAAATGAAATAGTGCTGCAAGGATCAAGATAGAAGAATATGTATGTGTTAGAATGGTCTACTGTCACACCAAGCACTTGTCTGTTAGCAAAGAGCACAATCAAATCAAGTTGGCTGTGGCACAAGAAGCTGAGTCATCTGAACTTCAAGACAATCAACAAGCTTGCAAGGAGTCATCTTGTGGAAGGATTGCCAGACTCAGTGTATAAGAAAGAAAGTGTATGTGATGCATGCCAGATGGGAAAGCAAATAAAATCTTCCTTTAAGGACAAGCCAAGTCCTTCTTCCACAAGGATATTACATCTGTTGCATATGGATCTATTTGGTCCAGCTGAACCAGCCAGCATAAGTTGAAAGAAATACACCTTAGTGGTGGTAGATGATTATTCAAGATATACATGGACACTCTTCATGTGCAAAAAGAAGGAAACTTTGCAGAAGTTACCTCAGCTGATGAAAAGAGTTCAAAATAAAAGAGCCAAACCATTATAAAGATAAGGTCTCATAGAGGAACTGAGTTTGTCAATGGGATAATTACTCAATATTGTGTTGAAAATGGTATTGCTCATGAGTTATCTCAAAAAAAGAACTCCACAAACGGAGAATGGAGTAGGCGAAAGAAGGAAACAGAACTCTCAAAGAAGTTGCAAGACCATGTTAGGCTGAAAATTTGGATTGCTAAGAGATTTTGGGCTAAAGCCATTAACACAAAGATGTTATACTCAAAACAGATGCATGATAAACAGGCAATTAACCAAGACTCCCTATGAGATTTGGACATGGAGAAAGCCAAATGTTGGGTACTTCAGGATATTTGGATGCAAATGCTTCATCCATAACAATGGCAAAGATAATTTGAAGGCTTTTGATGCTAAAGCTGATGAATGTATCTTTTTGGGATACTCAGCTGAGAGCAAAGCCTATAGAGTGTTGAACAAGAGGACTATGGTCACAGAAGAGTCTATCCATGTGGTTTTTGATGAATCCAATGTGAATGGAGAAGACATTGAAGAGTTAGCTGACAAGTTGAATCAGCCAACTATGCAGAAGAGTCCTTATGTTGAAGTTGAAGTAAGAGCAATCAACACAGATGAAGATGAAATAGCTGAATCTCAAAGACAGCTGGAAAGTCTACAGCTAAATGAAGATGAAAGAGCTATTCAAGACAACTTAGCTGCGAGACGGCTGAATCCAGCTTGACTTGCTCCAACCTGATGTAAGATGGCTGAGAGACCATCCACCGGAGTTAGTTATTGGAGATGTAAGAGAAGGCATAAGAACCAGATCCAGAGCACAACATGAAGCAGTTCACTTGTTTTATTTCCCAAGTAGAGCCAAAAGATGTGTCTCAAGCATTGGATGACACACATTGGATTCAAGCCATGCAAGAAGAGCTGAATCAATTTGAAAGAAACAAGAAATGGGAATTGGTGCAGAGACAACCCATCAAAATGTTATTGGCACAAAATGGGTTTTCCGAAACAAGATGAATGAGGAAGGATCTGTGGTGAGAAACAAAGCAAGATTGGTATCCAAAGGGTATTGCCAAGAAGAGGGAATATATTTTGATGAAACCTTTGCTCATGTTGCAAGACTGGAAGCAATAAGGATGTGTCTTGCCTATGTTGCACACAAGAACTTCACTATGTATCAAATGGATGTGAAGAGTGCATTTCTAAATGGACTGTTAGAGGAAGAAGTCTACGTTGAACAACCTCCAAGTTTTGAGCAGAATACTATTGGAGATAAGGTGTACAAGCTCAAGAAAGCATTATATTGATTGAAGCAGGCACCAAGAGCATGGTATGATACATTGTCCCAATTTCTAACTGGCAATGGATTCACCAAAGGAAAAGTGGACAGAACACTCTTCAGAATTCAAGATGGAGAGAGTATACTACTTGTTCAAATATATGTGGATGACATCATTTTTGGATCCACAAACAAGGAGCTGTGTGATAAGTTCTCAAACCTCATGCAAGGTAAATTTGAGATGAGCATGATGGAAGAACTGACTTTCTTCCTAGGATTTCAAGTAAAGCGATTGAAGGATGGAACCTTCATAAGTCAAACAAAATACACCAGAGATATAATGAAGAAATTTGGTGTAACACCCGAGTCTCTCACTACTTACTTGGTCAATATAATTCATGCATTAAATATGACTTATGTGTTATTTGCATTGATATTGACATCATATAATTCATTTTATTCTATAAGGCATGAATAATTTGAATACTCTTAAAATTCTCAAATAGTGCTAGTTGCGGAGCACTTAATTTAAGTAGTTGATTGTTCATTAACATAGAAAAAAAAATATCTCGGTGTCAAACAATTTGGTACCATTTGATTACACGTAGTACATTTAGAGGTGAAAGGGGGCATCGATGTATTTATTGAAAAATATAGCATTTAAATATATTAATTAACATAATACTCGAAACACAGCCAGATACTAAGATGATATATATCAAGTGATAATAATTATAAAGGAATAAAATTATGAAAATCATATTGTTTAATTCATATATACACACGCTAATTATATGGATATAATAACATAATATATATTGTGTAATCAATTAATCAGATGGTCATCATATATATATATATATATATATATATGTGTGTGTGTGTGTGTGTGTATGAACATGTATATAATATATATAGGAACCTGTATTATATATGTATATATATTATAGAAAGTATTGACACCATGCATGTAATTGATATATATATGTATACGTGTAAGCTAATTACACTTATAAATTTAAAGTCACATACATGTTAATCTATTAAATTATATCAAACATTACCACCACCACAAGTAATGAGGTATAGATATGTATTACTTGTCAGAGTATACACATGGTCTGACCTATAATCTAACACACATGAGCTTTTATACATTTACATAAATAACATATAATATCCATGTCACCACCGCCTAAATCTAGTTAAGGATAAATATAAGATAGATGTTCTCTACAAACCAAAACACACACGGACACACACAGAGGTAGCGAGAGAGAAGAGAAACAGAGACACAACAAAGTTCCAGCACCGGAAAAGAAAAAAATATACGGGACACTAGAAAGAAAAGAGGGTAGCCGTCCGTGAAGAATTTTCATAGAATTTTGGTAAGAGACTTGATGCAGTGAATTAATTCCTACCGTTTCTTTCTAATTGTTAATTTATGAATAAAATAAAATTATATGAAATAGTCATATTTATAAATGTATTAATGATTTAAAACTACAATTACAATTTGGATATATGAATTGATATTTTTGAGCAACTATTATTATATATATAGAATATATATAATTGTTGGAGCCTTATTGCTTTAATGCTGAACTGATGTTGAAAGGGTTTAAAACTAAGGAAGAGTTTTTATTCACATTAACTTAGTTAGACTGCCGTAAATTTGAAATAGAATATGATTTTGTTTACAAATAAATAGAGACAACAAAAAAAGAGAAAGGTGTTAACATATATGCAAAGGATATATTGGTAAGTCATTTCAAAAGGCGTTTCCCTTGTTTGTTAGATAATAATGATTGAAAACTTGTTAGATTCAACTATGGCTTTGTATATGCTAAATATAATAAGTGCATTGAAAGACAATTATATATATTGGAACGAGTTGATGATAGGTTTCCGTGAATTGCTTCGAGAAAGGAAATTACCAATTGAAAATATGATGAAAACTGATTACAATTCTCTCTGTGTATTTGGGCATACTCAAATTTTAGTTATAAAATTTAAAACCTGGTGGGTTATCTATATAAAGTTAAGATTTAAAACCTTTAACAAAATTTAGGATATGTATATATATATATATATATATTCATATTCTAAATTGTCACAGGTTGACATTCTCCTAAGGCTAGGAAAGAAAGAACTTGTTAAACTTTCGGTAGAATATCCAAAGGTGAAAGGTAAGTGAAAATCCATCTGCAACTACAATGCATGAACATAGTATTTTCTGTCTTGTTGATACTAAATGCGATTCTTGTATCTTGATGGATGCATTATGGAAATTGTGATGTTCATATGTTGCTTGGTGGATATTGGAGTGTGATGATGTTTCATTGAGCATGTCATTCATTGGCATTTGCACGTGCATGCAAACATATGAGCATTGTTGAGATAAGACATGCACGACATGATTTTCTATGAAAAGAAAATATTTTGGTTGGCCACTTCTTGCTAGTGCACCGGGCATGAGGTCATGCTTATATGATATATTGAGCTCATGCCATGTGAGACATCACCGGTATGTGAGACATTCGACGAGCTCATTGATTATTAATGCCCAATGCCATGTGAGACATCACTGGTATGTGAGACATTCGGGCGGGGCGATTGATTACGATGTCCAAAGCCATGTGAGACATTACTTCGGGTATGTGAGACATACGGACTGGACAGCTTGATCATTAATACTATATTGAGTTATTTCCGGTGCATAGCATGTGGGTCAAGGGCCTATGTAAAGAAATGATTATAAATAATATATTTCAATGCATTCTGTGCACCTATGGTAAAATATCTTAGAATGCATTTGCAATTGTATTACATTGTTCATTAAGCATACATGGTTTTCACTTACTGGGCATTAGCTCACATAGTTCATGCATTGTAGGTAAGTCTGGTGGTGTTGTTGGATTTCATGGGTTTACTGGACAGGCTGCTGGAGCTCCTACAGGTTATTGAGGACAGTGTACATGGATGACGACCTGTTGGGCTATATTGATGGGTCACCTTTCTTTTTGGTCTTGTATTATGTTTTGGTTTAGGGTTGTACCCTCTTTTGAAAACTCTAATGTAAATATGTACATGTAAATAGCTAGATGATGAGGGTTATGAATTCGGTCACATGGATGTCTATTGTATTTAATAACAGGGTTTGTTACCTCTTTTCCTTGTGGATAGGGTTTGTCATTTTCTTACAAGTAAAGTGATCTTGCTTGCTTGTTGTTAAAATGTCACAGGTAAAGAAAAAATGTACAAGTATATAGGATTTACGTCGTCAAGTTTCATTTTTTATATTGCTTAGTAATGTGGTAGTAGGGGTGGGCGTCACAGAGTGGTATCAGAGCCCGATTTGTAGGTTTTGTAGACTGTCCATGTACACGAACTCAGAACTCGTGGAGCTCAAGCATGCCAGTATGTTTTACTTTATTGTTTGATGCACTGTATGTTTCATGAATTATATTGGCCATGTGTTGTTAGGTTATCCTAAGACAATGTTTCAGTCATGGTGAGAACTAGAGGCGAGAGTAGTGGTGGGGATAGAAACCAAGGAGTGGAGACACCTATACAAATTGGTGATCAAGATAATGTCATAAATCGACTTACAAAACTTGTCCGGCGACAATCTGAACAAATACAACTCCTCATCGATTAAGGGGATATAGCTAGAGAATAAAGAGTGGAAATGAAAACATGCCAAATGATAGATCAAGTCGAGATAGGAAGAAAAAGGTTCCGAAAGCTAAATAGACCAACCTTTGAAGATGCAGAAGATCCCATAGCAGCAGAAGATTGGTTGCGAACTCCAAAAAAATATGTTCCAGTACAACAGGGTCCTAGAAGAAGAGAGTTTTTTTCAAATTCAGCAGCAGAAATCCAACTTTCAACCACGTCAAAGACAACAACAATGGGAACAAGTTAAGCGTCAAAGAGCTGATCAAAATAAGACATCTATAACACTACAAACTACATTTTGCCCTAGGTGCAAGACTTAACATACTAGGAGTTTCACGATAGATACCAGGAGATGTTTTACGTGTGGGATATTGGGACATTTTGTTAATGTGTGCCTAAATAGTCCAAATCCTATAGGACAAAACATGTACCAACCAAAGCATTTACTATCACCAGTGCAGACGCAGCGGCGAACCCATCAGCAGTTATAGGTAAACCTCTTAGCTTGGACAACCCAACATTCGTATTATTTGATTTGAGAGCCACACATTCATTTTCTTCCACTGAGTATGTGAGGAGACTAGGTAGGACACCTGATGTAGATGAAGTGGGTTATAATGTAACAATTCCCTCGGGAGATTCCAAGAAAACTAATCAAATTTTGAGAACTTGTTCTATTCCAATTGAAAATAGAGAACTTTATTCGGATCTAATTGTGTTAGCCACGAATGACCATGATTTCGTCTTGGGTATAGATTGGTTGTTGAAGTATGGTACTACAATTGATAGTTAGAGAAAGATAGTGACATTTCCCCTAGGAGAATTTCCTTACCTTCGCTGGAATCACGACCCGCTTAAGATTTCCAACGATATTAACACAAAATGCACGACCTTTACTAGACGTTGGTTGTGAAGGAATTGAACACACAAATCCAGGAATTACTGGATAAAAGCTTTATTAGACCTATCTTTTCACCATGGGGTGTGCCAGTCCTATTCGTGCGAAAGAAGGGTGGTACGATGAGATTGCGCACTGACTACCAAGAATTGAATAAAGTTACAATTAATAGTAAATACCCATTACCTCGAATCGATGATTTGTTCATCCAACTTAAAGGTGCAACAGTACTTTCAAAGATCGACTTGTGATTCGGGTACCATCAACTGAAAATCGAAGAATGGTCTAGGATGCGTATTGATGCAAAGTGGTAAGGTGATCGCGTATGCGTCTAAACAATTGAAAGACTATGAAAAGAATTACCCTACACATGATTTAGATCTTGTTGCAGTGGTATTTGCGCTCATGATATGGAGGCATTACCTATACGGGAAACAATGTTTAATTTGTCAATAAATAATGACGGAACACAAAAGGCCTGCTGGAACATTGCAACCTCTGCCTATTCCGGAATGGAAATGGAAAAGGGTCACTATGGATTTTGTTACAGGTTTGCCCAAAACTATCAGGGATACGATGCTATTTAGGTAATTGTGGATAAGTTAACCAAATCCTCTCATTTTATTCCTATTTGCTCAACTTATTCCATAGACCGATACGCACAGCTTTATATACAGGAAGTGGTTAGACTTCATGGTGTACCACTATCTATCATCTCTAACATAGACTCGAGGTTTCTCTCTGCTTTATGGGGAGTTTACAGAAGGCACTAGGAACACGATTGTCATTTAGTACTGCTTATCACCCCCAGACCGACAGACAGTTGGAACAAACGATACAAACTTTAGAAGATATGCTTAGAGCATGTGTTCTGGATTTTCAAGGACAATGGAGCAAATATCTACCTTTGATAGAACTCTCATACAACAACAACTACCAAGCCACAATAGGGATGGCTCCCTATGAAGTACTATACGGTAGAAAATGCATATCACCGGTTCATTGGGACGAGGTTGGTGAAAGAAAGCTTTTAGGCCCAGACATGGTTCTAGAAATGACAGAGGCTGTGATGCAAATTCGACAAAGGATAGAAACTGCTCAGAGTTGACAGAAAAGCCACTCCGGTTAAAGAAGAAGAATGTTAGAATTTTCTGCAGGGGATCGAGTATTTCTTTAGGTTGCACCGATGAAAGGGGTAATGTGATTTGGAAAGAAAGGAAAACTTAGACCTAGATACATTGGTCCGTTTCATATCACCAAAAGAATTGATGATGTTGCCTACAGACCTAACTTACCTCTCAAATACATGACGTATTCCACGTTTCTATGTTGAGAAATACGTTGCAAACCCAACTCATATTTTAGAACAAGAATCGGTAGAGTTGAAAGCCGACTTAAGCTACTAAGAGACACCCGTCGAGATATTATTACGAGAGGTAAAGAAACTCAAGAATAAAGAAATCCCATTAGTTAAAGTACTCTGGAGGAATCAATTAGTAGAGGAAGCTACATGGGAACGAGAAGATGAGATGAGGGCAAAATATTGATGGATGCATTATGGAAATTGTGATGTTCATATGTTGCTTGGTGGATATTGGAGTGTGATGATGTTTCATTGAGCATGTCATTCATTGGCATTTGCACGTGCATGCAAACATATGAGCATTGTTGAGATAAGGCATGCACGACATGATTTTCTAAGAAAAGAAAATATTTTGGTTGGCCACTGCTAGTGCACCAAGACATGAGGTTATGCTTATATGATATATTGAGCTCGTGCCATGTGAGACATCACTTCGGGTATGTGAGACATTCGGACGGGGCTGATTGATTACTGATGTCCAGTGCCATGTGAGACATTACTTCGGGTATATGAGACATACGGACTGGACAGCTTGATCATTAATACTATGTTGAGTTATTTCCGGTGCATAGCATATGGGTCAAGGGCCCTATGTAAAGAAATGATTATAAATAATATATTTCAATGCATTCTGTGCACTTAAGGTAAAATATCTTAGAATGCATTTGCAATTGTATTACATTGTTCACTAAGCATGCATGGTTTTCACTTACTGGGCATTAGCTCACGTAGTTCATGCATTGTAGGTAAGTCTGGTGGTGTTGTTGGATTTCATGGGTTTACTGGACAGGCTGCTGGAGCTCCTACAGGTTATTGAGGACAGTGTACATGGATGACGACCTGTTGGGCTATATTGATGGGTCACCTTTCTTTTTGGTCTTGTATTAAGCTGAGCCCAAGATATATCGGACCCTACAAGATACTATAGAGGATTGGGAAGTTAGCTTACCGACTTGAGCTACCATCACAATTTGCGGGAATGCACGATGTATTTCACGTCTCGAGGTTGAAGAAGTATCGACTAGATCCCGAGCACATCATCACACGAGACTCCTCCTCTGATGGAGAACTTTTCTTACACCGAGAAGCCAATTCAGATTATTGACCGACAGATACGTCAACTGCGGAAGAGAGAAATTTCGATGGTTAAAGTGGTGTGGCAGAACCATAACCGAGACGAAGACGCTACGTGGGAGATGGAGGAAGACCTAAGGAATCAATACCCCAAGTTATTCTGAAGAGAATTTGGGGACCAAATTCTTTTAAGGAGGGGAGGATGTGAAGCCCTCGATTTTCGATCATAATCAAGCATGTATTTATTGTCGTGTATCGACTATGTATTATTCGTGACTACTTTATCGCGTCATTTTGACGGATAAATGTTAATAATATTTTTCGCATTTTATTTTCATTTTTATTATTTGATCAACTACTTGTTTAATTATTGATCATTTATTATTTTCTATTCTATGTTTAATGATCACTTGATTGATCATTATTGCTTTTTGTGTATTTATTGGACACCTTAGAATTTTAAGAGACCTATTTCATTTAGTGACTTATATCCTATAGAAATAAGAATTTGATTTAAAATAAGTGATCTTGAGACTTATAAGTGATTATGGGAATCACTATTAGTTTTTGGAGATTGATATCATACACCTATTATTATCAATTTTGGAAAAAAAAATATGGATACCACATACAAGCCTTGTAGTGGATGGCCACATGGTATTTTTTGGTGTAGAAATATCTGTCAATTCTTATACACATACACAATTATACACAAAATCAATATCCAAAAATCCTACACATATTTTTTATTCATTTCTTCCTTACAAATTCCAACATAACCCCACTACTCCAACATTCTTCTTATTTTCCCCAACAACCCATCCTCCACCTTTCATTCTTGCCCATACCTTGATCAAGCCTATTGTTCCCCATGCAAAGGACAATTTGCAAGACTTCAAAAAATTTCTCCTCTCTCTCCCTTCCCTAAGTGATCGGCCATATGGCCTAAGTGAACAAGAAAGTTTGTTCACTTTCATCATTCTTCATCTCTCTAATTGCCAACTTCCTCCTCCTTCTCTCTAGAAATCCTCCTTCTTCTCTCTTATTCTTCTTTCTCTTCTTCAGTCAATACTTAGTCAAAAAAAAAACAAGAAAATTTCTCCCTCTACCACAAGAAAATTTGAACCACCCCTTTGCAAAAGTAAGAAATTTTCATCTTTTTCAATCACTCCTATTATCTTCAAGCCTTCTTACCTCTTCTAATTTTATTTGGTTATTTTCATTCTTGAGGTACTTAGAGGTTCTCAACTTGAAGGATATTAGAGACTTGAGACTATCTTGAAAAGGACTTCAAGATTTAATTGAAGAAACGAGACTACAAGGTAAGAATTTGAGTTTGTAGCACCTTCTCCTTCTTTCCCTTGAAGATTTTTATTTTTAGGGGCTGACCTTGGAAGCCTTGTTTAAGGGTGATCAAGATATTTATTTTTGAGACCTCCTACTTGACTAAAATTCCAACTACACAAGGTAAGTGTAGTACTTGGCCATTTCTTTATTCTTCTTTCTTTTTGCTTTAATTCTCCATTTTTCTAACTCCATCTTTTTTTTTTTTTGATATTACTTGACTTAGGGGCTGACCTAAGTGAGGTTGATATCCTCAAGTTGTGATCATCTCTCTCTTTTTCAGCAAACAACCAACTAGACAAGGTGGGTGGAAAAACCTTTTAATCCTCTAGCAATTTTTGAAAAAATGCATGTAGTATCTTGAAGACTTGAGATATATATATATATATATATATGTTTATGTAATGTATGTATATTTTAAGTTGTGAAATTCCAAAATTTCTCAGTGATGCTTAAAATTGTAATTATTGCAAATTAGGTGCATGCATGTGCAATTTAATGACTTATGTGATGAATTCTTGTATGATATGTATATGCATGTTCATGCACTTAAAAATTAATTTTTTAACTGCCTTTATAATATTAAAATTTCGTGCATAATTGGTTAAATTACAAATTTTGGACCTTAAATGCAAAAAGGGCAAATTGATGGACTTAATTGCAAGAAAATAAAACTTAAGGGACTCCTCTGTAATTTCTCAATTTTGGGACTGTACTTATGTTTAAAAATGATATTTTGACATAATATTAAAGTTTTAAAGGTTTTTAGATAACAAAAATCAACCCTTGAAAGCCCAAGGACTAGATTGTAAAATTTTGAAAGTTTAAGGGCTAAAATGCAATTTTCAAAACTGTACCAGCACCACTTTTAAAATTTTAAAAATTTTAACTTTTAAGGACTGGAAAACACATATTTTTGGTGTATTCCAAAAATCAAAATATTTTGAGTTAACAAATGCAATTTGTGTAAATTTGGGGGACTAAAATGCAAAATACTAAACACAAGGACCAAAATGAAATTTCAAGGACTTATAAAGTCCTTGTACCTATAAAAGTACCTTTAACTATAATTTTATAATATTTTGAACCCATGGTTCAAATTTCATAACATTTGGGCCCCTAATAAGCCTTAAGGGCAAAAACTTAAAAAAATTGGACTAGAATGGAATTTTTAAAAGTTAAGGGACCTAAACTCATACCTTTTCAAAAATGCTTTTTTCCCAATAACAAACTTACTTTAGTTATATTTTAAAATTAAAATCACATTAAAATACCTTCCGGTTTGTGAGATCCGAATATTTTAAACCAGGGGCCTGAAATGATAATTTTGACAAATTTAGGGCCAAAAAGGGGAATTTACCAAAACCACGACCCAAACTTTTGAAAACCTGAATCTATGGACAATTCTGAGAATTTAGAAACTGGCCTTATAATTTCCCGAGGTCGAGACAAAAACTTATTCAATTTTAAACCCAATAAAGACTATTTTTTCCAAAACGGGGCTAATTGTAAAATTTTCTTCTAACAAGGACCTCAAATTAATTATTTTCTCTCATTATAGCCCTGGTACTACTGACTTATATATTTATCTATAAACTTAAGTTTCTTAAAATTTTCCGTGACTTCCTCGCCTTATGACCTTGAACTTACAACAGGACTTATATCCCACCCAAATTACCAAACCACCAAAGATTAGTTATCCTCCCAATAATTGACTTCATTCAATAATTACTCCACCAATGCCGATAAACGCCAAGTGCAAATTTTTGCATAATTGTACTTGAACTGCTTTCTTGAATTGTTATACTTGACTGCCTTGTTGACATGTTATACCCGTGTATATCTACTTGCTTGAGTCAACTTCGTGTGTCGAGCTCACAGTCGGAGTGGATCAGTTGGGGATAGAACCGAGAAGCTCGGCTGCTATTTCACTCTCCGACCCTATCATCCTAATCCCACCCTTGGCGGATGGAGTGTCCAACGGGAGAAGTGGGTCGTAGTACTTGAGGTATAATCGCGATTATGATAATCTGGACCTTGCAAGCCTTGCAAATACTTGTTGGATTGTCGTGCCTATGGCTTGATGGAGAGGCCATGTGCCAATGCTTGGGGAGTTATAAGGTAGAACGAAGGAATCGCTGTCTGATCCACATGATTCTAGAGTTACTCGGACCAGAATACTTGCTTGGATTGGCACTACGCTTAGTACGCAACCACTACTTGACTTGTTTGAATTCACACATAGTGCCTGTATGTACTTGAACTCCTTTCTTCAAAACTGTATAAGTATATTATTTTGAATATCGTGTCACATGCGAACTATGTGTGATACACGCATCATAACTCACGCATTTTTCACATACCGTTTTTCTTGCATATATATATATATATATATATATATATATATATATATATATCGCCACACTTTCACATGATCACCCATCCACTGAGAATTTTCGTCTCACCTCCCCTTTTTAAACGGCCGGATGAAGATTATGTGGACGCGGACTGAGCCATGGAGTGATCCTCTTCCGTGTTTTTCGACTTTTGGGAATCCACATTTTTGTTACATTGGACTTTTCTTTTCTATTCCTTAAGATGTAATTTCAGGGCGTAGGACTCTTTGACAATTCAAGTTTATGTATTCGGGAATGTAATTTGGATACTTGATGTTTGGACTGTAACTGTAATCCGCTGCTACATTAGTCTGTTTATTTGGGTTTATGCTTTATGTTTGGCTAGACTGCTTGGTTTATTTCTGTTTATGTTTTGATCACGTCACGTTCCCATTTGGGGCGTGACATAAAAATGCTTTTTATGGTTTAAAACAAGCACCCCGAGCATGGTATGATAGACTTAGCTCTTTTCTTTTTTAAATGGATTTACAAAGGGTAAAGTTGATACTACTCTTTTTGTTTTCGAAAAAGGGCAAGATTTGCTTGTTAGTTCAAATTTATGTTGATGATATTATTTTTGGTGCTACTAATGAATCCCTTTGCAAGAAATTTTCTAAGTTGATGCAAGGTAAATTTGAAATGAGTATGATGGGGGAGCTCAATTTCTTCCTTGGACTCCAAATTAAGCAATGTCAAGAAGGTATCTACATATCACAATCAAAGTATACCAAAGAACTTCTAAAGAAGTTGGAATTGAAGAAGGAAGAACCATCACACCTCCAATGGAAACCAATGTCAAGCTCGACAATGATGAAAAAGGCAAGTCGGTTGATGAATCAAAATATTGAGGTATGATTGGTAGTTTACTTTATTTAACCGCATGTAGACCCGATATTTTTCATGTCGTATGCTTATGTGCTCGTTTTCAAAGCAAACCCAAAGAATCTCATATGAGTGTCGTTAAAAGAATTTTTCGATATTTGAAAGGCACTATTTTATATGGCTTGTTTTATCCAAAGAACGAAAAGTTTTATCTTAAAGGATATAATGATTCAGACTATGGGAGAAATATTGATGATCACAAAAGCACCTCCGGATCATGTCAATTTTTAGGCGATTGCCTCGTTTCTTGGTTTTCGGAAAAGCAAAATTGTGTATCCTTATCTACAGCCGAAGTCGAATACATTTCCGCGGCCTTTTGTTGTACTCAATTGCTTTGGATGAAACAAACATTAGCGGATTACAAATGTTCTTTTGAAAATATTCCTATTTTTTGTGATAACATGTCCACTATAAATATTGCTCAAAATCCATTTCATCATAACTGAACTAAACAAATTGAGGTTCGTCATCATTTTCTAAGGGATTGCGTTTCAAAACGTAAAATTGAGATGTGTTTTGTTCCGTCTCAAGATCAACTCACGGATATTTTTACAAAACCAATAACCGCCGAGTCTTTTGCTTCAATTCAAGCTTGTTTAGGCATAATGCATATCGAATACGATCTATGTTTGCATTTTGTGCATTTTTAAAACTTAGAGGTGAAAAATCGGATTTTTAACTCAAAATTTGGACAGAGACTAAAAAATTTGCTCCAGGTACCGGATGAAGTGAGGTCGACCGGTCGACCTCATCCTGGACCGGTCGACCTCACCCTCAACCGGTCGAGCTAAGGGATTTTTTGGTTATATCAGTCTCTGTGGATTTCGATCGATTGTGGCGGCTAACACGGCATTCTTGGTGAAATTGGGCTGGAAGGTCATGAACTCGGATTCGGTGATCTTCAAAACCCTAAGGCGTCAATACTTGACAGAGGATGGGGCGGTTTGGAGGTCATTTATTCCTTCTTCAATCTGGGCTGGGATTAAACCCTGCATTTCGGCTTGCTTGGATGACTCTCGTTGGATCCCAGGGGCTAATTCTGAGGTATTATTTTGGATTGATAATTGGTTGGGTTATTCTATAGCAGACAGAATTGGCATCCCAGAGGATTATAGATACTTATTTCATCAATGCATCTTGGACTACTTTTATGACGGGTCCTGGCACTTCACCTTCTCGTTTGTGGAGGCTTATTTGGATCTAGTCCGTACCATTGTACGCGTCCATATTGCTCTGGATTCAAGGGATACACGTGTTTGGTTAAACTCGAATGATGGTTTGGTTACTTCGAAAGCCGCTTATAATCATATGCGTCCCCACTACCTAGCAGTCAAGTGGGGTTCTTGGATTTGGTCGCAACATATCCTGGAACGGCGATCGGTGGTAGCGTAGTGGGCTATCCACAATCGATTGGCTGTTTTGGATTCTTTACAAGCTAGGGGAAGTTTTATTGGCCCCTTGGTTTGCACTCTTTGTCGTGAATCTGCGGAATTGGTTGACCATTTATTTGTCTCTTGTGTCTTTGCAGGAGCTCTCTGGCGATGGATCTTTGATTCATTCAGCGTGCACCCTTTTGAGGCACATTGCTTTAACGAATTTCTGGTGCGGTTAATGTACTTTCATTTCAGTGAGCAGGTTACTTTCCTGTGGCAGGCGGCTATCCTTTCCTGCATATGGCTCATTTGGCTTATCCGAAATGAGTTGGTTTTTCACAACAAAATCTGGACACTGGAGGCGGCAATTATTCATCTTCAAGTACTCATTGTAGAATCATCATCATTGGATCAGGGATGCATGCACAACAACCAACAAGACCTTCTTATCCTGCGTAAACTGCGAGTTCCTGGAAGGGCTAGACAGGCACCGAAGATAGTGGAAGTTAAATGGCAAAAAACCCTCCCGGGTTGGATCAAGGTAAATACGGATGGCAGTGCATCGGGGGCGCCGGGCACTCTCACTGCTTCCGTGGTCTTCCGGAACTGTAGAGGTTTTTTTCGGGGGTGTTTTGTTCACCACTGTGGTTCAGGCTATGCGTTTGAAGATGAATTGGTTGCAGCAATGTGGGCGATTCAGTACGCTTTTGCTAAGGGCTGGACACAAATTTGGCTGGAGTCGGATTCGATGTATGTAGTGAATTTTCTAGAGAAGAGATCGACGGAAGTCCCGTGGCGCCACCTTAGTCATTGGCGCCACACACTACATCTTCTGGCGCACATGGATCTCGTAGTTTCACATATGTTTTGGGAAGGCAATCGGGTTGCAGACATGCTGAGCAAGAAGACGGAGTACGGCACATGGTGGGGCGTCCCGCCCACAGAGCTTGTACACTATCTTACTAATGACTATGTTGGCCAATCCAACTATAGGTTTGTTACTTAGTGCGTCACTGCTTCAGGTTTCTTTTCCTATTTTTGGACGCCTTTTTCTTTCCTAGGGGGTACTCTTTTTCCTTCCAAGGGTTTTTCCCACAAGGGTGGATTTTATCTTGGGAGGTTTTAACAAGGCCCCAACCATTCATCCATATGGTCGGCTTGTGACCATTTCGTTTTTGACATTATTTCCAGGCTTATATTTGGTTACCTGGTCAGCCTGTGATCAGGACAACTATATTTTCATTTTTTATAATATTTCGAATTTATTCAAAAAAAATCCCTAATATAACATCAGATAATCTCATATCTTTCATGTAAAAGTTCTTCTTTAACATGTTCTTAGTTTTTATGATTAGATCATGACTACTGCCCATAATCAACATATCATCTACATAAAGGCATACAATAATGTAATCAGTTGAAATACCTTTAATGTAGACACACTTGTCACATTCATTGATTTTAAAACCATTTGACTTCATAGTCGAGTCAAGTTTTTCATGCCATTGCTTAGGTGCTTGTTTTAATCCATAAAGTGACTTAACAGGTTTGTACACCTTTTTCTCTTGTCCGGGTGCAATGAATCCCTTGGGTTATTCCATATAAATCTCATCTTCAAGCTCATCATTCAAGAAAGTAGTTTTCACTCTTCACGTCCATTTGATGTATCTCAAGATTATGCAAAAAGCTGCAATAGTAATGAGAATACGAATCGGTGTGATCCTCGTAATAGGAGATTATGTATAAAAAAAGTCATATATCTCCTTTTGTTTAAAACTTTTGGCTACCAATCGGGCTTTATACTTATATATAGATCCATCTGCTTTGTACTTCCTTTTAAGGATCCATTTGCATCCTAATGGTTTGTAACCCGGTGGGAGATCAACCAACTCCCAAGTATTATTTTGCATAATGAAATCTATTTCATTATTGGTAGATTTTTTCCAAATAAGAGCTTCTGGACTAAACAAAGCTTCTTGAATAATTCTTGATTCGTTTTCTAACATATAAGTTAGAAAATCAGGACCAAAAGACTTAGCTACTTTTGTCCTTTTACTGCGCATTGGTTCCTCTTCATCATCACATTGAGGTAACCCAGCAGTTTCATATGTTCTTTTAATCGAACATTCTTCCTTCATTTCTTTGTTAGGAAAGAAATTTTTGAAAAATACATCATTTCTTGATTCTAAGACCATTTCATCATTTATATCAGGAATTGATGACTTGTGTACTAGAAATCGATATGCACTACTATTGTTTGCATATCCAATGAAAATTCAATCAATCATTTTTGGACCGATTCTAATTTGTTTTGGCTTAAGTATTTCAACTTAGCCAAACACCCACGTACTTTAAGGTACTTATGTGATGGTTTCCTTCCTTTCCATAACTCATATTGAGTTTTATTTTTACCTTTTATGGTATCTTATTTATAATGTAGTTTGTAGAAACTATAGCTTCCCCCCACAAGTTTTGGGGGAAGCCTAAGCTTATCAACATCCATTCGTCATTTCCTTAAGAGTACGATTGTTGCATTCTATAACACCATTTGATTGAGGTGAGTAGGGAGCTATCGTTTGATGAATTATACCCATTTCCAAGCAGAATTCTTCAAACGAAGCAACATAATCTCCGCTTCTATCACCACGAATCATCTTAATTTTCAAATTAAACTGATTTTCAACTTCATTCTTATAAGTTTTAAAAGCTACTGTTGGGAAATTTATTGTTTAGATTTTGATGAATGCCATGTAAAACTTAGAATAGGAAGTTGGTGCACCCCATTTTTGTTGTAAACTGCATTGTAATAAATAGGGCTGGTCAAGCTGAGTTAAGTCAGCTATGCCCAAACATGCAAGAAGACAACTGGAGACTAGAAGGAAGACTCCGCCGCGAGACACCGAGTATGGCAAAGAAGAGTAGACGGGAACTCTATCAAGGAGCAAATGAGATGCGGTGAGTGGAGTATCGAAGTCAACTCAAGAAAAGCCAAGTCTCAAGTTGAAGTGACAAAGAGTCATCCAATGATTGGAAGTCGACTCTAAGTCACCTGGGGAAAGCAAGGAAATGCGATCAAGTCGAGATAATCAAAAGATCCGTTGCACGTAAATCAAGAGAATTACCTAAACAAGTAATATCTCCATACTACCTTTCTCAAGTGCTCGATCCCCGAAGCGTGCAAAAGGAATAAACCAATGGGAGGCACTACACCGTGTCGAACTCGAAAAGGTGAAGAACAATTCATACGAGGAAATGGCAATTCCAAGGATCGCAACAAGACAAGCCAACGATTGCAAGTGACTTTCAAAAATAAGCATATCTCTTCAACGGGCGATTTTTGAAAGATCACTATAAAAGGCCGAGGAATGACTCGAGAGTAGGAGACCGTAACCAAAAACATTCAAGCAATTATTAAAATCTGTAAAAACTCAAATATTCTCAAGTTATTAAAACGCTCAATCCTCAAGCCTACACTACGAAGAAGATCAATCCAACACTCACCGTGAAGGAAAGATAACTTCAATCGCTTGAAGAGGAAATTACTAAAAATCAAGGGGGTCTACATTCCTCGAAGGATTGTAGGAAGGTTCAAGTCGAACCAAGTCTTGAGCTTTTGGAGGGCTTCGTGATCAAATCCAAAGAGCTTGAGCAAGTGAGTGAGTAGTAGCAAGCGCAATGCTGCCTGTGAAGAAGGCCGAGTCGTGCATTTGAGAAGAAGGCAAACAGTGATCAAGGCGTCTCAGGTGAGTCCCAAAGGATCAAGTCACCAGTGATCAAGACTTGTATCGGACACCACTTTGTATCTTGATCAATACCTAGTGGATTCCTCCGGGAGTTGGAGAAGAGAGGAGTAGAAGAATTACCCCATCTTCGAACCTCTATAAAAATCTTATTGTGTCATTTACATCTCAAAGACTTTAATTCTTGCATCATATTTGTTTATTTCTGTGACATATTTGCTATCCATTAGATAATCTCTAAGTACTAAATCAAGCTTTAAATCTCTACTTAACCAAACTTAAGGGTGTTAAGTCTTCCAATAAAACAAACCACGCTTGAGTTAATTTAGACTTAACAAATGAGTTATTCCAAAGAATGTCGGTTGAGAGACTAACTCTCTTGATTAACTAAATTGGTCGTCCACCAAGGACACAAATTGTGTAAGTATCAACTCGAATTTTTAAAAGGACTAAATCAAAATTTGGTAAGGTTTATTCAACCCCCTTCTAAACCTTACACTTACACCCCTTGGGACATACAAGTGGTATCGGAGCGGTTGGTTCATTGAGCCTTCCGCACCGTTCTTGAACTAGATCTCCAAACTTTTCAAAATCGCTTTAGTACTTAAACTTTCAAAACTACCTTTATCATTAAAATTTATTATCATGGAAGCAAATTTGACACGCATCCCTATGTTCACAATTGAAGAATTTGATGATTGGAAAATTCGTATGCGAGCTCATCTATCGGCATTACATGATGAGATGTGGATAGTGATAGAGGATGGGCCATCGCAAATCTTAAAGGTGAACACAAATAAGAAGAGCCGGTAATTTGAAGGTGAAGAGGATGTTGTCCACTAGACCGACTATGGTTGAAAAACCAAGAATCTGAATAGACAAATGATGACAGAAAAAGATACAACCTGGACAATGTAGCCAAGGACATCCTTTACAAAACATTGGACAAAGCCATGTTCAATAAAGTCAAATCATGCAAAACGGCTAAAGAAATGGGGACAAGCTAACATTGATTTGTGAAGGCTCGGAGCAAATCAAAGAAAACAAATTATCGGTGGTCGAGAAATTTGAGAACTTCAAAATGATCTCGGGAAAAACCTGGATCAATCTGTATGCTCGGTTCACGTAAATCACCAACGAGCTATACTGCACTTGGAAAGGAATATACACGAAGGAAATGTGTATGAAGATCCTAAAAAGTCTTCCACTGAATGGGAAATGAAGGTCATGGCACTAAGACATTCCATGGACCTATCAAAGACATCCAACCATGAACTATTCTCGGACCTCAAAGGTTACGAGTTTGGCCGAGAAGAAAAGACCAGGAAGAGACAGTTGTACCCAAAACAAATTGCTCTAATTGTTAAAGATGGGAAGAGAGCCGAGGTCAAAGAAGTCATTGATCCGGGAAGAAATAGCCCGATGGTTAAAAGGTTCAACAAGTTCTTCAATAAGAACTACAAGAGAGGCAAGGGCGAATCTTCCGAGAAGACACTCGGCTCACTCCAAGTCAAGGAAGATAGGCCAACCAAGAGAACAAATCATCAAAAGTGAATATCAAAGGGTGACAATCCAAGAATGGAAAGAGCTGATCAAAAGGTTGAATATCTATCTTTGAACCGTAGACAACCAGGTCACTACGCCATTGATTGCCCATATCCTCGTAGTCAACAAATACGAAATGAAGAAGAAAGAAAAGTCTTGAGAGAAAGAAGACAAGAAAAGAAAAAGGCAATGTTGGTGCAGAGATCAATGAAAACAAAGTCAAGAGAGACAAATTGATTGAGAGCAAGTGAAGGCGACTACTCAAGTGACTCAAGAAGAAGCCTTGATTTGTTTGATGGCCAAGGAACAAGATCAACCCGACCAAGAAGATGAGGTACACTCTAACTCATCAAACTCGGATTCTAGTGATAGTAGATCACACACACACACTTCATCACCCACTGATCTTTATGATTCATTAGGCAAAATGATGAAAGATTAAGAACACATTAAATCCTCACACACACTACTAAATGAGGAAAACAGCTACCACTCAAAAGCCAAACTCAAAGCCGACTAAGGAGCCGAGTACTCTAAGTCAAATAGGCGATGAGAATGAAAGTTTAAAAATGAAAATGCTAAGTTAATAGCGAGAAATAGTTGCCATAGAAAAGAGGGAGAATGACCTCAAAAATGTTATTGCCTCATTCATTAAGGCATCTAAATCATTGGATGATCTTATTATGAGTCAAAGAAAATGTGGAAACAAGACAAAGGATTTAATTCCTCTGCTATGTCAAACTCAAAAGTAATTTTGGAAAAAGGATCTTCAAGCAATGAAGAGTCCAAAATCCAAAACTCTAAATGTTGCACACACATTCACTCCAAAGCACAACTACAAGCAAACGGCCTTGGTTATAAAGGAAAAGGAAACGACCGGTTGAGAGCGGCTGAAAGGGCAAAGAAAGAGGTTCATCGAGTTCCTCAAAGAAACTCCAAAACAAAAATACTCTGTAAAGAAAAAGCGAGCTACCAAAACCCCGTAAAATCTATAAAAGAAATACATATGATGGGAATGGTAGAAAATATCCAAGCCAAGTGATTGGAATGATGTGAACTATCGGATAGACTCATGGAATATAAGCCCAAATGGCAAAGGCCTAGAACTCAAAGAAAGGCCATTCCAACAAAGATAAGAACTTTCATCAACACATATGCACCTAGGCACTACACTCGGAGACACCACAATTACCCAAAGAAAGGCGATTGCTAAAACTTATACACAGCATACTGACAAAAGAGACAACAGTATGAACCTAAAATCCCCAAGCAATTTGCCAAGATTAATTATGATTATGGCACGATAGATGGCAACCCCTTAGAGTCAAATCATTTGGCTATAAGTTGGTTGGATCATCTTACGATTCTAACCCCTCAGGACCCGCACAAATATGGGTACCTAAAACTTAATTTCCTTGATTGCGGGTTCAAGGAGCAGTGAGTGCCAAGGAACCTGGTATATGGATAGTGGTTGTTCCGGATATATGACAGAAACAAGAAAAATTTGTCAAAATTCAAGGAAGTAAAAGGAGCAAAAGTCATATTTGGAGGAAATGAAGCTCGGTGAAATAAGAGGCATTGGATCCATCAAGAGGAATGGATTAGAAATCACGGATGTTGCATATGTTGAAGGACTCAACTTCAACTTGCTAAGCATCGATCAACTCGTGACAAGGGCTATAATGTTGGATTCAACATGGGTATATGCCAAATCAAGGATCTTGAATCGAATGAAGTTGTGTTGCAAGGATGCGGAGACAAAAGAACATGTATGTAGTAGATTGGTCAACCGCTACACACAACACCTGTCTATTAGCAAAAAGCACAAATTTGAATCAAGTTGGTTTACACAAAAAGCCGAGTCACCCGAATTTCAAAACGATTAACAAGCTTGTAAGAAGTAATCTTGTGGAAGGAGCATCGAAAATCAACGAAGTTTATGTAAACATGGCTTTGCTTGGAAGGAAATAGCCAAGCCCGACTATGCTAATAAAATATTTTTACACAAAGAAACAAGAGGTTCTTTGAAGGAGGATTATCACAAGTCATGTTGGACATAGTTGCCAAATGTATTGACATCAAATTTGGCGGCTTTGACCAACTCAAAAGCAAAGTTGATCGTAATGGCCGCGATCATTGAAGAAAGGAAAATAAATGGGCTGAGTTTGTCTACAAAGTATGCCGTAATGTAGGAACAAATCCTTCAAGGAAGATGGCACATTTGGAGGATCCCTGGATATGGCCTGTGATTGGCGGTGATGGAGGTGAAAGGAGTCCTCTTGGACATGGAAAGGCGTTCCATGTAAACAAGAGGATGTTCGAGATCAAACCTCTTTGGTGCACAAAAGAGAGCCTACGCCAAGAGAGGCGACACGAGTGAGGGGGAATCACCACCACTGAAGATACGAGATGTTTCCTCTCCACCAAAGAAGAAAGTTGCCCTGCAAATGCTAAGAAGACTGATGCTCTGCAGCAAAGAAAGTCAAACTCCGCTCCCGCCCTTGCAGCAAGTCACCGCCCCCCGTGTCTCCCGCCCCACAAAGCAGCGGTCGAGAAGGACTCTCAACTACCTTCTCGGATCATCAAAAAGAGGAGATCGATAAGCCAAGACGGCCAGCTCCTCGAGAAGAAGACACCAAAAGACCCCCCGCCCAAGACTCGGAAGAAACTCTCTCGAACCAGAAGTCCCTCTCCAGTACGAACTAAGAGACGACGAAGAATCATCAAGCGATCCGAGCTTGAGAAACCGGCCGAGAGTCAGCCGCCACTCACCGGAACAAATACTTAAACCGCTAAGAAAATAGAGTCCCCGAATGTAATTGATGAAACATTGACTAAGTCTGTTGAAGCGATCAGAGAGGCAAATCAAGACACAACAGTAGTCCGCGCACTTGTGAGACATAAGAAGAAGGCGATAGAGTGATAGTGATGTGATGATCTATCCCCACTCTACCCGGATATTCAAAATCGTCTGCGAGAGTGGAGGAAATGGAAATTGAGTCGATCCAGGGAACAGTTCCAACGGCCCGAGTTTATAGAAGAAGAAGAGGAACTATTGAACTTCCTTGGGTGACCTCTGTGATCCCAAAGATCGGATGAAGACAATCGCACGAGATATCCTGCAGATCTTCAAGGATAAGGAGAAGGAGCGATCGCGAGAAGAAGGCGAGGCAAGAGAGAAGGCAAGATCTGCCCTCTCACCGGAACCACAGAACATACACATTCTCACTTCGATATTCTATCGAGAAAGTGATGAGGATCTGACCTGCTTCTGCCCCGAGAAGAGTTGCAAATGCACGGCAATGCATGAATCCGAATTCTTCATGAGAAGAGCATGATGGAGGGACCAGGAGAGTCCTCCGAACACGGTGAAATTGATCCAATGGGAGTGGTTCACAAATCGCCACCATTGTTCTTTGCCACCACTTCCTCACTCACTCGGAAGAAGGAATTAAGGGAAATGGCGATGAACCGGGTTAGTGGGGACCCCGGTTGAGCCAACCCCTAACGAAGGTGTCTTACCACCGCCCCAACTACGAACACACTCAGAGAGAAACAGTAGGAGTTTGGAGACGAGTGACCCCATTCCAAGTCACTCACCGTGGTGAGCCACCGAGGGGAAACTCCCTCCACTGCGGCAAGGTCGGAGAATGCTGCGGATGACTCCACAACGAATCTAGGAGGCGAAGTGGAGAAAGTACAAACGCAAAAAACGAAAGAAGTTGCCATCAACGAAGCTCGGATAGTTGAAACTGTCTCACTGAGGTGCCAAGCGCTCTGAAGGCTAATGACGCTGCGATGCGTCGAGGCACGAGGAAGGAACATCCCCGGGAGTTAACACTGGGCGATGAAAGTGCAATCCATGGGGTTGAGACTCCAATGGATGCCACCACGAGAAGACCCTAAGGCAGTGACACTGTCGAAAGGGAAGTCAAGGCCTCCGTTGCATCGAGACTGCAGGGTAATGAAGGCCCACGGGAGGTTGAGACTTCCGGGTAAAGAAGTCAAGTAGAGAACATCCTCCTGCTATCATTGATCCATCTCGAAAAGGAGATAAGCGCGCTTCATGACTCCCAGGATAATCCTGATGTAACCTTTCGGGATCGGAAGGCGACAAAGAAGTTCCGAGTCATCCCCCGTGAAAGATCCAAAAGACTCACCAGGATGTTCCCAAAGACGAGCAAGTCGATCTCAAGACTACTCGTCAAACTTTCAATTTTGATGATGAGCCACCAATGGAAATCTCATCATCATCCGATGACGCTTCCTCGATAAGGCCGAGGACCACCCACTCAATTGGAGAAACCAGGTGAGACCAACAAAGTCATTGAGACAATGAGGCTCGAAAAAGTCGGGTCCACTTCACTAAAGACCCCAAATGAAACAGAGTCCACCGCACGAGCTCCTCAAGCCGCAGCAGAGTTCGACTCAAAAGGAACTTCACGTGCACCTCTCATCATTGAACAAATCCCGGTTGGCCGTGATGATTCCTTTGTAGAATCATTTCATTTCTCCTTGGAGGTACCCGACCTCCATGAAGAGTCGAGAAAACGAGCTCGCACGATTCCACGCAGACCAGCTCCCGTCATTTAAATCAGTACCATCGTTCAAATGACTATGACTTTGACATGCGTGGCCATCGATGCAAATCGGAAGAAACAAATGAAGTTCGGGAAGTGTTCAAGGCATTATTTGCTGAAATTGAACGGATGGAGAGGCACCAGGCCTCTATGGACATGCGATCGACAACAGAGATGCCAACCTTCGGGCTGGCGACTTGAGAGGCATAACAACGGGATAAGGGAATGGTGGCAACAAAGAAGAAACAATGCGTGTGGAACAAGTTAGATACTTCAGGACATTGTTCAACAAGTCGCTTGTATGGAGAGCGAGAATGCGATGCAAAAACGAAATTGAGAGAACACATTGAACACATGCATGAAGCTCACACTGCCGAGATAAAGCTGCTGCGTGAGCAACATAAGAGTGATCTCCGGTGCGTCTGGAAGAAAATATGGATAGAAAATTCAGCCTTCTCATGGCTGAAATGAAGCTAATTTCATCGTAGTCCAACGCTACTCGCTCACGAATTTCGTGCCGCATACTCCACAAAGCCAGACTCGAGATAGAACTCTACTATCAACGAGCTCGATTTCTGTTTGCAAGATATGTTTCGTTTTCCTCTCTCCTTTGATGATGCCAAAAAGGGGAAAGAGGAATACCTTAAAGCACGAAGAGATCCGAAGTTTAAAAGAGGATGCACATGCGAAGGAAAGACAAGGAAGTGTTGAAACAAAAGAAAGGAAAGTCCGTTGAGGGGGAAGGATCGAAAGATGTGACCTTGATGATCGCACAAACCCCCAACAAGGTATTATCACAAAATGATATTATCGGCAAACTCCAGTGACTCTGCCACTCCAACACTCTGCTATATCTATGGTGAAAAGAGAAAGACAATTGAAGCGAGGGATGGAGGAAGTGGAAGGAAGAATGGATGCCCGAGTTATGAACATCTTGAAACAACATGGAGGCATTCCGGAGAGATGTAGAGACACTTATGTCATCTCGGATGTCGGGACGAGCCACGATCGTTGATGAATTTAAAACGCCGCATCCAAGGATACTTTGCAAATATGTCTATGGCTCAAGCTTGGGACTTGTCTTGGGAAAAGGGTCTCACGTTATGTGAAGAAGGCGACAGGCGGCGGACTCACCGCGATCACTCTGTCAGTCACTCCGTGGTCACTCAATTTGGAAAGAAGAAGACCCCAAAGTACAATACACGCCCGGTAGAGGAAGAAGCGTGGTGGAGGAAGAGGTTTCGGACTGGCCTCCGCCAAAAACATTGAATCGTAGATCCGGCAAGAAAGGAGGGATCTCTTCAATGGTCTTAACCAAGTAGCAAATTTGCAAGTGGCTAAAAGTAATCTTGAGTATGCGAAAAGAATAGAAGAAGAAAACAAGAGTCAAACTCAGCTATGGGAGGAAAGACAAGAGAGATTAAGAAGAGATGAAGCTGCGCGAGAAGGCATATGAAAAGAAGAAGAAGAAGCGATTGACGATGAGAAAAAGAGAAGAAGAAGCGAGAAGATGTTGAACAAGATGAAAGAAGGAGACAATAAGGAGATGAAGTGTTGTTGTCCACCCCTTCATGTATTTTATTATGTAAATACATACTATGTAAGTCTTCTGCAATAAAGCTATAAATTCTTTATTTTTTTTTGTAGACAAATGTTTGCTCTGATACACCTTGTAAACAATTGTGTAAAAGAACAAGAATGTTATGATCAATAAAAGGATTGATTCTACACATACATTCTATGTGAATACACTATCTGTATGTATCTTTGCTATTTACATTTTTGAATGGTTTAAGCTTTGGCATCATCAAAAATGGGGAAATTGTTGGGAAATTTATTGTTTAGATTTTGATGAATGCCATGTAAAACTTAGAACAGGAAGTTGACACCCCATTTTGTTGTAAACGCATTGTAATAAATAGAGGTGGTCAAGGCCGAGTTAAGTCGGCTATGCCCAAACATGCAAGAAGACAACCGGAGACTAGAAGGAAGACTCATTGCGAGACAGTGAGTATGGCAAAGAAGAGTAGACGGAACTCTCTGAAGGAGCAAACAGATGCATCCGAGTGGAGTATCGGTCAAGTCAACTCAAGAAAAGCCAAGTCTCAAGTTGAAGTGACGGAAGAGTCATCCAATGATTGGAAGGCGATTCTAAGTCACCTGGGAAAGCAAGGAAATGCGGTCAAGTCGAGATAACTAAAAAGATCCGTTGCCGTAAATCAAGAGAATTACCTAAACAAGTAATATCTCCATACTACCTTTCTCGAAGTGCTCGATCCCGAAGCGTGCAAAAGGAATAAACCAATGGGAAGCACTACACCATGTCAAAACTCGAAAAGGTGAAGAACAATTCATACGAGGAAATGGCAATTCCAAGGATCGCAACAAGACAAGCTAACGATCGCAAGTGACTTTCAAAAATAAGCTATCTCTTCAACGGGCGATTTTTGAAAGATCACTATAAAAGGCCGAGGAATGACTACGAGTAGGAGACCGTAACCAAAAACATTCAATCAATTATTAGAACCGTAAACCTGAAATATTCTCAAGTTATTAAAACGCTCAATCCTCAAGCCTACACTACGAAGAACATCAATCCAACACTCACCGTGAAGAAAAGATAACTTCAATCGGTTGAAGAGGAAATTACTTGAAAAATCAAAGGGTCTACATTCCTCGAAGGATTGTAGGAAGGTTCAAGGTCGAACCAAGTCTTGAGCTTTTGGAGGGCTTCGTGATCAAATCCAAAGAGCTTGAGCAAGTGAGTCGTAGTAGTAAAGCAAATTGCCCCGTGTGAAGAAGGCCGAGTCGTCGAGAGAAGCCACCGAGTGATCAAGGCGTCTCCCAGGGGATCGAGTCCCAAAGGATCAAGTCACCGTGTGATCAAGACTTGTATCCGGGTACATTACCACTTTGTATATCTTGATCAATACCTAGTGGATTCCTCCGGGAGTTGGAGAAAGAGAGGAGTAGAAGAATTACCCCATCTTCGAACCTCTATAAAAATCTTATTGTGTCATTTACATCTCAGCACTTTAATTATTGCATCATATTTGTTTATTTCTGCTGACATATTTGCTATCCATTAGATAATGTCTAAGTACTAAATCAAGCTCTAAATCTCTACTTAACCAAACTTAAGGGTGTTAAGTCTTCCGCTGAAAACAAACCACGGTTGAGTTAATTTAGACTTAACGAAAGTTATTCCAAAGAATGTCGATTGAGTGTTGAGAGACTAACTCTCTTGATTAACTAAATTGGTTGTCCACCAAGGACACAGCTGTGTAGTATCAACTCTGAATTTTTAAAAGGACTAAATCAAAAATTTGGTAAGGTTTATTCAACCCCCCCTTCTAAACCTTACACTTACACCCCTTGGGACCTACAGCTACTAAAACTTCATCTTTGCTTTTCAAAAGATAAACATAACAATATCTTGTGTAATCGACAATAAATGTTATAAAGTATTTTTTCCCACCTCGAGTTTGCACAAGTTTTAAATCACACACATCTGTGTGGGTTAACTCAAGTGGTTTTCTACTTCTTATTGTCGAATGAAACGGTGCTTTAGCCAATTTTGCTTCAACACAAATTTTGCATTTATCTAGTGAATTGATTTTAAATGTTGGTATTAAATCAAGATTCACTAACCTTTTAATTGTGTTGAAATTTACGTATCCTAATCTATCATGCCATAAATTAGAACAATCCAACAAGAAAACAAAAGTAATATTCTTATTCTTCGCCTCTTAGCAGAAAACATTCATTACAGACATTTTGAAGAGCTCTTTATCAAGGTATCCTTTACAAAGAAACTGGCCATTCTTAGTCCTTACAAGCTTACCGGATTCAAGCACTGGTCTAAATCCAACATTGCTTAATGGTGGGCCAGAAACTAAGTTCTTGCGGGTATCTGGGACATGCAGCACATCGACAAGAATAAACCCTTTTTTTCCAAAAGTCATCTTGAACACAACCGTTCCAAGCCCCACGATGTTGGAAGTGGAAGAGTTCCCCATGAATAATTTTATTCCATTGATCGGAGTGTACGAGGAAAACATCTCTTTGTCGGCACAAATGTGACAAGTAGCTCTGGTATCTATCCACCATTCCCTTGGGTTATCCACCAAATTGGCCTCAAACACAACAATGGTGAGATCGAGCTCCGACATGTCTATCGGAATAGAATTTTCCTCGGTTATATTAACTTGTTGTTGGTTGCCATTTTTATTAACTTTCTTAGGATGTCGGCAATCCTTAGCCATGTGATTCGGCTTGCCACAGTTGTAGCAATTTCCATAAAACGTCTTGGCCTTCCCTTTCTCTTTTCCGGAATGCTTCCGTTTCTTGCTAGTGCTTGATTCTATAAGATTGGCCTTGGCCTCCATTCCATTTTTTTTGGTTTTGACTTCAAATTTTCGATTATCTTCTTCAATCCGAACACGAACTATCAAATCTCAATCCTCATTTCTTTGCGTTTGTGCTTGAGGTAGTTCTTAAAATCTTTCCACAATGGCATCAATTTTTCGATAATAGCAGCCACATGGAAAGACTCATTCAATGTCATCCCTTTAGACACTAAGGGAGTGTTTGCAAAAATTTCTGCTTTTAGAAAAAGTGATTTATTATAGCAGAAGCGGAAGTAGTTGAGAATCAGAAGTTGGTAGTGTTTGAAAATAGAATTAAAAGTTGAGAATGAGAAGTTGAGAGTGTTTGGTGAAAAAGTAGTAAAAGTACTTATTTATTTGTAAAATTCAAACTAGAAGCGACAAAAATCTAAAGCACCCCTCTCCTCGCTTTTAGATTCGATTAAATGAAGCGACTAGAAGCGGAAATTGGTATATGCAAACACTAAAAACTGCTTTTTTTAAGCAAAACACTGAAAAGCACTTATTTTTAGTGTTTGCAAACACTCCCTAAGTCATGAAGTATGATTTGAATTCTTGTACTTGCCTGATCACCGTTCTTGAAGTCCAGAAATTTGCTGATAACAAATTTCTTTGTGCCAAAGATCTTCTGCTTATATTTCTTCTTCAAAAGTCCCACAACTCTTTGGACATTTTGAATAAACTATAGACATTATAGAGGGTGTCTTTCAGCTCATTCAAAACATAGTTTCCGCAGAGGAAATCGTTGTTGTGCCAAAGAATCTACATCAATCCTTCTTTGGTTGTCTATTTCTTCTTCAGCAATGGTCGGAGGGTCCTCCTTCAAAAACCGGGACAAATCCAACATTGTTAAGTAGAAAAACATCTTCTGTTGCCACCTTTTGAATCAACTCCGGAGAATTTTGCTGGTTTTTTGCCAAGAGCAGGAGCAACAGCCATGGAGTGAAACTTATATTTGCCATCGTCTTGAAAACAATAGAAAATTTTCATCTTGCAACTGTTATTTGTATGGTACTATTTTCAAGAAATTGGCTAAGTACAGAAATAGAAACAGGACAGAAAAGTGTTTAAGTCGAGGCTAATATTAGATATTATATCTGCAAGACGAAATTGCCCCATACGAAGTGGTCACAGTTCTGGCAATCATCTCTAAGATACAAAGATTTTACAGGTTCGACTTAGCAACACTTGCAAAAGATGAGACCACAACGATCAGGACAAGTTTTTGGACTATCAAGCTTTTCAAGAATAAAAAATCAATATGTTGAGTGCAGGATCATTCATATTATTATCTGAGGAATTTTTGTATATTTTTCATTCAACGGGGAATGTTTTATATAGGCATCTAGGTGTGCCTCATGGAAAGGTCATGTCTTTTGGTTCAAAAGACATGTTTTATCAGCCAAAATAGCACATGTTAGTCCGATCAGGTGCATCCGTTCGGAAAGGTGCGACTGTTCAGTCTAACGCGTGTTCGGATGCAATGTTTGGCCCAAGTGCACTACTGCTCACTCAAATGCGCGGCCAGGTGCATAACTTGCTCGGTCATGTGCGCGTCCGCTCGCCTATAGCACGACTATACGAGTAACCCACTGTGTACGGGTCCAATTTTGTGTAAAATGATTTTTAAAGGGTCCAAATAATATTTGTTCAAAACTATAAGGGCCTTGAAGCCCAAGCCCAAGCACAGGGCCCATGACCGGGACCCAGGTTGGGCTGGGCAGGCGGCGCGCGCGTGTATGTTAATTTTAAACCAAATCCATAAGTATGTATGTCCTCCTTCCTTTAAAAACTTTGGTGTCCCAAGGGCCCAAACCCATTACTCCTCACTTGGGCTATATTAATTGAGCTAAAGTACTTGGCTTTTTATTTTATGTGGGGTGGAGTTTCACTGTACCCCCACATTTCCCAATTTCCATATCAATTTCTAGTTTTAAGTGGCCAACTTATTGCATTAATTTCTAATTCACCCGAAATTGGATTTGAGAAATTCCTAATGTTAATTTCATCTACTTACTTAGTAGAATTTAATTATCTATTTTTTTTCATTTCCCATGAATGGAAACCACTTAAATATTTGGTCCAATATGGGTCAACACCCATTTTGTACAAAAACAAATTCCAACAGGGTATTCATATGATTAAAAAACATTGTGAATTACTTATTCATTGGTTGGATAGACTTTTTCATCATTTAATTGAATCATGCAATATTAATCTCTAACATAATTATCAAATTTCAATATATATATTTTTAATGTCTTAGTCATGCATTTAGACAATTATCTATCATGACAATTGATTGTTTATGCTTTAAATGGGGCAATATAATAATTAATTTAATTCAACTGGGATATTTTCATGTTATTTTCCGAATACACTTTGTTTATTGTTTATAAATTATTAAGCAAAAAATGTTGATTTACACTGTTGATCGCCTTAACGGTGTAGTTTTCAAGATTCTATGAAAGATAACCCATACAAATTGTTGTTAATATTTCTCTTTTTTAATTTTTTTATTGAAATAAGGAATACAACAATTACTAAAATTTAAAATTATTTTTTCTTAACATATGTGTATTGCACGGGAGGATTGCTAGCAGTAACAAAAATTTGGAGTGTGGCCTTTAGTGAAACTTGAATGGATGATTTGCATTTCCAATATAGCACGCTCACCAATCCTATCCTATACTTGAAGTGAGAGAATTGTTTGCTTTTTATAAAATGTGAGTAATCAGATTTTCGTTTGGCAAAAACTTGTATAGGACCGTCTTACGAATCCTATTCCGTAAGACGGATCCTACCTGCGACCCGCCCAGTGCCCCGCCCAGCCGCCCAACCCACCAGCCCAACGCCCAGGCCACCAGCCTACCCGCTCAGCGCCTAGGCCACCAGCCTACCCACCAGCCCACCCGTTATATTTAAAAAAAAAAAATCCGCGCGCTTGTGGGGAATTGAACCTGCGAGCCTCTAGAGGCTAAGGTGTTATTCTACCACTAGACCATTGGTGCTTGTTGTGCATATTTACTATAACCATGAGTATAACCATGAATATAAAGCTTCATTATCATCCCTTCATTTTAAAAATTTAAATTCTCTGAATAGGAATGATACTTTATCCTAAAATAGTGATACTTTTGAGTAATAAATATGATACTTTTAAGGTGAACATTGATATTTTAATTTTTACATATTCAAAAAATAAGATTTTTTGATATACTCATTCTAGTCTCATAGCTAATGTTTTTTACATTGAAAAACTGATACTTATGCTGGAAATAGTGATACATTTGATATTAAATATGATACTTTTATGATGGATAATGTAATTTTAAAATTTTGAATTCTCTGAATGAAAAGTAATACTTTATCCGAAAATAGTGATACTTTTGAGTAAGAAATATGATAGTTTTAAGGTGAACATTATTCAAAAAATAAATTTTTTTGATGTACTCATTCTAGTCTCATAGCTAATGTTTTTTACCATTGAAAAACTAATACTTGTGCTGAAAATAGTGATACTTTTGATGTTAAATATGATACATTTGTGATACTTCAATCTAATGATTTTCTAATATGCGACTGTATTAAAAACAAACATGATACTTTATCCCAAAAAATGGATACTTTTAACTCTTTCATATTTATTTTTCTTTTTTCACTGTACTGAATTCATACTTCGTGATTTATTTACAAAAACATGATACTTTATCTCAAAAAATGGATACTTTTACTCATAAAAGTGTTACTTTAGCTCTGTCTTATTTATTTTTCCTTCATGATTTAAAGTATCATGTTTTTTTAATATAGTCACAAATTAGAAATGAAGAAAAGAAGAAAAAATAAAAAATAAATATGATATAGTTAAAGTAACACTTTTATAAGTAAAAGTATCCGTTTGTTGAGATAAAGTATCATATTTCTTAATACAGTTACAAACTAGGAACAAAAAAAGAGGAAAAATAAAAAATAAATATGATGTAGTTAAAGTAACACTTTTATAAGTATCCATTTATTGAGATAATGTATCAAGATTTTTTAATAGACTTGGGTTCGATTCTTAGCCTTTACATTTATAGGCATTTTTAATTTTTGTTAATTACCAGGCGTATTTATGAATGAGTTTATATAAAGTATTATACTAAAATTGCACAATAAGTACTAGTGGTGTAGTTGTAGAACACCACCTTAAGTCTATTAAGGTCACGAGTTCAATTCCGCGCTGGAGCAGATTTTTTTTTAAATAAGAGGTGTGGCTGGGCTAGGCGTGGGCGGGGCGTGTGTTGGGCTGGGGGCTGGGCCGCGCGGTGGGGCGTTGGGCTGGGCTGGGGGTGGGGCGCGGGTCGCGGATCGGGTTGGGGGATCCGTCTTACGGAATAGGATCCATAAGACGGTCCTACAGGAGACCTACTCTTTGCGTTTAACACAAGTCTTCTCTTGTCAAAAATGTAAGGTTAACCAATAAACTATTTTGTACCCTTAATTAGGCAATTTGAGTAAAGTGAAAGAAAAATCATAACAATTATACATTGCTACATCTGGTACAAGCTGGTAAGGTCATGATTCATGAATGTGCAATTCTACCCCCAAAAAGAAAACATGCCCAATGTTAGAAAATTATCACATGGCTGAGAATGAGGCCTCCAATTGGGATGTGTTTGCCAACCAAAAGTTTTCCACAACTAAAAACAAAAGACAATTGATCCAATTGGAGGCAAAGGACAAAAAGGGAAACAAGAAAAATGAGAGAAGAAGAAAGAACATAAATGGTAATATTAAAAAGTTATAGGGCTAATTCTTGGTGGACTCTAACTGTGATTGTCATTACTATGAATCACAATTCACAATCAATAATTTAGATTTGTATAAGAATTCG
Source organism: Rehmannia glutinosa (assembly GCA_016081115.2). Taxonomy (NCBI): domain Eukaryota; kingdom Viridiplantae; phylum Streptophyta; class Magnoliopsida; order Lamiales; family Orobanchaceae; genus Rehmannia; species Rehmannia glutinosa. The sequence goes on along the minus strand of JABTTQ020002487.1, from coordinate 77,738 downwards.
GCCAGTGTGCTATGAATGTGGCCGGCTATCTTATAAATAGTATGGTAGGATCACAATTGTCTCATCAATCGTAATTATGTTAAGAATTCGGCCAATTGCTATGATGTCCCATGCTATCCCATAAATGGTATGTACAGTTAGTTACTAGAGTTTGGTCCATAAAAAAAACTATCAATCTACAAATTTTAGATATATAAACATAAATAATTTCATAACTACAATTACAATGGTGTGATTAACCAAACTCTGATTTGTATAAGAACCTGCCGGAGAATGAGATGCTACTCAAGTGGGTTCAACCCAATTCCCTTGTGATTTTGATAAATGTCTCATTATGACATATGTATATATTTTTTGTCGGAAAAAAATTCAAAATGTGACATATATCGTAATTAGATGGGAGTTGAGTTGTACCCACTTGAATAACATCTAATTAGACGAATTTGCCCAATGTGCTATGTATGCGATGCTATTCCCAATCTCCATAAATGGCGCTATACGAGCACTAAGAGTTTGGTCCATTAATGTGAATTATATTGTTCAAACTATCATATAATGATTTTATTATAGATTATCTTTAATAATTACTCCTTCCTATTTAAAATAAGTGACGTGTTGACACATAAAAAATTCTTCAAAAGAGAATGATGTTTTGACATTTTCAAGACTGGTGAGAAAATATTTTTCTTAAATTACCCTTAAATGTATCATTTTTCAACTAACACTAATGCTTAAATTTGTTTTGTTTCAAAGCGGCATTTATGATTTATTGAGGATATATAGAGTATTTTAACATAGTTCTTAATATGTGTGTTTTTTTCCTAAAATATCACTTATTTTGAATAGAAGGGACTATTATTTAATATAATATCATGAAAAATAAAAATATAACCATGTTTATTATATTTTGAAATAATTAGATTAAAAATACAATATAAATCATTCTTATGTTTATTGTATTGTGGGATTAGTTGGTTATTGTCAATTTATCACTAACGCTACTATAATTAGAATAATAATATATTATTTTCTTGAGCACTGCAATTAATAATAAAATGAAAAAATCTCTTATAAGACGGTCTTACGGATCCTAATTCATAATACGGAGCCTATTACCAGATCTAAAGCCTAGATCCATTAAAAAAAGGCAAAAACTCATATAGGACCGTCTTACGGATTTAGACCCGTAAGACGGGTCATATTGACCCGCGGATCTTGTTGACCAAGTCCGCGGGTCAAAGCCACTTGCTCCTTTTTTTTTCCTATTTTTCTTCCTCGGTTAAAGTAACAGTTTTATGAGTAAAAGTATCGGTTTTTTTAGATAAAGTATCATATTTTTAATATAGTCACATATTATGATTACAGTGAAGGAAAAATATATCAGAGTTAAAGTAACACCTTTATGAGTAAAAGTATATATTTTTTGAGACAAAGTATCATGTTTTAAGAGTAAAAGTATCTGTTTTTTGAAATAAACTATCACGTTTTTTAATATAGTCACATATTATGAATTCAATACAAAGAAAGATGAATAATAAATATGATAGAGTTAAAGTAATACTTTTATAAGTAAAAGTATTTGTTTTTTGAGATAAAGTAACATATTTTTTAATATAGTCACAAATTATTAATATATTATATTACAATAAAAAAATATATATAACAGAGTTAAAGTATCTGTTTTTTTGAGATAAAGTATCAGATTTCTTAATACAATTACAAACTAGGAACAAAAGAAAGAGGAAAAATAAAAAATAAATATGATGTAGTTAAAGTAAAACTTTTATAAGTAAAAATATTCATTTATTGAGATAAAGTATCATGTTTTTAATACAACACATATTAAGAATATATTACACTAAAGAAAGAAAAATAAATATAGCAGAGTTAATGTAACACTTTTATGGGTTAAAGTATCTATTTTTTGAAATAAATTGGAGAATGAAAAAAAGAAAAAAATAAGAAGTGAGAGAAAACATGAGGAAATAGAAAATTACGGGAGAGAAAAATACGGGAAAAAAAAGAAAGAGGAGAGAGAATGTTGTTGGTGGTGAGTGGAGGGAGGAGAGAGAGTGTTTGTTGGCGGTGAGAGGAGGGAGGAGAGAGAGTGTGAGGGATGAGAGAGAATGTGAGGATCCGTCTTACGGATAAAGATCCGTAAGACGGTCTTACAACAGACTCACTCTTAAAAAAAAACACAACGTGTCTTTCTCTCTCCTCCTCTTCTTCTCTTATGCAATTCCATCGCACATGCTCTCTCTCTCTCTCTCTCTCTCTCTCTCTCTCTCTCTCTCTCTCTCTCTCTCTCTCTCTCTCGCCTCTGTACAATCTCCACCGCTACACCACCACCGAACTTGCCCTGTTTGCCGAATGTCGTCAATCTTGACATTATTGGCTGAAGTGATTCCCTTAGCAACCTGACCCATTGGATAATTAATATAGGCATATGAATCTGTTAGATAAATGTTTTTATCATGATTTTGATGATTATGTTCGATTTTGTTCAAATATGTTTTTAAACCAAAACTATGTCCCTAAATGTTGTCTAAATACTTCCGATCAACTTAAAATATTTTTACTATTTTTCGGAGTATTTCTTGAAGTTTATTTTCAATAAAACATTGGACAACACATTTGTTTCAGGCTCGACCGGTCGCCCTATAGGGCAACCCGTACCTGAGTTGAGTCGAGAAATAGAAAATGGGACGTAAGAAAAAACAGGCGGGGTGACCGGTCGACCAGGTGGGCGGCCGGTCGATCGGCCGGTCGGCCGTGAGCGACTGCACTGTAAGTTGGATTTTTGTTCCGGACTTCTCTGTTTAAAAATCGTCAAGAGGCAACCGGTCACGACTAAGAGCGACCGTCGCACCCTCCTTCGACCGTTCCCCCTGTGTAAAAATTCGTAGAATTCAATTTCAATCTTATCTCTGTGCGACCGGTCGAACCCCATGTTTATCAGCAAACTATCTGTTGTGTTTTCAGACAACTTTTCCCTATTTTGTGGGATTGATTTCTAACAGCTATATTGATCATTTTAAATGGTTTCTTTTGCAGCAAATCACTCCCCAAGGAGGAGCCAATGTCTGGAAATGAAAGCCAAGTCCTCTCCTATAAATAAAGGCTTCATTCAAGCAACAAGATACAACACTTACTACAAGCAAAAAGAGCATTCAAAGCAAACACTTCTATATCTTGTTGTATTAGCCTAAGCACTTTCACTTGCACTTATTTGAGGTCTAGGCTTTCAATTCTTGATTACACTTGTACTCATATTGTATCAATCTTTATTGAGTTGTAATCTTGATTTTGGTCATCATTCAACACAAGACATCCTTGTGAGTATTCTTGTGGTAAGAATACACTTGGGTGATCTAGGTGATAGGTGTTTGAAGGTTGTGGTAATCTTCAAAGGTGTCATAAGAGGGTTGTGGTAATCCTCAAGGTGTTGTAAGAGGATTGTGGTAATCCTCAATGTGGTGAAAGAGGGTTGTGGTAATCCTCAAGGTGTTGTATTAATTTTTGGTAAATTAATAAAATCTTTTTTTCTTTTTGAAATCCATCCCGGAGATACTGGGGTGGTAGAGGATTAGGCCCTAGGTGGGTTGAACCTCTTTAAATCAACGAGTGTTGTTTATTTTCCGCTCTACATTCTTGTTATTTACTCGTTGTTTCGAAAAAGAGGGTAATTTGCGAGAAATCGGCATAATCTATTCACCCCCCCTCTAGATTATTGTAGCCACTTGGACTAACAAGTGGTATCAGAGCCAAACTCTTTGGCTAGCTCGTTCCGAGTAAAGAGGAAAGATCCATGGCTACAAATGATGCTCATCTCACCACCGGCGCCTCCACCAATAAGCCACCACTATTCGACGCCAACAACTACGCATTTTGGAAAGACCGTATGGAGTGCTTCCTACATGGGTGCGGGTTCGACATTTGGAATGTAGTCATTGAAGGAGTTGATCAACCAACAAATAAATCGGAGGATGGCACCTTGGCTCCTAAACCTTTCAAGGAGTTTGATGAAAACGACAAAAAGGCTTTTTCTCTAAACGGTAAGGCCTTAAATATTTTGCATTGTTCTCTTACCGCCACCGAGTACAATCGCATAAGAGGCATAAGGTCGGCACATGAGGTTTGGGAAAAATTGGAGACAATCTATGAAGGGACTAAGAAAGTCAAGCAAGCAAGAAAGACCATTCTTGTTAAAGACTTCGAAAACTTTAACATGTATGATGGCGAAAGCATCTCCAAAATCGTGGAAAGGCTTGACAATATTGTCAATCCTCTTGTGGCCCTCGGCAAAGTCATCTCCGAAGAAGACAAGGTGACCAAGGTATTAAATGCACTTCCCGGCTCATGGTCCGAAAAAGTAATGGCAATCACGGAGGCACAAAATCTTGAGACACTCAAGTTTGATGAGCTTATTGGAAATCTACTCATCTATGAAGTCTATCTCAAGGAGAGGAAAAACTCCAAACCATCCACAAATCAATCGGGTATGCAAATTATTCCTAAAGGTCTTGCTTCTTCTTCTAATAATGCATACTATGATAATGATGATGATGATGAGGAAACGGCCGCACTTGTTCGAAAATTTGCAAAATTTGTGAATAAAAATAAAGCAAAAAAACCAAGAGATAATACTTGCTTTAAATGCGGAAAACCCGGGCACTTCATTGCCGATTGCCCGAAGCTCGACGAAGAGGAGCAAAAGAAAAGGAAGCCTTTCACAAAAAAGAAGGCTCTAAATGCGGAAGTCAAAACATGGGATGAACTACTCGAAACAACCGATGAGGAAGGAGAAACCGAGCACGGTCTCATGGCTATAGACGATGAAAATAATGAGGTACACTCAAATTCCTCTACTTCCTCCATAGTTGATGACTTGCAATGTGATTTTGATGAATTGCAAATTGAGTTTCAAAATTTAATCGTTAAATACAAAAATTTGAAAAAGGAGCATAAGGAGATTAAGGTTGAAAAGGAAAAATTATTTACCTCTTATGATGTAACACCCCCTTATGGACTCTACAAGGCTCGTTAACTTTAAACTTCTTTAAAACAGTTTTTAGAAAAATTACACAATATAAAACTGAATTTTTTTTTCTCGCAGTGTATTAAAATCGACCATTATATCATAAAAACACAAATCATCACAAGAAAATTGAAAATGTCACAAACCAAGAGTTTGAATTCGAAAATAGCGAAAGCATACAATTTGAAAAGAGGTTTTCAATCAATCTTAAAATAAAACATAGCGGAAGCATAAAATTGAAAATAAGTTTCATAATTTGACATCATAAAATATAATGTCTTTCTTGGCGTAATTCCGTTTCCAATCCCACATCGTTGCACATACGCTTCTCATATACTTCAACTTAAGTCATCCTCATTACATTCCTATCTGCAACATGATGTAACTTTTATAAGCATTAAGCTTAGTAAGCACATTTGAATTCTCACAAAAAAAAATTTCAAAGTATGAGCATTTATCATGAAAACATAAATATGAGCATGATCATTGTAAATAACTTTTGCATCTCTTTCTATGCATAAAAAAAAACATGCAAATTCATTTTATCTTTATGGGCCCAAGCGTTACACCATTAACATCATTAGCGCGCCGTCACGAAAGGAAAAGGGTAGCTAATCCTAAACCAAACGTAACAAGTCCACCTTACGGGACAAGTCCACCTAGCGGGACAAACATCATCATTGGGTGTGTAACGCTTACATTACGTGATACATACATATACATTTACGAAAGCTCATCAACAATTTGTAAAGAATGCCATAAATGCCTTTCATAGAGAATGCTTAAATATAAGATGTTAAAATCAGTATAACTTTATAAAAAGAACATTTCATAAACTTATATATATCATGTTGCAGGTGAGAATGTACTTACTTGACTTGTTTATTTACTAAACCTTTCACTTAAGGGTGATGAACGTCTTGATCACGGTGTGCTCGCTTCTTGGAATGTTCATGTCAAATATTTTCATGAGAAACACATACAATTAATATAGACATTAAAATTTCATTTATAAATATATATAAGATTTCATAAATGGTCTAAATAATGTTCATAAAACTTCATTATTACATGATTAAGCCTAATGCTCTAAATCTGGAAATTCTGACCTATACATACTTAAAATTATTAATCTGATAATATAAATATTAAATTCATGTAAAAATTTGTAATATGATACTTAACATCCTAATAGAGTATCACAAATTTTTCCTTTATAAAATAGATGTGAAAAACATGATTTTCAAATTTTCTACATGAATACAATTGTACAGGCATCTTATATTCTAGTCTGGGCATACTGTAAAGAACGATTTTTATCTCACAACCTAGATACCGTATAAATGTAAAACTTTGCAGAATAATACCTAACACATATATACATGTCCCAAAATTTTCCTAAAGTAAATTATCATCCATTTATAGTTCAAAATAATTATTCAAAACGGATCCTAAAAACTGTCAGGATTTCATACACTGTGAACATATTAGATTATAAATTCCATATCCTCCAAACCGGGATAGATAAATTTCCAATACAATTACTGGATACTAATAATTCATATAGTAATGACATATCCGAAATTTAGCTATAAATAAAATCATATCCAAGCTACACATGCTTCGCAAGTTTGAGATCATACAAGTTTTCAGATTCATGAATGAATGTCCAATGGTAAAAGAAAATTCGTTATTAGATCATCAATAACTACAAGGATCTGGAAATTTAACCTAGCATATGTGACATTTAGCTAAGTATTTCTAAAATATAAATGTACTCAAGAAGTAATAATTTGCATATCATAATATTTCACCAATTAAATCCGAATTTGGAAATACATACCTTATTTCTTACAAGATCTTGTATAAGCAAAGTGTTTCACCCAATAGATCCTTTGATGCAACTTTGTTGAAACTACTAGTATGATTACTTCTTGTGTAGATATATGTTATGCACCATTGAATTCAAGCTAAATAGCATGAAGAAGTAAAAGCACACTTTGGTGAAGAGTTGGATTTGATTCTTTGAAAGGGCTAATGTAGAGATTTTTGAGGAAACTATTTAGAATGAAGGAACTTATTGGCTCTCTAAATTTTTCAGATCCACACACCTCTTATTCATATATGTAACCTTGTATTCTCAGCAAAATAACTAGATACAAGTCTCATCTATTAAAGTATTGAAAAAGGGTCCCTACATCTTCACATGATAGTTGTTAGCCATGTTCCAATTGATAAGATAAAGACCTTACTTTTCTTGCTTTCTTCATTGTGATTTAATCATGGAGAATATACCTTACCTTTTGTGGTTCAAAGAGGGAACAACCATGACACTTTACTTGCTTTGTACAAATCATAACAACCACACCAACATGATATAGTAAGCTGTCACAGAATTTTCTGGTTTGGCAAGCTTTAGCATTTGGACCATAACTCTCACTTTACATATTCAAATAAGGTAATTCTTCTTCCTATAGACACCTAAGACATGTATCTACATTATCATGTTTAAAAATACCAGATAGGAAACTTATTTAATGGGTAAAATACGTTGGCAAAGTGGCAAATGCTGTTGTGCAGTTTTTCAGCTTTTCAGTTTTGGCATGCCTTAGTGTTTGGGCCATATCTCATAATTTACATATTCAAATAAGGTGATTCTTGTTCCTATAGACACCTAAGACATGTATCTAAATTAACATGTTCAAAAATCCCAAATAATAAACTTATTTTATGGTAAAAATACGTTTACAAAGTTGCACATGTTGCTGTCAAGTTTTACAGATTTTTAGTTTTGGCATGTTTGAGTGTTTTGAGTATATCTCATACATTACATATTCAAATAAGGTAATTCTTGTTCCTATAGATACTTAAGACATGTACTTAAAATACCATGTTCATAAATTCCAAATAATCACCTTAAGTAAGAAGGAAAACGTTCACAAAATTGCATCTAAAACACCATATCATCAAGTCCATATACTACATATGAGTTTGAAGTGCATAAAAGTAATTCATTTAATCACTCTTGATTAGCATAATAATTGTCAATATAATATGTAATTTCTCATATATACACACATCACATCATAGTATTATATATATATATATATATATAACTCATGTTCCATATATACCGTCATAATTCTTTTGACATGAACTTCCTCGAGCACACCGATCCCACGTTCTCACTGTTATAACACTAGATAAATCATTAGTGTTAAATATACCAACATTCATTATGATTAATAAAATTATATAATCATTAAAGAAAAATGTGGGCATTACAATCCTCCCACCTTACAAGAGTTTCGTCCTCGAAACTCGGAATAGATGTGGATATTTTGCTCTTATGTCTTCTTCTTCACGCTCCCAAGTGGCTTCTTCAACTTTGTGGTTAGACCATAATACTTTGACTAAAGGAATTTCTTTGTTTCTCAATTTCTTAACTCCTCTATCAAGTATTGTTGTGGGTTTTTCTTCATAATCTGAAACTCTCATCAATTTGTACCAATTGTGGTGTAAGGACATGTGAAGGATCTCGAACATATTTCTTGAGCATTGATACATGAAAAACATTGTGGATTGTTGTCATCTCTTGAGGTAATTCTAGTTTATAAGCAACTTTTCCAATTCTTTCAACAATCATATATGGACCGACATATCTTGGACTAAGCTTTCCTTTCTTCCCAAACCTCATAATTCCTTTCATTGGTGAAACTTTAATGAAGACGAAGTCCCCAACTGAGAATTCTAACGGTCTACGCCTAATATCAGCGTAGCTTTTCTGTCTACTTTGTGCTATTTCAATTCTTTTTCGGATTACCTTTTAAACTTCGTAGTCTCTTGCACAAAATCCGTCTTCTCGATATGTTCTGATTCTATCAATTTCTTCTCACCAGCTTCATGCCAATGAATTGGAGAACGACAACGTCTCCCATACAATGCCTCATATGGGGCCATACCTATTGTTGCTTGATAACTGTTATTATAAGCAAACTCGGCGAGCGGTAAGTATTTGCACCAACTTCCTTTAAAATCAAGAGCGCATGCCCTAAGCATATCTTCAAGAATCTGATTTGTTCGTTCCGTTTGTCCATCAGTCTGCGGATGGAAGGCTGTGCTAAACATTAGTTTGGTACCCATTGATTGTTGTACACTTCGCCAAAAGTGAGACGTAAATCTACTATCTCTATCCGAAATTATAGATTTTGGCACTCCATGTAAGCGAACTATCTCTTTGACGTAGAGTTCTGCCAACTTGTCCATCGAAAATGTCATTTTAACTGGAAGAAAATGAGCTGACTTGGTAAGTCGATCGATAATTACCCAAATGGCATCATAGCCATTAGTCGTCTTAGGCATCCCAACGATAAAATCCATAGCAATTTCTTCCCACTTCCATTCTGGTATATGAATTGGTTGCAACTGCCCTGCAGGCTTTTGATGTTCCACCTTTACTTGCTGACATGTCAAACACTTGTTAACATAACTCGCAATATCTTTCTTCATGCCATGCCACCAAAAATTTTGTTTGAGGTCCCGATACATCTTTGTAGCTCCTGGATGTATGGAGTATGGAGTTTCATGGGCTTCTGACATAATCTGTTTTCTCATTTCCCAATCTTTTGGTACACAAAGTCGTCCTTTGAATTTTAAAATTCCATCATTGGAGATACAAAAATCCGGACATTTTCCAGTCATTACTTCTTCTTTGATTTTGGATAAAAGTTGGTCCTTTTCTTGACCTGCTTGAATATGCTCAAAAATGTCTGGGGTCAAGGTTATTGCTGATAAACGATTCAAAATTATTTCAAGTTGTAGCTCAATAACCTCTTTTTGTAAAGGTTTTGGGATAACATGCAACGCCATGAGTTTTGTTGATGATTTCCTACTCAATGCATCCGCTACTCTATTTGCTTTGCCTGGATGATAAAGGATTTCACAATCATAATCCTTAACTAATTCAAGCCATCGTCTTTGCCTCATGTTTAATTCTTTCTGTGTAAAGAAATATTTCAAGCTCTGGTGATCTGTATAAATCTTACAACTGACTCCATACAAATAATGTCTCCATATTTTCAATGCAAATACTCAAATTTTGCCAATTCAAGATCATGAGTAGGGTAATTCTTTTCATAATCCTTCAACTGTCTCGAGGCATAAGCAATCACTTTATCATTTTGCATCGAATCGCACCAAGGCCCATTTTTGAAGCATCACTCTGTAAATAGAGAATTCTTCTTCTCCTTCAGAATCATCAATCTTGGTGATGAAGTTAATCTATTCTTAAGCTCTTGAAAACTTCTATCACAAGCATCAGTCCATTCAAACTTTTTCCCTTTGCGCGTTAAGTTAGTCAGAGGCAACGCTATTTTTGAAAAATCCTCCACAAACTTTCGATAGTAACCTGCTAAACCTAAGAAACTTCTAATTTCACTTGCATTCTTAGGTTGCTTCCAATTTAGAACAGACTCTATCTTTCCCCGGATCCACCTTAATTCCATCTTTTGATATCACATGGCCTAAGAAGGACACTTCATCTAACCAAAACCCACATTTGGAAAATTTTGCATATAATTGATGCTCTCTCAATGTCTCAAGAACAATCCTCAAGTGTATATCATGTTCTTCTCGACTCTTTGAGTATACAAGGATGTCATCAATAAATACTATAACAAACTTATCAAGATATTCTTTGAATACTCGATTCATCAAATCCATAAAAGGCTGTTGGGGCGTTTGTAAGACCAAAAGGCATAACCATAAATTCATAGTGACCATACCTACTTCTAAAAAATTTGTCTTGAAATATCTCCTTCTCTTATCTTCAACTCGATGATAACCGGATCTCAAATCAATTTTTGAAAATACGATACCCCTTTTAATTGGTCAAACAAATCATCAATTCTCGGTAGTGGGTATTTATTCTTTATGGTCACTTTATTCAACTCCCTATAGTCAATACATAATCTCATAGACCCATCTTTCTTCTTGACAAATAATCTTTGGAGCTCCCCATGGTGAATGACTTGGTCGTATGAAACCTTTGTCAATGAGTTCTTTTAATTGAGCATGCAATTCTTTTAACTCGATGGGGCCATTCTATATGGTGCTTTTGAAATTGGTTTGTGCCTGCACGAGTTCAATTTCAAATTCAATTTCTCTATCTGGTGGTATTCTGGCAAGTCTTGGAAATACATCAGTGAACTCTCGAACTACTGGCACTTCATTGATCATCAACTTCACTTCTTTTCCTTTGTCGACTATATTAGCCAAAAATCCCATGCACCCACTAGCCAATAACTTCTTTGCCTTCATAGTTGATATAATTATCTTTGATTCCTTGTTTGATTCTCCCAAAAACACGCATCGTTCCCCATTATTTAGTTCTAAATTAACCCTTTGTCGTCGACATTCAATAATAGCATTATATTTTCCCAAGAAATCCATTCCTAGGATAATATCAAAATCATGCATATTCAATACAATGAGATCAACGAGGAACTCCTTATCGAGAATCATCAAAGGAATCGATGACAGATAATGTGTGGATATCATTACTTCTCCAGAGGGTAATATTGTGGCAAATTTTTGTGTTAAAGGTTTAAGAATTCTTGCTATTTTCTCAGCAAAGGAACTAGATACAAATGAATGGGTAGCGCCCATATCAAAAAGTACGTATGCAATTTTAGTCAGTAAGAGAATCTGACCTGTGACAACATTAGAGGTTTCAGCTGCAGCTTCCTCCTTTGTTATAGTGTAAATTCGAGCATTTGCAGGTGCAGCTTCCAGCCTACCTTGTGTTATGAGTGGTCCTTCCAAGGTAGTTTGCATATTATGGAGTTGAGCAATGGGTGTTTTCCTTTGGTTAAGGTATTAGTATTGGTGGGACAATCCTTAGATATATGACCTTCTCGACCACAAGAGTAGCACTGATTGGTTCCCCATCGACATTTACCCAGATGTTTCTTACCGCATTTGTTACAAGGCAGAATAATTTTATTGTTATTGTATTGTTGTGGACTTTTAACTTCTTTTCTGCTTCCCTGATTCTTTTGATTCTGAAAGTTACCTTTTCTTTTGTTATTTCTCCAATTTTGGTTATTATTGTTGTTTCCTTGAGCTTTGCTTTGACTGTTCGCTTCATTGTTAAACTGGTTCTGTGGAGGCTGATACTTTTTGTTCTTTTGCAAATGGTACTCGGCACGGAGTGCTCCTTTGACAAGTTCAGCCTGCGTGTTTGGAGGACTAGCTCCATCAACGATCACAGCAATTTCTGGTCGGAGTACCTTTATCAGTCTCCTAACTCTTTCTTCTTCATCACGAACCATCCCTGGGCAAAGACGAGCTAATTGGTCAAACTTTGTCACCACCTCAATCACTGTCATATCTCCCACGACGAAGGCCCTCAAACTCATCATAATGTTTTCTTGTGATATTCATATGAAAGAACTTTTCATTAAATTCTTTAAGAAAGTCCGCCCATGTCATTCTATTGACATCCCTGCTTTGCTCAATTCCTTCCCACCAGACTCGGGCTTCCATCGTCAAGCAATATGATGCACATAAAACTTGTTCATTTTCAGTAAATCCCATCAACTTGAGAGTGGCTTCTATGGTCTTAAGCCATGCTTGAGCGACTAAGGGGTCACTGGATCCTTCAAAGTCGGTAGGTTTAACACGTTTCCATCTAACCAGTAGAGGTTCTTGTGAGATGGATCTCACTGTTGCATGAACCGTAGGGCTTGACTACCCGTTCTTGATGTTGAGGGGTAATTGGTGTAGGTTCATCATGAGTTTATCTTCCATTATTATTAGCTCGGAGCTCATTAATTTCACTTTGCTGGCTTTGTAGTTGTCTTTGAAGATTTGCAATCATTTCAATGAGATTAGCATCAGTAGGAATGTCCCTTGTCCTTCTTGTTGTTGGACGACCCCTACGTGCGCCTCTTCCTCTTTCAACGTTCATAGTTCTTCTTAATCGAGAGAGGAAAAGTATTACCGAGTTAGTAATAAGGCTCAACCTTCTTACAATAATCAAAGTTAACACTATTCCTTTATAAAAACTATTGTAAGCATGACAAATATATAAAAATATATATATTTTAAAATATACTCAACTGTAGAACTTGGAGAAGACGTATGACCATGTGCATTGGAAACGGAACCCGCTCTGATACCATAACTGTAACACCCCCTTATGGACGCTACAAGGCTCGTTAACTTTAAACTTCTTTAAAACAGTTTTTAGAAAAATTACACAATATAAAACTGAATTTTTTTTTTTTTCATGATGTATTAAAATCGACCATTATATCATAAAAACACAAATCATCACGAGAAAATTGAAAATGTCACAAACCAAGAGTTTGAATTCGAAAATAGCGAAAGCATACAATTTGAAAAGAGGTTTTCAATCAATCTTAAAATAAAACATAGCGGAAGCATAAAATTGAAAATAAGTTTCATAATTTGACATCATAAAATATAATGTCTTTCTTGGCGTAATTCCGTTTCCAATCCCACATCGTTGCACATACGCTTCTCATATACTTCAACTTAAGTCATCCTCATTACATTCCTATCTGCAACATGATGTAACTTTTATAAGCATTAAGCTTAGTAAGCACATTTGAATTCTCACAAAAAAATTTCAAAGTATGAGCATTTATCATGAAAACATAAATATGAGCATGATCATTGTAAATAACTTTTGCATCTCTTTCTATGCATAAAAAAAAAACATGCAAATTCATTTTATCTTTATGGGCCCAAGCGTTACACCATTAACATCATTAGCGCGCCGTCACGAAAGGAAAAGGGTAGCTAATCCTAAACCAAACGTAACAAGTCCACCTTACGGGACAAGTCCACCTAGCGGGACAAACATCATCATTGGGTGTGTAACGCTTACATTACGTGATACATACATATACATTTACGAAAGCTCATCAACAATTTGTAAAGAATGCCATAAATGCCTTTCATAGAGAATGCTTAAATATAAGATGTTAAAATCAGTATAACTTTATAAAAAGAACATTTCATAAACTTATATATATCATGTTGCAGGTGAGAATGTACTTACTTGACTTGTTTATTTACTAAACCTTTCACTTAAGGGTGATGAACGTCTTGATCACGGTGTGCTCGCCTTCTTGGAATGTTCATGTCAAATATTTTCATGAGAAACACATACAATTAATATAGACATTAAAATTTCATTTATAAATATATATAAGATTTCATAAATGGTCTAAATAATGTTCATAAAACTTCATTATTACATGATTAAGCCTAATGCTCTAAATCTGGAAATTCTGACCTATACATACTTAAAATTATTAATCTGATAATATAAATATTAAATTCATGTAAAAATTTGTAATATGATACTTAACATCCTAATAGAGTATCACAAATTTTTCCTTTATAAAATAGATGTGAAAAACATGATTTTCAAATTTTCTACATGAATACAATTGTACAGGCATCTTATATTCTAGTCTGGGCATACTGTAAAGAACGATTTTTATCTCACAACCTAGATACCGTATAAATGTAAAACTTTGCAGAATAATACCTAACACATATATACATGTCCCAAAATTTTCCTAAAGTAAATTATCATCCATTTATAGTTCAAAATAATTATTCAAAACGGATCCTAAAAACTGTCAGGATTTCATACACTGTGAACATATTAGATTATAAATTCCATATCCTCCAAACCGGGATAGATAAATTTCCAATACAATTACTGGATACTAATAATTCATATAGTAATGACATATCCGAAATTTAGCTATAAATAAAATCATATCAAGCTACACATGCTTCGCAAGTTTGAGATCATACAAGTTTTCAGATTCATGAATGAATGTCCAATGGTAAAAGAAAATTCGTTATTAGATCATCAATAACTACAAGGATCTGGAAATTTAACCTAGCATATGTGACATTTAGCTAAGTATTTCTAAAATATAAATGTACTCAAGAAGTAATAATTTGCATATCATAATATTTCACCAATTAAATCCGAATTTGGAAATACATACCTTATTTCTTACAAGATCTTGTATAAGCAAAGTGTTTCACCCAATAGATCCTTTGATGCAACTTTGTTGAAACTACTAGTATGATTACTTCTTGTGTAGATATATGTTATGCACCATTGAATTCAAGCTAAATAGCATGAAGAAGTAAAAGCACACTTTGGTGAAGAGTTGGATTTGATTCTTTGAAAGGGCTAATGTAGAGATTTTTGAGGAAACTATTTAGAATGAAGGAACTTATTGGCTCTCTAAATTTTTCAGATCCACACACCTCTTATTCATATATGTAACCTTGTATTCTCAGCAAAATAACTAGATACAAGTCTCATCTATTAAAGTATTGAAAAAGGGTCCCTACATCTTCACATGATAGTTGTTAGCCATGTTCCAATTGATAAGATAAAGACCTTACTTTTCTTGCTTTCTTCATTGTGATTTAATCATGGAGAATATACCTTACCTTTTGTGGTTCAAAGAGGGAACAACCATGACACTTTACTTGCTTTGTACAAATCATAACAACCACACCAACATGATATAGTAAGCTGTCACAGAATTTTCTGGTTTGGCAAGCTTTAGCATTTGGACCATAACTCTCACTTTACATATTCAAATAAGGTAATTCTTCTTCCTATAGACACCTAAGACATGTATCTACATTATCATGTTTAAAAATACCAGATAGGAAACTTATTTAATGGGTAAAATACGTTGGCAAAGTGGCAAATGCTGTTGTGCAGTTTTTCAGCTTTTCAGTTTTGGCATGCCTTAGTGTTTGGGCCATATCTCATAATTTACATATTCAAATAAGGTGATTCTTGTTCCTATAGACACCTAAGACATGTATCTAAATTAACATGTTCAAAAATCCCAAATAATAAACTTATTTTATGGTAAAAATACGTTTACAAAGTTGCACATGTTGCTGTCAAGTTTTACAGATTTTTAGTTTTGGCATGTTTGAGTGTTTTGAGTATATCTCATACATTACATATTCAAATAAGGTAATTCTTGTTCCTATAGATACTTAAGACATGTACTTAAAATACCATGTTCATAAATTCCAAATAATCACCTTAAGTAAGAAGGGAAAACGTTCACAAAATTGCATCTAAAACACCATATCATCAAGTCCATATACTACATATGAGTTTGAAGTGCATAAAAGTAATTCATTTAATCACTCTTGATTAGCATAATAATTGTCAATATAATATGTAATTTCTCATATATACACACATCACATCATAGTATTATATATATATATATATATATAACTCATGTTCCATATATACCGTCATAATTCTTTTGACATGAACTTCCGAGCACACCGATCCCACGTTCTTCACCTGTTATAACACTAGATAAATCATTAGTGTTAAATATACCAACATTCATTATGATTAATAAAATTATATAATCATTAAAGAAAAATGTGGGCATTACAATCCTCCCACCTTACAAGAGTTTCGTCCTCGAAACTCAGAATAGATGTGGATATTTTGCTCTTATGTCTTCTTCACGCTCCCAAGTGGCTTCTTCAACTTTGTGGTTAGACCATAATACTTTGACTAAAGGAATTTCTTTGTTTCTCAATTTCTTAACTCCTCTATCAAGTATTGTTGTGGGTTTTTCTTCATAACTGAAACTCTCATCAATTTGTACCAATTGTGGTGTAAGGACATGTGAAGGATCTGGAACATATTTCTTGAGCATTGATACATGAAAAACATTGTGGATTGTTGTCATCTCTTGAGGTAATTCTAGTTTATAAGCAACTTTTCCAATTCTTTCAACAATCATATATGGACCGACATATCTTGGACTAAGCTTTCCTTTCTTCCCAAACCTCATAATTCCTTTCATTGGTGAAACTTTAATGAAGACGAAGTCCCCAACTGAGAATTCTAACGGTCTACGCCTAATATCAGCGTAGCTTTTCTGTCTACTTTGTGCTATTTCAATTCTTTTTCGGATTACCTTTACAGCTTCTGTAGTCTCTTGCACAAAATCCGTCTTCTCGATATGTTCTGATTCTATCAATTTCTTCTCACCAGCTTCATGCCAATGAATTGGAGAACGACAACGTCTCCCATACAATGCCTCATATGGGGCCATACCTATTGTTGCTTGATAACTGTTATTATAAGCAAACTCGGCGAGCGGTAAGTATTTGCACCAACTTCCTTTAAAATCAAGAGCGCATGCCCTAAGCATATCTTCAAGAATCTGATTTGTTCGTTCCGTTTGTCCATCAGTCTGCGGATGGAAGGTTGTGCTAAACATTAGTTTGGTACCCATTGATTGTTGTACACTTCGCCAAAAGTGAGACGTAAATCTACTATCTCTATCCGAAATTATAGATTTTGGCACTCCATGTAAGCGAACTATCTCTTTGACGTAGAGTTCTGCCAACTTGTCCATCGAAAATGTCATTTTAACTGGAAGAAAATGAGCTGACTTGGTAAGTCGATCGATAATTACCCAAATGGCATCATAGCCATTAGTCGTCTTAGGCATCCCAACGATAAAATCCATAGCAATTTCTTCCCACTTCCATTCTGGTATATGAATTGGTTGCAACTGCCCTGCAGGCTTTTGATGTTCCACCTTTACTTGCTGACATGTCAAACACTTGTTAACATAACTCGCAATATCTTTCTTCATGCCATGCCACCAAAAATTTTGTTTGAGGTCCCGATACATCTTTGTAGCTCCTGGATGTATGGAGTATGGAGTTTCATGGGCTTCTGACATAATCTGTTTTCTCATTTCCCAATCTTTTGGTACACAAAGTCGTCCTTTGAATTTTAAAATTCCATCATTGGAGATACAAAAATCCGGACATTTTCCGAGTCATTACTTCTTCTTTGATTTTGGATAAAAGTTGGTCCTTTTCTTGACCTGCTTGAATATGCTCAAAAATGTCCGGGGTCAAGGTTATTCGATAAACGATTCAAAATTATTTCAAGTTGTAGCTCAATAACCTCTTTTTGTAAAGGTTTTGGGATAACATGCAACGCCATGAGTTTTGTTGATGATTTCTACTCAATGCATCCGCTACTCTATTTGCTTTGCCTGGATGATAAAGGATTTCACAATCATAATCCTTAACTAATTCAAGCCATCGTCTTTGCCTCATGTTTAATTCTTTTCGTAAAAGAAATATTTCAAGCTCGTGATCTCAGATAAATCTTCACGGTGACTCCATACAAATAATGTCTCCATATTTTCAATGCAAATACTACAAATTTGCCAATTCAAGATCATGAGTAGGGTAATTCTTTTCATAATCCTTCAACTGTCTCTCGAGGCATAAGCAATCACTTTATCATTTTGCATCGAATCGCACCAAGGCCCATTTTTGAAGCATCACTGTAAATAGAGAATTCTTCTTCTCCTTCAGGAATCATCAATACTTGGTGATGAAGTTAATCTATTCTTAAGCTCTTGAAAACTTCTATCACAAGCATCGACCCATTCAAACTTTTTCCTTTGCGCGTTAAGTTAGTCGGAGAGGCAACGCTATTTTTGAAAAATCCTCCACAAACTTTCGATAGTAACCTGCTAAACCTAAGAAACTTCTAATTTCACTTGCATTCTTAGGTTGCTTCCAATTTAGAACAGCCTCTATCTTTCCTGGATCCACCTTAATTCCATCTTTTGATATCACATGGCCTAAGAAGGACACTTCATCTAACCAAAACCCACATTTGGAAAATTTTGCATATAATTGATGCTCTCTCAATGTCTCAAGAACAATCCTCAAGTGTATATCATGTTCTTCTCGACTCTTTGAGTATGCAAGGATGTCATCAATAAATACTATAACAAACTTATCAAGATATTCTTTGAATACTCGATTCATCAAATCCATAAAAGCTGCTGGGGCGTTTGTAAGACCAAAAGGCATAACCATAAATTCATAGTGACCATACCTACTTCTAAAGGCTGTCTTCGAAATATCTCCTTCTCTTATCTTCAACTGATGATAACCAGATCTCAAATCAATTTTTGAAAATACTGATACCCCTTTTAATTGGTCAAACAAATCATCAATTCTCGGTAGTGGGTATTTATTCTTTATGGTCACTTTATTCAACTCCCTATAGTCAATACATAATCTCATAGACCCATCTTTCTTCTTGACAAATAATACTGGAGCTCCCCATGGTGAATGACTTGGTCGTATGAAACCTTTGTCAATGAGTTCTTTTAATTGAGCATGCAATTCTTTTAACTCTGATGGGGCCATTCTATATGGTGCTTTTGAAATTGGATTTGTGCCTGGCACGAGTTCAATTTCAAATTCAATTTCTCTATCTGGTGGTATTCTGGCAAGTCTTGAAATACATCGGTGAACTCTCGAACTCACGGCACTTCATTGATCATCAACTTCACTTCTTTTCCTTTGTCGACTATATTAGCCAAAAATCCCATGCACCCACTAGCCAATAACTTCTTTGCCTTCATAGTTGATATAATTATCTTTGATTCCTTGTTTGATTCTCCCAAAACACGATCGTTCCCCATTATTTAGTTCTAAATTAACCCTTTGTCGTCGACATTCAATAATAGCATTATATTTTCCCAAGAAATCCATTCCTAGGATAATATCAAAATCATGCATATTCAATACAATGAGATCAACGAGGAACTCCTTATCGAGAATCATCAAAGGAATCGATGACGATAATGTGTGGATATCATTACTTCTCCGAGGGTAATATTGTGGCAAATTTTTGTGTTAAAGGTTTAAGAATTCTTGCTATTTTCTCAAAGAAAGGAACTAGATACAAATGAATGGGTAGCGCCCATATCAAAAGACGTATGCAATTTTAGTCGAAGAGAATCGACTGTGACAACATTAGAGGTTTTAATTCTTGACTTCCTCCTTTGTTATAGTGTAAATTCGAGCATTTGCGGTGCGACTTCCACTACCTTGTGTTATGAGTGGTCCTTCCAAGGTAGTTTGCATATTATGGAGTTGAGCAATGGGTGTTTTCCTTTGGTTAAGGTATTAGTATTGGTGGGACAATCCTTAGATATATGACCTTCTCGACCACAAGAGTAGCACGATTGGTTCCCCATCGACATTTACCCGGATGTTTCTTACCGCATTTGTTACAAAAGCGAGAATAATTTTATTGTTATTGTATTGTTGTGGACTTTTAACTTCTTTTACGCTTCCCGATTCTTTTGATTAAAAAGTTACCTTTTCTTTTGTTATTTCTCCAATTTTGGTTATTATTGTTGTTTCCTTGAGCTTTGCTTTGACTTTCGCTTCATTGTTAAACCGTTCTGTGGAGGCGATACTTTTTGTTCTTTTGCAAATGGTACTCGCACGTGCTCCTTTGACAAGTTCACTGCGTGTTTGGAGGACTAGCTCCATCAACGATCACAAGAATTTACGGTCGGAGTACCTTTATCGCCTCCTAACTCTTTCTTCTTCATCACGAACCATCCCCGGGCAAAGACGAGCTAATTGGTCAAACTTTGTCACCACCTCAATCAATCATCATCATATCTCCTTTGACGAAGGCCCTCAAACTCATCATAATGTTTTCTTGTGATATTCATATGAAAGAACTTTTCATTAAATTCTTTAAGAAAGTCCGCCCATGTCATTCTATTGACATCCCCGCTTTGCTCAATTCCTTCCCACCAGGACTCGGGCTTCCATCGTCAAGCAATATGATGCACATAAAACTTGTTCATTTTCATAAATCCCATCAACTTGAGAGTGGCTTCTATGGTCTTAAGCCATGCTTGAGCGACTAAGGGTCCTTTGGATCCTTCAAAGTCGGTAGGTTTAACACGTTTCCATCTAACCAAGAGAGGTTCTTGTGAGATGGATCTCACCATTGCATGAACCGTAGGGGCTTGACTACCCGTTCTTGATGTTGAGGGTAATTGGTGTAGGTTCATCATGAGTTTATCTTCCATTATTATTAGCTCGGAGCTCATTAATTTCACTTTCTTTGGCTTTGTAGTTGTCTTTGAAGATTTGCAATCATTTCAATGAGATTAGCATCGATAGGAATGTCCCTTGTCCTTCTTGTTGTTGGGCGACCCTACGTGCGCCTCTTCCTCTTTCAACGTTCATAGTTCTTCTTAATCGAGAGAGGAAAAGTATTACCGAGTTAGTAATAAGGCTCAACCTTCTTACAATAATCAAAGTTAACACTATTCCTTTATAAAAACTATTGTAAGCATGACAAATATATAAAAATATATATATTTTAAAATATACTCAATCAGAGAACTTGGAGAAGACGTATGACCATGTGCATTGGAAACGGAACCCGCTCTGATACCATAACTGTAACACCCCCTTATGGACGCTACAAGGCTCGTTAACTTTAAACTTCTTTAAAACAGTTTTTAGAAAAATTACACAATATAAAACTGAATTTTTTTTTCTCGCGATGTATTAAAATCGACCATTATATCATAAAAACACAAATCATCACGAAAAATTGAAAATGTCACAAACCAAGAGTTTGAATTCGAAAATAAGCGAAAGCATACAATTTGAAAAGAGGTTTTCAATCAATCTTAAAATAAAACATAGCGGAAGCATAAAATTGAAAATAAGTTTCATAATTTGACATCATAAAATATAATGTCTTTCTTGGCGTAATTCCGTTTCCAATCCCACATCGTTGCACATACGCTTCTCATATACTTCAACTTAAGTCATCCTCATTACATTCCTATCTCAACATGATGTAACTTTTATAAGCATTAAGCTTAGTAAGCACATTTGAATTCTCACAAAAAAATTTCAAAGTATGAGCATTTATCATGAAAACATAAATATGAGCATGATCATTGTAAATAACTTTTGCATCTCTTTCTATGCATAAAAAAAAAAAACATGCAAATTCATTTTTATCTTTATGGGCCCAAGCGTTACACCATTAACATCATTAGCGCGCGTCACGAAAGGAAAAGGGTAGCTAATCCTAAACCAAACGTAACAAGTCCACCTTACGGGACAAGTCCACCTAGCGGGACAAACATCATCATTGGGTGTGTAACGCTTACATTACGTGATACATACATATACATTTACGAAAGCTCATCAACAATTTGTAAAGAATGCCATAAATGCCTTTCATAGAGAATGCTTAAATATAAGATGTTAAAATCAGTATAACTTTATAAAAAGAACATTTCATAAACTTATATATATCATGTTGCAGGTGAGAATGTACTTACTTGACTTGTTTATTTACTAAACCTTTCACTTAAGGGTGATGAACGTCTTGATCACGGTGTGCTCGCTTCTTGGAATGTTCATGTCAAATATTTTCATGAGAAACACATACAATTAATATAGACATTAAAATTTCATTTATAAATATATATAAGATTTCATAAATGGTCTAAATAATGTTCATAAAACTTCATTATTACATGATTAAGCCTAATGCTCTAAATCTGGAAATTCTGACCTATACATACTTAAAATTATTAATCTGATAATATAAATATTAAATTCATGTAAAAATTTGTAATATGATACTTAACATCCTAATAGAGTATCACAAATTTTTCCTTTATAAAATAGATGTGAAAAACATGATTTTCAAATTTTCTACATGAATACAATTGTACAGGCATCTTATATTCTAGTCTGGGCATACTGTAAAGAACGATTTTTATCTCACAACCTAGATACCGTATAAATGTAAAACTTTGCAGAATAATACCTAACACATATATACATGTCCCAAAATTTTCCTAAAGTAAATTATCATCCATTTATAGTTCAAAATAATTATTCAAAACGGATCCTAAAACTGTCAGGATTTCATACACTGTGAACATATTAGATTATAAATTCCATATCCTCCAAACCGGGATAGATAAATTTCCAATACAATTACTGGATACTAATAATTCATATAGTAATGACATATCCGAAATTTAGCTATAAATAAAATCATATCCAAGCTACACATGCTTCGCAAGTTTGAGATCATACAAGTTTTCAGATTCATGAATGAATGTCCAATGGTAAAAGAAAATTCGTTATTAGATCATCAATAACTACAAGGATCTGGAAATTTAACCTAGCATATGTGACATTTAGCTAAGTATTTCTAAAATATAAATGTACTCAAGAAGTAATAATTTTCATATCATAATATTTCACCAATTAAATCCGAATTTGGAAATACATACCTTATTTCTTACAAGATCTTGTATAAGCAAAGTGTTTCACCCAATAGATCCTTTGATGCAACTTTGTTGAAACTACTAGTATGATTACTTCTTGTGTAGATATATGTTATGCACCATTGAATTCAAGCTAAATAGCATGAAGAAGTAAAAGCACACTTTGGTGAAGAGTTGGATTTGATTCTTTGAAAGGGCTAATGTAGAGATTTTTGAGGAAACTATTTAGAATGAAGGAACTTATTGGCTCTCTAAATTTTTCAGATCCACACACCTCTTATTCATATATGTAACCTTGTATTCTCAGCAAAATAACTAGATACAAGTCTCATCTATTAAAGTATTGAAAAGGGTCCCTACATCTTCACATGATAGTTGTTAGCCATGTTCCAATTGATAAGATAAAGACCTTACTTTTCTTGCTTTCTTCATTGTGATTTAATCATGGAGAATATACCTTACCTTTTGTGGTTCAAAGAGGGAACAACCATGACACTTTACTTGCTTTGTACAAATCATAACAACCACACCAACATGATATAGTAAGCTGTCACAGAATTTTCTGGTTTGGCAAGCTTTAGCATTTGGACCATAACTCTCACTTTACATATTCAAATAAGGTAATTCTTCTTCCTATAGACACCTAAGACATGTATCTACATTATCATGTTTAAAAATACCAGATAGGAAACTTATTTAATGGGTAAAATACGTTGGCAAAGTGGCAAATGCTGTTGTGCAGTTTTTCAGCTTTTCAGTTTTGGCATGCCTTAGTGTTTGGGCCATATCTCATAATTTACATATTCAAATAAGGTGATTCTTGTTCCTATAGACACCTAAGACATGTATCTAAATTAACATGTTCAAAAATCCCAAATAAGAAACTTATTTTATGGTAAAAATACGTTTACAAAGTTGCACATGTTGCTGTCAAGTTTTACAGATTTTTAGTTTTGGCATGTTTGAGTGTTTTGAGTATATCTCATACATTACATATTCAAATAAGGTAATTCTTGTTCCTATAGATACTTAAGACATGTACTTAAAATACCATGTTCATAAATTCCAAATAATCACCTTAAGTAAGAAGGAAAACGTTCACAAAATTGCATCTAAAACACCATATCATCAAGTCCATATACTACATATGAGTTTGAAGTGCATAAAAGTAATTCATTTAATCACTCTTGATTAGCATAATAATTGTCAATATAATATGTAATTTCTCATATATACACACATCACATCATAGTATTATATATATATATATATAACTCATGTTCCATATATACCGTCATAATTCTTTTGACATGAACTTCCGAGCACACCGATCCCACGTTCTTCACCTGTTATAACACTAGATAAATCATTAGTGTTAAATATACCAACATTCATTATGATTAATAAAATTATATAATCATTAAAGAAAAATGTGGGCATTACATATGAATCTCTAGACAAAGCTCATGTTCTTACTCTTACTAGAATTCATTCTCTTGAAACCGAAAAGGAATTGCTCACAAAAGAAATTGAATGTTTGAAAAATGATGTGCATCGTTTCAACATAAGTACGGATAAAGTCATAAAAATTTTAGATGCACAAAGAGGTGAGCATTCCAAAACGGGACTTGGTTATTGTAGGTCCCAAGGGGTGTAAGTGTAAGGTTTAGAAGGGGGGTTGAATAAACCTTGCAAATTTTCGATTTAGTCCTTTTAAATCTACAGAGTTGATTCTACACACCGTGTCCTTGATGGACAATCGAATTAGTCACTCAAGAGAGTTAATCTCTCAAACGATTTCGAGTGAGCTGTTGATGGAGTAACTCACTTTGTTGGCTATAATTTAACTCAACTGTGGTTTTATTTTCAGCGGAAGACTTAACACCCTTAAGTTTGATTAAGCAAAATTTTAGAGCTTGATTTAGTACTTATAAATTATCAAATGGATAGCAAATTTATCGTGAGATATAAGCGAGTTAAAAGTGCAGAATTTAAATGCTTTGAAATGTAAATGACACAAGAGAGTTTTTATAGAGGTTCGAAGATGGGGTAATTCTTCTACTCCTCTCTTCTCCAACTCCCGGAGGAATCCACTAAGTAATGATCAATTTACAAAGTGGTAATGTCCGTATACAAGTCTTGATCACAACAAAATACTTGATCCTTAGGGACTCGATGCCTGAGACGCCTTGATCACTCGGTTGGCTTCTCGTACGACTCAGCTTCTTCACAGGGCAAATGCCTTGTTACTACTGACTCACTTGCTCAAGCTCTTTGGATTTGATCACGAAGCCCTCCAAAAGCTTAAGACTTGGTTCAACCTTGAACCTTTCTACAATCCTTCCCGGAATGTAGACCCCTTGTTTTCAAAAGTTTCCTCTTCAACTGATTGAAGTTCTCTTTCCTTCACGGTGAGTGTTGGATTGATGTACTTCGTAATGTAGGCTTGAGGATTGAGAATGTTTCGATTTTCTAATATGCTTGTATATCTCACGTGTGTGTCATCCTTTTCATCTCAAACAAACTCCTCGGCCTTTTATAGTGAACTTTCAAAAATTTGCCCGTTGAAGAGATAGGCTTATTTTTGAAAGTCACTTTGCGATCGTTGGCTTGCGTTCTTGGAATTGTCGTTTCCTCGTATGAATTGTTCTTTCACCTTTTTCGAGTTCGACACGGTGTAGTGCTTCCCATTGGTTCATTCCTTTTGCACGCTTCGGGGTGAGCACTCCAAGAAAGGTGGTATGGAGATATTACTTGTTTAAGTAAATCTCTTGATTTAAATGCAACGGTTCTTTTTGATTATCTCGACTTGATTGCATTTCCTTGCTTTCCCGTGACTTAGAGTCGACTTCCAATCATGGATGACTCTTCGTCACTTCAACTTGAGACTTGGCTTTTCTTGAGTTGACTTGATCGATGCTCCACTCACCATCTCACCGCTTCTTCGATAGAGTTCCCGTCTACTCTTCTTTTGCCATACTCACTTTGTCTCGCAGCGAGTCTTCCTTCCGTCTTGATTTGTCTTCTTGCATGTTAGGGCGTAGATGACTTAACTCAGCTCGGCTTGCACTCTATTCATTACAATGCATTTTACAACAAGAATTGGGGTGCCAACTTTCTATTCTAAGTTTTACATGGCATTCATCAAAATCTAAACAATAAAATTCCTAACAATTTCCCCCTTTTGATGATGCCAAAACTTAAACCATACAAAGATGCAAATAACAAAGATACATACGATAGTGTATTGACATAGAATGTATCTTGCGAGAATCAATCTTTTTATTGATCATATCATTCTTGTACTTAACACAATCAAGTTTACAAGGTGTATCGGAGTATATAATTGTCTTCACAAAAAAATAAAGAATTTATAGCTTTATTACGTAAGACTTACATTGTATGTACTTACATGATAAACTACGAAGGGTTGGACAAAGCAACACTTCATCTCCTTGTTGTCTCCTTCTTTCATCTTGATCGAGATCTTCTTCTCTTCTTCTCTTTTTCTCGTCGTCAATTTGCCTTCTTTTTTCTTCTCATATGCTTTCCTCGGCGGCTTCATCTCTTCTTATTCTTTCTGTCTCTCCCGCCATTCTTTGAGTTTGTCTCTTGTTTTCTTCTAATCTCTTTGCATACTCGGCGTTAGTTTTAGCCACTTTTAAATTTGCCACTTGGTCAAGCCCAGCCCAAGAGATCCCTCCTTTCTTTCCCCTGGATCTACGTGTTCAATATTCTTGGGCGGAGGCCTGGTCAAGCTTCTTCCTCCACTCTGCTTCTTCCTCTACCTGCGGGCGTATCTTTGTCTTGGGTCTTCTTCTTCCCAATGAGTGACTAGCGGTGATCGACTGGAAGTCTCTGCGCTGTCGGCCTCTTCACATAACGTGAGACCCTTTTCCCAAGACAAGTCCCAAGCTTGAGCCATGGACATATTTGCAAAATATCCTTGATTCGAGCGTTTTGAATTCGTCAATGATCGTGGCTCTGTCCCGACATCGAAATGGCATACGTGTCTCTGTCTCTTTGGAATGCCTCCGTGTTCTTTCAAGATGTTCATAACTCGCATCCATTCTTCCTTCCACTTCCTTCATCCCTGCTTCAATTGCTTTTCTCTTCTCGGCCATAGATACAAAGCAGTGTTGGAGTGGCAGAGTCACTGGGAGTTTGTCGCTTATTATGTCACCGTCACAGGACCTGTTGAGGGGTTTGTGCAATCATCAAGGTCATATCTTTTTATCCTTCCCCCTCAAAGATTTTCCTTTCTTTTGTTTCAAAATTTCCTCACCGATTTTCCCTTCTCACCGCTCCTTTCTTTTTCACTTGATTTTCTTTGCTTTAAGGTATTCCTCTTCCCCCTTTTTGGCATCATCAAAGGATAGAGGAACCCCGGGAACATGCTTTGGCAAGCATGAAATCGAGCTCGGATAGTCGAAGTTCTCGCTTCAAGTCTGGCGTGTTGTAAGCGAAGACGAATTCGGATCGAGTAGCGTTGGACTCTCAAATCGACTTCATCTCAAATGTGAGAAGGCTGAATTTTCTAGTCATGTGTTCTTCCAAACACCGTATATCATTTGTATTTTGCTCACGCAGCAGCTTGATTTCGGCGGTGTGAGCTTCATGCATATGTTCAATGTGTTCTCTCGGCTTCGTTTTTGCATCGGCATTTTCACTCTCCACACCAAGACTTGTTGAACAAAGTTAAAGTATCTCACCTGTTCCACACGCATTGATTGTTCTTTGTTGCCACTATTCCCTTATCCTCGACCGTGATGCCTCTCAAGTCACCGTAAAGGTTGGCATCTCTGTTGTCGATCCGCATGTCCAAAGAGGCCTGATGCCTCTCCATCCGTTCAACCTCGAAAGAGTGCTTTGAACACTTCTCGAACTTCAGTGATTCTTCATTTGCGGTGATGGCCATACAAATGGCGTCAAAATCAAAATCGGCCGAACAATGGTGCCGAGTGAAAAAGCAGGTGGTCTGTGATAGCGTGCTTGTTCGTTTCGACTCTTCGTGGAGTTCCTGGTATTTCCGGTGAAAAAGGAAAAGACTCTCGAAGGATTCATCACCGCCAACCGATCATTCGATGATGAGTGGTGCGCGGGCGGTTCTTTTGGGAATCGATCTGCTGCAGCTTGAGGAGCTGCGGATGGTCTCTTGTTGAGTGGTCTTGTTGTGAAGTGGACCCGCGACTTCGAGCCTCACTGTCTTAATGACCGTTGGTCTCACTGATTTTTCCATTTGATGGCGGTCCTCGGCCTTATCGGAAGCATCATCGGACGATGATGAGATTTCCGATGGTGGCTTATCATCAAAGTTAAAAGTTTGACGAGTAGTCTTGGGATCGGACTTGCTCGTGCTTGGAACACCCGCACCGAGTCTTTTGGATTTGTCATGGGGGATGACTCAACTTCTTCTTCGCCTTCCGATCCCGGAAAAGTGACATCGGGGTTGTCCTGGGAATCATGAAGTGCGATCTCCTTCTCGGATGGGTCGATGATAGTAGGAGGGATGTTCTCTACTTGACTTCTTTACCCCGAAAGTCTCAACCTCCCGTGGGCCTTCATTACCTCCAAAGTCTCTCTGGCTGCGAGGCACTGGTCCTCCCTTTCGACGTGTCGGTGTCTTAGGGTCTTCTACGATGGCATCCATAGGAGTCTCAACCCCATGGATTGCACTTTCATCGCCAGTGTTAACTCCCGGCTGCATTCCTTCACTGTGCCTCGATCGCATCGCATCGCGCGTCATTAGCCTACCGGAGCGGTTGGCACCTCGGTGAGACAGTCTCAATCGCCCGAGCTTATTGATGGCAACTTGCTGTTCTTCTTGTGATTGTAATTTCTCTTCTTCGCCTCCTTGATTCGTTGTGGAGTCATCTCGGCATCCTCCGACCTTCTGCGGTGGAGGGAGTTTCCCCATCACCGTGCGCACCAGGTGAGTGACTTGAATGGGGTCACTCGTCTCCAAACTCCCGGTATTCGATTGATTGTTCGGCCGTTGGGGCGGTGGTAGCACACCTTCAATAGGGGTTGGCTCGACAGGGTCCCCACTAGCCCGGTTTCATCGCCATCTCCTTATTGCCTTCTTCTCGAGTGAGTGGGGAAGTGGTAGCGGCAACAACATTGGCGATTTGCTTTGAACCACTCCCATTGGATCAATTTCGGTACCGTGTTACGGATGACTCTCCTGGTCCCTCCATTAGTCTTTGCTCGTGAAGGATTCTTGATTCGTGCAATGCTTGCTGCATTGCAACTCTTTTCGTGGCGGCGGCATTCTGCAGTTCCTCGCACCGCCGGAAAAGACATCAAGGAGAGGATGTGTGTGTTCGTGGTGCGGGAGATAGAGGCGGATGCATGCCTTCTCACGTGCTTCGGCTTCTTGACTTGCTTTTCTCTCTCCCCCTGTCCTTGTAGATCTGCAGGATGTCTCATGCGCTTGTCTTCATCGAGCCGGGAGCACGATGAAGTTAATCCAAGGAAATTTAGCGATTCCTCTTCTTCTTCTATGAACTCGGGCCGTTGGAACTGTTCCCTTGACTTGCTCAACTTCCATTTCCTCCACTCACGCAGACGATTTTGGATGTCCGGGTAAGGTGGAGATAGAATCATTACATCACTATCTCGCTTTCTGCGGGTTCTTCTTGTTCACCGGTTTGTGAGCTACAACAAAATTGTGTCTTCGGTTGCTTGCCTCTGGCTGATCGCCTTGAAATGAGACTTGGCCGTTTCATCAACTACATCCGGAGACTCTATTTCTCCGGTAGTCTCCGTATTTGTCTTTGGTGATAATCGATCACTCGGTGGTTTCTCGATTCGCTTGACGATTCTTCTTCGTCTCTGGTTCGTACCGGGAATTTCCTCTTCGAGATGTTGTCCTCTCGAGTCTTGGGCGGTCAGGGGCCGTCTTTGTGTCTTTTTCGAGGAGGAAGTGCCGTCTTGGCTTGTCGGTTCTCCTCCTTTTGACGATCGGAGAAGGTATTTGTGAGTCCTTCTCGACCGGCTCTTTGCGCGGGGGAGACACGGTCACAAGGGCGGTGACTCTGCTCTTTGTAGGGCGGGAGCATGTTTGTTTTCTTTCTTTGCGGGGCGTGATCTTCTTAGCAAAGGGCAGCTTTCTTCTTGGCTTTAGAGGAAAATTTGTATCTTCGGGTCACCGATTCCCCCTCACCGTGTCGCCTCTCTTGGCGTAAGCTCTTTTCGTGCGCCGAGAGAGGTTTGCTCTGAACATCCTCTTGTTAACATGGAATGCCTTCCCATGTCTAAGAGGACTCTTTTCACCTCCAATAGCCGGCCAATCACCAGGCCATATCCTAGGAACCTCCAAATGAACCATCTTCTTTGAAGGACTTGTTCCCCACGCGTTCGGGCAGAGTCTGCTGAGACAAACTCAGCCCGGTTTATCTTCTTTTCTTCGATGATTGCAGCCATTACAATCAGCTTTGCCTTTGACAGTTGGTCAAAGCCGCCAAATTTGATGTCGATACATTTGGCAACTATGTCCAACAACTTGTGATAATCCTCCTTCAAATATCTCTTGTTTGCTGTGTATATTATTTTATCAAGAAAGTCGGACTTGGCTATTTCTTTCCATGCGTCGCCAAGTTTACATCGCTTCTTTAATCTCGGGCGATCCTTCTGGCGGTAGTAAGCAATATTCACCAAATCCTTAGCGTTGATAGTCACCGCTTTAAGTGAATGATGACTTGATTCCTTCATCGTGAATCTCGGCATTCACGTAGAATTGTGCGACCTCCTCCACATAGGTCATCGGATATTCTAACGTTAGAAACGGTTTTAGTCCGGACGTTTCCAACTTCTCGGCGATTTTCTTCACCAAGGTGTCGTCGGACCCTGCTTCACCATTCCGTCAAAATCCACCGCCGAACCGTGTGGATTTGCTTTCCTAACTTGGTAAAGTCATAAGTTGGTGCCATTTCTCGGATTATTTCAAGGAAAAACTCGAGAAAATGATTTGAAGATCGATAGGGTTTCGAGAGCATTCTCGCTTTGCTTTTGAGAGAAAGAGATGAACAGTTTTTAGAAGTGTGAGAGAGAAACGGACGAAAATGGTTTAAATATGGTTTATGAAAGGGCGTGCGGATGGTTTTTGAATTGTGATTGAAATCAACGGCTTGGATTTCGCACGCCTATTGAGCATTTCATGTCTCGTATTTAATGCGGCAAAGATTTATATCCAATCATAAGCTTGGTGTGCGGCTTTATGTCCGTACACATCATCATTATCTTTGACGTATTCCTTAAAACATTCCCGCTTAGTCAAAACGACCGCGTTTTTGTCACTTTGCTCATAAGTTATTCACTTATCTCTTAGCTAATTTAACTCTACTTCTCACAGTTCTCTTAGCGACTCAATATCACCGACTTGGTGTAGTCTTGTCTTTCCGACATCTGGTGATTCTTGAGTGATTTGCCGACTCCTTTTCCCCCTTTTCTGTTCCATTTCTCTTCTTTAATTGCCTGCGAGTGTCAGCTCACCTCAATTAACCCCAACTCATGTTTGAGTTCTTCAAATCTTGACTCACATAATGGTTTTGTGAAGATGTCGGCTAGTTGTTTATCGGTTGAGATATATTCCAATATAATGTCCTTCTTTTCAACATGATCTCTTATGAAGTGATATCGACATCAATATGTTTTGTTCTTGAGTGCAACACAGATTTTGAGTGATTGCAATGGCACTTGTGTTATCACACATGATTGGAATTTCTTTTTCTTCAACTTCATAGTCTCTCACCGCCTTTGTATCATCCATAGGACTTGGGCACAACACCGCCCGCAATATGTATTCTCGCCTCACCGTAGAGGTGGCTATTGAGTTTTGCTTTTGCTAAACCAGAAATTAGTCTGTTTCCTAGCATTTGACATGTGCCTCGAAGTGCTCTTTCCTGTCCACTCTGCATCCAAAGATAGTCGAATCTGAATAGCCAATTAGCTTGAATCCACCTTCCTTTGGATACCATAGGCCTACTTCTTGGCTTCCTTTCAAGTATCTCAATATTCTCTTAGTCAGCTTTGTCATGTGGCTCTCTTTTGGAGCAGATTGAAATCTTGCACATACACCTACAAAAAAGGTGATGTCGGCTGCTAGATGTGAGATAGAGCAATGATCCAATAAGTGCTATGTATCTTGTTTGATCTGAGGCTTGCCATCCGCATCCATGTCCATTTTGGTGATGTGTTCATTGGTATTTTTATAGAAGACTTCTCCTCCATACAAAACTTCTTCATTAAGTCTCTGGTGTATTTTGTTTGACTTATGAAGGTTCCATCCTTCACTTTGTTTCACTTGGAGTCCAGGAAGAATGTCGACTCTCCCATCATGCTCATTTCAAATTTACTTTGCATGAGGTTTGAAAATTTTTCACACACTCTTTGTTAGTGGATCCAAAAATAATGTCATCCACATATATTTGAACAAGCGATATACTTTTCTTGTCTTGAATTAAGAAAAGTGTTCTATCTACTTTTCCTTTTGTGAATCCATTTTCGGTTAGGAATTGTGACGGGAGTATCATACCATGCTCACAGGTGCCTGTTTCAATCCATACAAGGCTTTTTTGAGTTTGTATACCTTGTCTCCAAGAGTCTTCCGCTCAAATCCTGGAGGTTGTTCAACATACACTTCTTCTTCCAATAAACCATTTAGGAATGCACTTTTTACATCCATCGATATACAATGAAATTCTTGTGAGTGCATAGGCAAGAAACATCCTTATAGCTTCCAATCTTGCTACGAGGAGCAAATGTTTCATCAAAATCTATCCCTTCTTCTTGGCAATATCCTTTGGCTACTAATCTTGCTTTGTTTCTTACCACGAACCTTCCTCGTTCATCTTATTTACGAACACCCATTTGGTTCCAATAACATTTTGATGTATGGGTCTTTGCACTAATTCCCATACTTTATTTCTCTCAAACCGATTCAGCTCTTCTTGCATAGCTTGAATCCAATGTGTGTCGTCCAATGCTTGTGACACATCTTTTGGCTCTATTTGCGAGATGAAGCATGTGAACATAGCTTCTTGTTGAGTTACGAATCTTGTTTTGACACCTTCTCTTATATCTCCAATGACAAGTTAAATTGGATGGTCTCTCGGCCATCTTACATCGAGTTGAAGTAAGTTGGGTTGGATTGATCGACTTGCGGTACGTGTTGGTGTGGTCACTCTTTCGTTATCACTTACCGCAAATTTTCCAAATTGTTTTTGAGATTCACTATCTCATCTTCTTACGAATTGATAATTCGACTTGACTTGAAAGATAGGGACTCTTACGTATGATTGGATGATTGACTTATCACCGACTCTTCAATGTCTTCTCCATTTACATTTGGCTCATCGAATACTACATGAATGGATTCCTCTGTAACCATAGTTCTTTTGTTGAGTATTCTCAGAAGGCTTTGCTTTGGTGAGTATCCTAAGAAGATACCTTCATCGCTTTAGCATCAAAAGCCTTTAGGTTGTCTTTGCCATTGTTGTGGATGAAGCATTTGCATCCAAATATTCGAAATATGCAACACTTGGTTTTCTTCCACCCGGATCTCATAGGGAGTCCTTGTCACCGTCTATTTATCATACATCTGTTTTGGGTGTAGCAAGTTGTGTTGATTGCTTGACCCAAAATCTTTAGTAACCCCGCTTAACTAACATGGTCCTTCTTTGCTTCCTTGAGGTTAACATTTTTCTTCTTTCTCGCAACTCCATTCTCACCGTGGAGTCCTTGCTGAGATAGTTCATGACCAATACCATTCTCAATACAATATTGAGTTATTATTCCATTGACAAACTCGGTTCCTCTATCGATCTTATTTTGATAATGGTTTGACTCTTCTCATTTTGAATCCTCTTCATCACCGTTGTGGTAGTTTTTGTAGAGTTTCTTTCTTCTTGCATGAATATTGTCCATGTATATCTTGAGTAGTCATCTACTACCACCAAGGTGTATTTCTTTCCGCTTATCTTTGGCCGGTTCCATTTGGGCCAAATAGATCCATATGAAGTAGATGCAATATTCTTGTTGAGGATGGGCATGTCTTTTCTTTGAATGACGATTTGATTTGCTTTCCTTGACATGCATCACATATACTCTCCTTCTTGTATCTTTTGAGTCCGGAAGTCCTTCTACAAGATGACTTCTTGCCACTTGTTAATTGTTTTGAAATTCGGGTGACTCAGCTTTTTGTACCACGGCTCAACTTGATTCAATTGCTCTTTGCTAGTAGATTGTCTTGGGTGTTGCAGTTGACCAATCCACTACATACATATTTTTCTGTCTACATCCTTGCGGACCACTTCATTTGATTCAATTTCTTTGATTTGGCATATACCCATGTTGAATCCAACATTGTAGCCCTTGTCACAGAGCCGTGCGATGACTCGATTAAGTTGAAGTTGAGTCCTTCAACATATGCAACATCTGTGATTTCTAATCCATTCCTCTTGATGGATCCAATGCCTCTTATTTCACCAGGAGCTTCATTTCCTCCAAATATGACTTTTGCTCCTTTGATTTCCTTGAATTTTGACAAATTTCTCTTATTTCTGTCATATGTCCGGGAATGACCACTATCCATGTACCAGGTTCCTTGGCACTTTCACTTGCTCCTTGAACCTCGCAATCAAGGAAATTAAGTTTTAGGTACCCATGCTTGTGCCGGTCTGAGGGGTTAGAATTGTAAGATGATCCAACCAACCTATAGCCAAATGATTTGACTCTAAGGGGTTGCCATCTATCGATGCCATAATCATAATTAATCCTGGCAAATTGCTTGGGGATTCTAGGTTCATACAAAATTGTCTCTTTTGTCCAGTATGCCTGCATATGTGTTTTAGCAATTGCCTTTCTTGGGTAATTGTGGTGTCTTTGAGTGTAGTGCCTAGGTGCATATGTGTCTTTGATGAAAGCTCTTATGCTTTTGGAATGGCCTTTCTTGAGTTCTAGGCCTTTGCCATTTGGGCTTATATTCCATAAAGTCTGTCTTTGATAGTTCACATTATTCCAATCACTTGGCTTGGATATTTTCTACCATCCCCATCATATGTATTTCTTTTATGGGTTTTAAGGATTTTTGGTAGCTCTGCTTCTTCTTTACAGAGTATTTTCTGTTTGGAATTTCTTTGAGGACTCAGTGAATCTCTTCTCAAATTGTCCTTTCAAAGACACTCAATTAGGTCGTTTTCTTTTCCTTTGTAACCAAGGCCAGTTTGCTTAGTGTTGTGCTTTGGAGTGAATGTGTGTGCAGCATTTAGAGTTTTGGATTTTTCAAACTCTTCATGACTTGAAGATCCTTTTTCCAAAATTACTCTTGAGGTTTGACATGGCACAGAGGAATTAAATCCTAAGCTTTGTCTTGTCTCCACATTCTCTTTGACTCATGATAAGATCATCCAATGATTTAGATGCCTTAGTAAATGAGGCAATAACATTCTTGAGGTCATTCTCCCTCTTTTCTATAGCAGCAATTTCTGCTACTAATTTAGCATTTTCAGCCTTTAAACTTTCATTTTCAACGACTATTTGACTTAGAGTTCTCGGCTCCTTAGTCGACTTTGAGTTTTGACTTTTGAGTAGGCTGTTTTCCTCATTCAATAGTGTGTGTGAGGATTTGATGTGTTCAAAATCTTTCATCATTTTGCTTAATGAATCATAAAGATCAGAGGGTGATGAAGTGAGTGTGTCACGATCACTATCACTAGTGTCCGAGTTTGTTGAGTTAGATTGTACCTCATCTTCTTGATCTTGTTCTTTGGCCATCAAGCGGTCGGGGCTTCTTCTTCGAGTCACTTGAGTAGTCGGCTTCATTTGCTCTCTGAATGAGTGTCTCCTTGACTTAGGGTTGTTTTTGATCTCTGCGACCATCATTGCCTTTTTCCTTTCTTGTCTTCTTTCTCTCAAGATCTTTCTTTCTTCATCATCTCTGTCTTGTTGACTACGGGATACTGAGCGATCAATGGCATAGTGACCTGGTTGTCTACGCCCAACATAGATATTCACTTTTTGATCGACTCTTTCTATTCTTGAGTTGTCGACCCTTTGATACTCAACTTTTTGATGATCCTGTTCTCTTGGTTGGCCTGTCTTCCCTTGATTTGGAGGGAGCCGAGTGTCTTCCGGAAGATTCACCCTTTCCTCTCTTGTAGTTCTTGTTAAAGAACTTGTTAAATCTTTTAACCATCGGGGCTATTTCTTCGGGTCAATTGCCTCTTTGAACTCGGCTCTCTTCCCATCTTTGACAATTAGAGCAAATTGTTTTGGGTACATCTGTCTCTTCCTCGGGTCTTTTCTTCTCGGCTCAAACTCGTAGGCTTTGAGGTCCGAGAATAACTCATGATTGGATGTCTTTGATAGGTCCATGGAGTGTCTCGATGCCATGACCTTCATTTCCCATTCAATTCACCGGAAGACTTTTTAGGATCTTCATACACATTTCCTTCTGTATATTCCTTTCCAAGTGTAGACAGCTCATTTGTGATTTCAAACCGAAACCGCGTCTAGTTGATCCGAGGTTCTCTCCCGAGATCATTTTGAAGTTTTCAAATTTTTGTACCGCCACCGATAATTTGTTTTCTTTGATTTGCTCTCGAGCCTTCACAAATTAATGTCACTTGTCCCATTTCTTTAGCCGTTTTGCATGATTTGACTTTATTGAACATGGCTTTGTCGAGGTTTTGTAAAGGATGTCCTTGCTACATTGTCTAGGTTGTATCTTTTTCTGTCATCATTTGTCCACTCGGTTCTTGGTTTTCAACCATGACTCCGAGTCGAGCAACATCTTCTTCTCCTTCAAATTGCAACTCTTAAATGACAATTTTGTGTTCACCTTTAATATTTGCGAGGCCCATCTTCTATCACTATCCACATCTCATCATGTAATCTTTGATAGATGAGCACTGCATCGAATTTTCAATCATCAAATTCTTCGATAGTGAACATAGGGATGCGTGTCAAATTTGCTTCCATGATAATGACTTTTAATAAAAAATTTGAAGGTTTAAGTACTAAAGCGGACTTTGAAAAGTTTGGAGATCTAGTTCAAACTTGGTCTGCGGAGGGTCAATGAACCAACCGCTCGATACCACTTGTAGGTCCCAAGGGGTGTAAGTGTAAGGTTTAGAAGGGGGTTGAATAAACCTTACCAAATTTTCGATTTAGTCCTTTTAAATCTCTGAGTTGATTCTACACAACAGTGTCCTTGATGGACAATCGAATTAGTCACTCAAGAGTTAATCTCTCAACACTGATTTCGGTGAAACATTGATGGAGTAACTCACTATTGGCTATAATTTAACTCAACTGTGGTTTTATTTTCATTGGAAGACTTAACACCCTTAAGTTTGATTAAGCAAAATTTTAGAGCTTGATTTAGTACTTATAAATTATCAAATGGATAGCAAATTTATCGTGATATAAGCGATTAAAAGTGCGGGAATTTAAATGTTTGAAATGTAAATGACACAGAGAGTTTTTATAGAGGTTCGAAGATGGGGTAATTCTTCTACTCCTCTCTTCTCCAACTCTGGAGGAATCCACTAAGTAATGATCGGTTTACAAAGTGGTAGCAGTCCGGATACAAGTCTTGATCACAACAAACTTGATCCTTAGGGACTCGATCACGAGACGCCTTGATCACTCGGTTGGCTTCTCGTGCGACTCGGCTTCTTCATAGGGCAAATTGCCTTTGTTACTACAAACTCACTTGCTCAAGCTCTTTGGATTTGATCACGAAGCCCTCCAAAAGCTTAAGACTTGGTTCAACCTTGAACCTTTCTACAATCCTTCCCGGAATGTAGACCCCTTGTTTTCAAAAGTTTCCTCTTCAACCGATTGAAGTTCTCTTTCCTTCACGGTGAGTGTTGGATTGATGTACTTCGTAATGTAGGCTTGAGGATTGAGAATGTTTCATTTTCTAATATGCTTGTATATCTCACGTGTGTGTCATCCTTTTCATCTCAAACAAACTCCTCATCCTTTTATAGCGAACTTTCAAAAATTTGCCCGTTGAAGAGATAGGCTTATTTTTTAAAGTCACTTTGCGATCGTTGGCTTGCGCTTCTTGGAATTGTCGTTTCCTCGTATGAATTGTTCTTTCACCTTTTTAGAGTTCCGACGGTGTAGTGCTTCCCATTGGTTCATTCTTTTTGCACGCTCGGGTGAGCACCCCAAGAAAGGTGGTATGGAGATATTACTTGTTTAAGTAAATCTCTTGATTTACGTACAACGGTTCTTTTACTGATTATCTCGACTTGACCGCATTTCCTTGCTTTCCCCAGGTGACTTAGAGTCGACTTCCAATCATTGGATGACTCTTCCTTCACTTCAACTTGAGACTTGGCTTTTCTTGAGTTGACTTGATCGATGCTCCACTCACCGCATCTCACCGCTTCTTCATAGAGTTCCCGTCTACTCTTCTTTGCCATACTCACTGTCTCGCGTGAGTCTTCCTTCCAGATCTTGATTTGTCTTCTTGCATGTTAGGCGTAGGCGACTTAACTCGGCTTGGCCAGCTCTATTCATTACAATGCATTTTACAACAAGAATTGGGGTGCCAACTTTCTATTCTAAGTTTTACATGGCATTCATCAAAATCTAAACAATAAAATTCCTAACAGTTATAAGTCATTTCAAAGTGTTTTTAAGAAAAATAACCAAGGTCCGACTTTTGTACGTGCTAATAATTATAATACTCCTACTTGTTTTTATTGTGGCAAAGTTGGACATTATGCTAATAATTGCAAATTGAGAAATAGCTCAAGACATGTTTGGAGACCCAAAGGTCTCAAGACTAACCCCCATGGACCCCAAAATTATAGGGTACCTAAAAGAAATTCTTTTGTAGGTAATAGGGGCTATAACCACAATGGAAGATTCAAAATGGCTCGTGGACAACGGATGTTCACGCCATATGACCGGGAGGAGAGAACTTTTTACCAACATCAAACTCCAAGAAGATGGTATGGTCATGTTCGGCAATGGCAAAGGAAAGATTCTTGGAAATGGAGAAATTGGTAACTCTTCTTTCTCTCTTAGTAATGTTCTATTAGTTGAAGGGCTTAAGTTTAATTTGATAAGTGTTAGCCAACTTTGTGATTCTAAATATGATGTTTCCTTTAATAAAGAAAAATGCCTTATACTTAAAAATGGTGAAATTATTTGTGAAGCAAATAGAAAAGGCAATCTTTACAAAATTTGTACAAGTGATTTGGTTAGTCAAAATGTTTCTTGTTTAGTCGCCAATAATGATTTAACTAGTTTATGGCATAGGCGACTTGGACATGTTGGATACAAGAATTTGAAAAATATTTACAAAAACCAACATGTGAAAGGACTACCCAAATTGAATTTTGAAAATCTTGGCTTATGTGACACTTGTCAAAAGAACAAATTAGTTAAGAGTAGTTTTAAGCCCAAAAATGAAATTTCCACAACCAAACCCCTACAAATGCTTCACCTTGATTTGTATGGGGACATTAGTACTGCTAGTCTAAGTGGAAAACATTACACTTTTGTTATAGTCGATGATTTTTCGAGATATACTTGGGCTCTCTTTCTTACCAATAAAAGCGATGCCGTTAATGAGTTTGTTAAGTTGTGTAGACTTATTGAGAATGAAAAAGAAGATACTATCAAGTCTATTCGAAGCGATCGAGGTGGAGAATTTGACGGTGAATTTAGAGTATTTTGTGAAACCAAAGGATATGCTCATAATTTCTCGGCTCCAAGGACACCTCAACAAAATGGAGTAGCCGAACGGAAAAATCGGACATTACAAGAAATGAGTCGGTCCATGCTCAATGAATTTTCACTTCCAAAGTATTTTTGGGCCGAGCGTAAGTACCGCTTTGCTATGTCATTAATCGAGTTTATATTCGTCTTAAAATGAATAAAATTCCATATGAGCTTTGGAAAGGTAGAACTCCAAATATTAGTTATTTCAAGATATTTGGTTGTAAATGTTTTATTTTGAATACCAAGGATCAATTGGACAAACTTGATCCTAAGGCCGATGAAGGGATATTTATGGGATATTCAACAAAAAGCAAAGCATATCGGGTTTACAATAAGACTAGTGGAGTTGTTGAAGAATCCATCCATGTTAAATTCAATGAAGCTTCGGGAGTTTAAAGAATTCCTAATGATGATAGTGATGAAGAGGATATTATTGAACAAATTGTTCAAATTGATGATCAACCGTCTACATCAAATGATCAACCGTCCACCTCAAATGGTCCTCAAGAAGATAGAGGTGATATCTCGGATCTTCCCGTTGCATTGAAATTTAAGGGAAATCACCCAAAAGATCTTATTATTGGTGATCCCCTTGACAAAGTGATGACTCGGAGAAAATTTGCCGAGAAAGCTCTTATTTCTCAAAAAGAGCCTAAAAATGCTAAAGAAGCTATTGAGGATGAGGATTGGTTTCTAGAAATGCAAGAGGAGTTGAATCAATTTGAAAGAAATGATGTATGGGAATTGGTACCTTGTCCTCCTTCTCAAACCATTATTGGCACAAAATGGGTATTCCGGAACAAACTTGATGATCAAGGCAACATTGTTCGAAATAAGGCAAGGTTAGTAGCTCAAGGGTATTGTCAAGAAGAAGGTATTGACTATGATGAAACTTTTGCACCCGTAGCACGTTTAGAAGCTATTCGTATTTTGCTTGCCTATTCTTGTTTTAAAAATTTCAAACTTTATCAAATGGATGTTAAATCCGCCTTCTTAAATGGTATTATTCAAGAAGAAGTCTATGTAAAACAACCTCCGGGGTTTGAAAATTTTTCTAGGCCTAATGATGTTTATAAACTTAAAAAGGCCTTGTATGGTTTAAAACAAGCACCCCGTACATGGTATGATAGACTTAGTTCTTTTCTTTTACAAAATGGTTTTATAAGAGGTAAAGTTGATACAACTCTATTTGTTTTTGAAAAAGGGCAAGATTGTTTACTTGTGCAAATATATGTTGATGATATTATCTTTGGTGCTACTAATGATTCTTTATGCAAGAAATTTTCTAAGTTAATGCAAGGAGAATTCGAGATGAGTATGATGGGGGAGCTTAATTTCTTTCTTGGACTTCAAATTAAGCAATATCAAGAAGGTATTTATATTTCGCAATCAAAGTATACAAAAGAACTTTTGAAAAAGTTCGGCATTGAAGAAGGAAGAACCGTCTCTACTCCTATGGCAACAAATGTCAAAATTGACAAAGATGAGAAAGGAAAGTCCGTGGATGAATCAAAGTATCGAGGTATGATTGGTAGTTTACTTTATTTAACCGCTAGTAGACCGGACATTCTTCATGACGTATGCCTATGTGCTCGTTTTCAAAGCAATCCCAAAGAATCTCACATGAGTGCCGTTAAAAGGATTTTTCGATATTTGAAAGGCACCATTCAATATGGTTTATTTTATCCAAAGAATGAAAATTTTTCTCTTAAAGGTTATAGTGATTTGGACTATGCGGGAAATATTGATGATCGGAAAAGTACTTTAGGATCATGTCAATTTTTAGGTGATTGCCTAGTTTCTTGGTTTTCAAAGAAGCAAAATCAGTTTTCTCTTTCAACGGCCGGCCGAATATATTTCCGCCGCATTTTGTTGTACTCAACTTCTTTGGATGAAACAAACCTTAGCGGATTACAAATGCACTTTTGAAAATGTACCTATCTTTTGTGATAATATATCCGCTATAAATATTGCTCAAAACCCGGTTCATCATAACCGTACTAAACATATTGAGATTCGACATCATTTTCTAAGGGATTGTGTTTCAAAACGTAAAATTGAGATATCCTTTGTACCATCTCAAGATCAATTAGCGGATATTTTCACAAAAACCGCTATCTTCCGAGACTTTTTCTTCTATACGAGCTCGGTTAGGCATAATGCATATTGAATGAAGCTTACGTTTGCATTCTCGCACGCGTTTTAAAACTTAGGGGCGAAAAAATCGGATTTTTGGTTGAAAATTCGGATTTTGAAAAACGACAAAACAGCTGGGTTTGAAGGAGTTGAGGGCAACCTGTCGCCCTCAACCTCGACTCGGCCGCCTAAGCTATATTTTGGCTTTTAAACGTTACGTCTTGAAAGATTCTTCTTTTTTTGACAAATTTTGGCCATTTTTCGTCCCTTTGCCAAATTCACTCAAATTTCATTCAAAAATGGATTTCATGCATCTTTTACACAACATGGACATTCTATAGCATGATCATCATCATTATGGCTCACTCTTTCCGATCAAATGGTAAGAATTTCGCTTCTTTTACTCAATTGGGTGGAACCTTGAGTTTTCGAGTTTCCTGAATTTTTTTGATGTAATTTCCGTATGATCATGATGAGCTTGGTTGTTGTGTTGTTATGTATGATGATTGACCTGAATTGATGTTGAAAATTTTTGGCTTGAACCATTTACAAAGGTTATATACAACCTCTTTTATTTTTAACGCACACAAGGTGTTCGATGTTATGTCGCAATGAATATTTCAACTTATACATGAGTCTCTTGCTTTCAAAAGCTTTCTATACTTATTGAGATCATGTTTTGACAAACAAAACAAGCGTATGAACTCTTCATATTACATTTCTCCTATTTTCCTTGGATTATTATGCTTTAATTGATCAACGGTTAATAAACCGTCCCTTTGGCGCACTTTGATATTATTGTATGGTGTTTTCACCATTCTAACATTCTTTTTGATGATTTCAAAGGGGGGGGAAACAGGATATTGGCTCGTTAGCTCAAGAGAAGCTAATAAAAGCTCGCAATAAGTATTGTGGACTCTAATACCTAGTCCATGGCTTGAACTTTGGACTCGGATGAAATTGTTTATAAGTTTTGTGACAGGGGGAGCATCTTAGCTCATGATGCAATCTATATAAGCTTGTTATAGCTTGTGCCTCTTACTTATAAAAATCGGTTGTTGATATGCTCATAAATAGGGGGAGCTTTGTATGAAATACTTCTAACGGATAGTTTACTCGTAAAACCGAAAATTTTATTTGGTTTTCAAATCGTCCTCAAGAAAATTGTTTTGGTTTGTAATCATCAAAAAGGGGGAGCTTGTTAGATAAATGTTTTTATCATGATTTTTATGATTATGTTCGATTTTGTTCAAATATGTTTTTAAACCAAAACTATGTCCATAAATGTTGTCTAAATACTTCCGATCAACTTAAAATGTTTTTACTATTTTTCGGAGTATTTCTTGAAGTTTATTTTCAATAAAACATTGGACAACACATTTGTTTCAGGCTCGACCGGTCGCCCCATAGGGCAACCCGCACTGAAGTTGAGTCGAGAAACAAAAAATGGGACGTAAGAAAAACAGGCGGCGACCGGCCGACCAGGGGGGGCAACGGTGCGGTCGACCGACGACCGGGCGACGACTTGCACTGTAAGTTGGATTTTGTTCCGCACTTCTCTGTTTCGTAAAATCGCTCGGCAACCGGCAACACACAGGCTAAGGCGACCGTCGCACTTCCTTCGACCGTTCCCCAATGTGTAAAAATTCGCAGAATTCAATTTCAATCTTATCTCTGCGCGACCGGTCGAACCCCATGTTTATCAGCAAACTATCCGTTGTGTTTTCAGACAACTTTTCCCTATTTTGTGGAATTGATTTCTAACAGCTATATTGATCATTTTAAATGGTTTCTTTTGCAGCAAATCACTCCCCAAGGAGGAGCCAATGTCTGGAAATGAAAGCCAAGTCCTCTCCTATAAATAGAGGCTTCATTCAAGCAACAAGATACAACACTTACTACAAGCAAAAAGAGCATTCAAAGCAAACACTTCTATATCTTGTTGTATTAGCCTAAGCACTTTCACTTGCACTTATTTGAGGTCT
The DNA here is from genome assembly GCA_016081115.2 of Rehmannia glutinosa. NCBI lineage: Eukaryota > Viridiplantae > Streptophyta > Magnoliopsida > Lamiales > Orobanchaceae > Rehmannia > Rehmannia glutinosa. The sequence continues at coordinate 33,591 of JABTTQ020002487.1, read as the reverse complement.
AGGCTTTCAATTCTTGATTACACTTGTACTCATATTGTATCAATCTTTATTGAGTTGTAATCTTGATTTTGGTCATCATTCAACACAAGACATCCTTGTGAGTATTCTTGTGGTAAGAATACACTTGGGTGATCTAGGTGATAGGTGTTTGAAGGTTGTGGTAATCTTCAAAGGTGTCATAAGAGGGTTGTGGTAATCCTCAAGGTGTTGTAAGAGGATTGTGGTAATCCTCAAGGTGGTGAAAGAGGGTTGTGGTAATCCTCAAGGTGTTGTATTAATTTTTGGTAAATTAATAAAATCTTTTTTTCTTTTTGAAATCCATCCCGGAGATACTGGGGTGGTAGAGGATTAGGCCCTAGGTGGGTTGAACCTCTTTAAATCAACGAGTGTTGTTTATTTTCCGCTCTACATTCTTGTTATTTACTCGTTGTTTCGAAAAAGAGGGTAATTTGCGAGAAATCGGCATAATCTATTCACCCCCCCTCTAGATTATTGTAGCCACTTGGACTAACAGAATCATCCATATTTTCTTCCATTCCTTTTATACTTGTAAACCTTATATTTTATTGGGTTGATTGGAATGAATCTACGTTAGTGATGGGTCGGGGAAGATTGCCAGTGGAATGCCGACGGCGGGGTGACCATGGCTGGAGGAGTTTATGCTCGATAATTTATTGAAAAAACACAAATAGAAAAAAACAATACATAATCTGATCTATAGCCATAATAATACTTTTAGGGGAAATATTAATCTTTTTCTGAGAAAAAACTAATATTTTTCAGGGAAACTAATATTACTGGTTTTGTTATTTTGAAAACATATACTTTTTGAAATAAAAATGATACCTTTTCTGATAAAAATGATACTGTTAAAGAAGGTTGTATGTAACTTTGCAATTAAATAATGAGTTTCTTACTTTGAAAACGTATGTTTTCAAAAGTAAAAATGATACTTCTTTTAATAAAAAATGATACTTTTAAACAAGACTGTATATAACTTTGCAAGTAATAAATCAATTTTGCTACTTTGAAAACATATACTTTTCAAAGTAAAAGTGATATTGTTTTCAATAAAAAATGATACTTTTTGAGTTAAGTGAACAAAACTGCTAATTTTGTTACTTTGAAAACATACATTTTTTAGAGTAAAAGTGATAATTTTTTAATAAAAAATAATATTTTGGAACCAAACTATATATAACTTTGCAAGTAAATGACCAGTTTTGTTCATTTGAAAACATATAATTTTAAGAGTAAAAATGATATTTTTTTATAATATAAAAAGTGATTTTTTTTTTGTCTAAAGTGATATTTTGCCACCACATAATATTATAAAAATGCCACCGGCCCATAGAGATACTATTCCGTCGGCCTAATATTACAAAAATGCTACCACCCGAATAATGACAAAAATGCCAGTTGGATTGGATGGATTTAGAACCGTAAAACGGTCTTATATGAGTTTTTCCCTAATAAAATTATATTATATTTAAATAATAAATTAAAAAAGTATAAAAAGCTCGTGATCTAACTCGTGGGCTCTTTTCATTTTTTTGATGCAAACCATCTGTGCTATGTTTTTTTTAGTACAATGGGGGATAGTAGGGGAGGGGACACATAAACTCATATCGGATCGAATCTGGGTCAATCGCCTGTAAAATACAAGATTCTACCATGTGATCCCATCTCATATTTTCAAACTTTTTGTAGAATTTTTATTCTTTTAACTTTTTGTAAACAAAAATTAGGAAATGTCCATGAATCGATTATTATAAAATATTAATATGTTGTAAAGTTTGATTAGTTGAACTGATAAATTCATTTTACTATATTATTTTGAGAAAATATATGTGCGGTTATTTTCACATGTGAGTAAAGGGCATTTTCTCATAATGGTGGTAAGAGTGGACATCTAATTTTGAAATTTTGGTTTAGGGCCTTAGGGTTTTGAAAATATGATTGAAAAATAAGTTATGGGTGACGCTATTAATACTCCTAAAATATATCAATACACCTCTTCTCTTTAATTAAAAAAATGACATCAACTGAAAAAATTAAAATACCCTTATTACCCTACAAATTTCTAATTACACCCACCAAATCTCTAAATACGCCCATTTTTTTTAAACGTATAATTTTCTTCCCCACTCTCATATACACTCTTCTTCTTTTCCTTTTTTGTAAATAAAAAGACAAAATCTTGTAGCATGAAACAAAAAAATTCCAATGATTTTTTCCGTTGCAAACACAGATCAAATTATCCCCCATAACAACCAAATTCTGGGTAAGGCTATTTCTTGAAAAAGTGGAATTCTCTTCTCAGTATGAGTTTTCTTCTCTATCTTTATTAATCTAACATTTTGGTGTTTGTATTAGATTGATGATAGTTCTGATTCCTGGTGGTCAAATTGTGTATTATTCTTGTACTTTCTGGTCATTATTTATAAGAAACTCATATCTGGAAATTGTGAATTTATTCAAGCTTAATTTGATAAAAGCTTTTGGAATTGATGCATTTTATGATATGTGCTGAATCATTTGCGGAATAAGGAAATGGAACAAATTACAAGTTATGTAACTACGTGTTTTTTTATTCTTGATGAATTTTAAAATGAAAGCAATTCTTGATTGGTTAAAAATGGTTATACACGGTATGCCAAAAAATTGTTCCGTGTCTTCTATATTGATGGTGATTCACCTTGTCAATCTGTTTATCTCCAACTGCACACACTTGCATGGATAATGAACATGTTTAAATCTTATGACCAATTTGTTTTTCTCTCTTCTTCCCTATTTTAGTTGTGTTTTTGTTCGGGTTTTTTTTTCCTTGTTCTTCTCTTCATAGCAGCAATGTCGTGTGTGTTGGTTATATGTTTTGTGTGGGTTTATGTTTTTGGGAAAAAGAATCGATGTTTAATTGGGGAAAGGGTAAATTTGGGAATATTGGGGGTGTATTAAGTGAATAGTTTATTTTTTAAAAGTGGGTGAAGGTGTATTAAGAGAGAGGATGTATTAATAGGTTTTGGGGGTGTGAATAGCGCCGCCCATAAGTTATAGACTTTAAAACAGAAAACTTGATTTTTTTCTTATTATAATTTTCAGAAAATAAGTTATGCAAATATTTTCCGAAAATAAGTTCGAGAATAGAAAATATCCAACAAATTTAGGGCTCATTTAGATTATAGTCTATATACAATTCTCAAATCTCAACCACAATCCACAAAATTGAGTAAGAAAAGAAGAGAAACCAGGTGGTTTAGCCCAACCACAAAGAATTGTGGGATGGAGAAATCCCCGCTCCATCAAATCGTTTGTGGGGTGGAGGTCGCAAATATCCCTTCTCCATCAAATTGCTCCCCATAAATGAAGATTTGGTGAACTCATCTTGAATAAATCCGTGTTTCGATTCACAGATCAAGATTTAACATAATTGTTCTCTTTACTTGGGAGATTTGTATGTCGGACAGTCTCAAATCTATACCAACATCCCCTCTGTCAACAAAGCTTAAAAAAAAAAAAAAAAAGTTAAGAAAAGAAGAGATAAACTATCAGAATATCAATTCTAAGCCTGTGCATGCGATTTCCAGCACCAAGAAGTCCAGGACAGTAGGACACCACCACCATCTCAACAAAATGTATTAAAACAGCTCAGAAAAATTAATAAACCTCAGAAAAAAAGGAAAAAAAAAGAAAAAGAATTTGAACCGTCTCAACAACTCCGCCATGCTCCCTGTTGATTTGAAAGAATTTCAAGAAAAGGTTTCTACTCACTTCAGACCCTGGCAACGTTCATTCCAATTCTGGGTTCGAGCTGTCGATATCTATACCGGTTACAAGGTACTTTATATTTGTGTTTTGCGGAAATTCGGTGTTAAAATTGCATAGAAATGTAATCTTGTGATTATATTCAGGTGTTCCAAGTCCGAGTAAATTTTGAGAAAAATGTGGAGAAGAGGGAGTCAATGTGGGAGAGACAGCACGAAGTTGCGGCTGATAAGATATATAACATGTGTGCTGACCTTGGGGGTTTTTTCCTCAAGGTATTTATTTTAGTAATTTCCTTTTTTTTGTTTTACTTCTGATCTTTCATGTTTTCTGATTTTCAATTGCTCTTCTCCATTCTGTGCTTTTAGCTTGATAATTTAGTGGTTCTTACATTTTTATTCTGCTTCTCTGGTACTCCTAGTTGATAGAGGTTCTTGTTTTTCTGCTTTTAATACTGTGTTTTAGTACTGATGATTTTTGTTATTTTACATGAGGTTAATTGCACCTTGCCCTCCAAACTAGAGCGGCTTTTGCATTTTGCCCACTAAACTTTGAAAATACATATTCTGCCCTAATCGATCGATATGATTTGTTGCACTTTACCCCGGAACCAACCAAAAGTTGACATGTGCCAACTCATGTTAGGTCCAAATCAGCTAGCTCTCAGAGGTTAAGTGCAAAATGTTCAAAGTTAGGTATACAACCAGAGATTAGTAGGCAAAGTGCAAAACTCATGATAGTTTGGTGGACAAAACGCAATTATCCCTTTTACATATGCATAATGTAGCCTTGTGTATCAATATATTCGATGTTAATTGGGGAGGAATTTCAATACTTTAATTAGTTTATATAGTTTACAATGTTTTTTTGTTGATTTTCGAATTCCTATAGGTTGCACAAATTATCGGGAAGCCGGACTTGGCACCAGCTGCTTGGGTGAGAAGGCTAGTAACACTGTGTGATCAGGCCCCTGCTACTCCATATAGTGTGATCAAGGTTGTGGTGGAACAGGAGTTGGGTCAGAGTGTGGACGAACTATTTGAAAGATTCGATTTTGACCCTCTTGGTTCTGCTTCAATTGCACAGGTACTTCTTCTTTTGCACTCCTTAAAGCTGTACTTTGGTTTGGACAAAATTGGAACTTGGAATTGTAATGCTGAGAGAAAAATTCCATCTTTTTCCGCTTCTAATTCTTCTTAAAGGAAAAAGCTTCGAGTTATAGCTGCGTTGTTCTTTAGAACAGTGAAGGTTAATCTAGTTTTAGATCTTCATAAGGAAAGGGTTGACAAAAGATTTATTTTAAACATTTTCTCCTTCAAAATTTGATTTTAATGCTTAGGCATGTGTAACTGGAGGTTGTGCCTATAATTGATGTAATGATAAGGAGTTTTAGAACTTCTGGATTTGGATGCTCGAACTTGTTGAAAGCTCTAGTGATGGCTTTCTCTGTAGAGAACAGTAGGTTCTTTATCTGTTTAAATCTCATTTTAGTTTTGATATGTGCTTAAGATTGTGTCGTATCCACTCGTCTAATCAGCTTCAACTCATGTCTAATCAGGTTCACCGAGCACGAATCAAAGGTGATAAAAGCGATGTTGTTGTGAAGGTAAGAGAATTTCAGTGTCAGCATCTGGTCGAGGCATCTTTTTTAAGGTTTAATTGCCTTAGCATTGTAGGTTCAGCATCCTGGTGTCCAAGACTTGATGATGACTGATATCCGCAACTTGCAAGCTTTCGCCTTATACATGCAAAAGACAGATATAAAGTTTGATCTATATTCTGTAACCAAGGAAATGGAGAAACAGGTACGTTTTGGGGCTCGGCTCATTCTTATGCTAACACCCGAATTGTGTGATTATAGCTATATGAGTTTTCTATTGGTATGCTTTTGTTTGTAACCTTTTAGTTGATTTCAGTTCTTGAATTAAATAACTTTTATCGTTTCCTAGAGATTCAACAAGAAAAGTGAAAGGGATGAATGATTTTATAATATGTCGTTTTCCTTTCTGTTATTCCTCATTTTTCCCATTTTTCATGGCTGCTGAATTTTTCTTTTCCTCTTAACTTTTGTATCTGGAGTATGCCAGTATTTACCTGTACTTTATTGCTTATGCTCATCAAGTGAGTTGAATAGTCTCGATATGGCTTATAAAAACTCAGTCGTCTACTTGGTATGAAGTAAATTATAAGAGCTCATATCCATTATTTACTGTAATCTGTGTTCTGTAATTTTTTAAGAAAATCTTGAATTAATTGATATGTATTTCTTGGTCTGTTGTACAATTTATTCTGGCTATGGTGAAACTTAATTCTTTTATAGAAATAAGTATGTTTGTGCAGTGTTCAGATAACTGGCAGTTTGGATGCTGAATTAACAAAAACGTCATGCTAACTTCCTCAGTGTGATTATTGCATGATTCAAGTTTGTTTTGGTTACAGTTTCAGAGTAATGCACAACTATTGCATGTTATGGTTTCTCGAGCTGTTTTTGTTCTCAGTGTTTATATATATATATATATATATATATATATGCCTTGGCATTTGATGCTTTTAAAAATTGACTTACTTTTCCTAGGCTGCTGTCTGACTTACTGAATATTGAGTTTTTCCCATTCTTCTTCGTCAGTCACCTCAACTATAAGTACCTTTGGAAATGTATGTATGAAATCTCACTCAGAAAATTCTACTTCTGCTCATTGCTTTTCTAAATCTTCTTTCCTTTACCCTTATTTATTTGAAAGTTTTGGCATTGTATTGTTGAGTGACATTTGTATTATTTTGTCTTCTAAGATTGGATATGAATTCAATTTTTTGAGGGAAGCTGATGCTATGGAGAAAATTCGGCGTTTCCTGTATGAAAATAATAAAAAGTCCCCGGTTTTAGTGCCACGAGTGATCCGAAATATGTTCACAAGGTATGATAGCGATTCATCTTTTCTGGCTTATTTTGCTGAGTCAAATATAAATTGTCATTCTCGACCATTTGAAAATTTCTGAAACTTTTAAATTTTAGAAATATGCATGTCCATAAAATAATGGACCCAAAAAATTCATTTATTGGGATAATTCTCATGTTAGATAATTTTTCTATTCTAATGGTAGGAGGGTTCTAGTGATGGAATATATTGATGGCGTCCCGATTCTGAAGCTTGGAGATGAGATGGCAAAACGAGGCATAAATCCTGGTGGTAAGGTAGCAGCAGCTGCAAAGCAGTAAGCCCCTAGATAATCCTAGAGAGTATGCAATCTTCTTTTATTTGGTCTTTTGTATTTATTGCACACTGACACTTAATCCATAATTATCGAGTCTATCTGCTTGTATCCTTTTTGCCTTTAAAACTGTCAAAATAAACGGCTTTCTTGCCTTTTGGTGGCCTGTCAGTCCGATTCATTTATGAAATCTCCTTAATGAAATTTTATTATTCCTCCCAATTTTTTGTGCTCCACAAGTCAAAATATATTTTTAGATACATCATGTTCAGTTTCTCCTCAAAGCTTCTATGATTATGCTGGAATTGCCAGGGAAGTCTGACACAATTTTAAATCCTGCTGTATGTAATCTTAGAGTGTGGACTGTCGAATAGGCTAAGATCTAATCCTCTGATTTCTGACTTCTGCATGGCGTCATTTCGCAATTAGTTTTTTGCTAGTAAATTAAGTTCTGCAAAGTGATGAAACTATCCATGATGGTGCTTGCAAGTTTCCTCAAACAGTTTTCCCTTTTTGATTGGATGTACTTGCAAATTGCTATGGTTAGATAGGACAGACTTACTAGAATTGACTTTTGCCAATTATTTTCTCTACTAAATTTTCGCATGGATTTAATTTAAATTTGAATGAATGCACTTCTGTGTGTTTTAGATTTCAATATTTTTCTCTATCTAGTCCCTACAGTTCCAGTACAACAAGTTACTGCAAGACATTTTAATTTTCACAAAATAAGGTCCTCATGTGATTTTATGTTAGTGAAATGAAAAAAAGATGCTTGTCAATTGAGTTATCACACGTAAAAAGTAATCAATCTCAATATACATGGCTTGCACTTAAATACAGGAAGTCTTTATACTTGAGAAATGATATAGTTTTCAAAGTATTAGTTTTAATAGGAATAGTGTTCAAAGCTTTTGTTTCCTTTGGATTAATTCTCTTACATGCTCTCACATATTGATGAATGATGGGTATCTGTATTTAAACAATGATGCAATATGTAATAAGAAACTGAAACGAAACCTTTTTCATATTGTGACTGTTAATGTGGTTAACCTTTATATCTTGATGTCCTCTTATGTTGTTCCCCCAAAAAGTTCCATCTTTTGATTCAAATGTTTTAGCATTTCTTTTCATATGTTAACTTGGAAATTGTTGTTTCTGAATTCCTTTTAAGTTCTATTTCTTTTCTTTTGATGACAATTTTCGCTTTTTAGGTAAAGGCACCATAAAGTTGTATTATCTCATCCTGTATTCTATAATACAGGAACATCCTTAAAAGTTTGACACTTGCTTATGGACAAATGATACTGAGGAGTGGTTTCTTTCACGCAGATCCTCATCCTGGAAATATTTTGATTTGTAGAGGTTCTGAGGTAAGTTCATATATACTATTTTCTACCTTAATTTCTTCTTTCATTTCTTTGATTAATCCTGTCAGAAGTAGTTTCCACATTTATTTCTGTTAATTCTCTCAGTAACATACTATTTTTTTCCACAAATTAGGTTGCATTGCTCGATTATGGGCAAGTGAAGGATCTTCCTGAGAAACTGAGGCTAGGATATGCTAGTCTCGTGCTTGCTATTGCGGATAACGATCCTATAAAGGCATCAGAGAGCTACAGGTGCTACAGCTTGTATACTATCTTGTTTTCAATTTAGGCCCTGTACACCTTCAAGATTAGCCCGTATTTATTAAGTAAATTATCCGACCTAATTCAATGTGTTACATTTATTAATAAAGGTCCAACCAACAACAAGAAGTCCAGTACTATTTGAAAATTTCAATATTGTTGGTTGGATTTGTAATAATCCTTTAAGGCCACCTAGTTAACAAATTGTGTACTTTGGAAGTGTTTGCAAACACTAAAGAAAAAAGGTGATTCTCAGCTTTTAGCTGGAAAAATCGCATTTTAGTGTTTGTAAATGCCAGTTCTGCTTCATTTAATCAGAATTGAAAAGCAAGGGGAAGGGTGCTTTAGATTTCAGATTTAACTTTTGGTTTGACTTTTACATACAAATAAAACACTTTTGCAACTTCTCCACCCAACACTCTCTCTGAACTTAATGAATTTTCAGCATCTATTTGCAAACAATTCTCAACTATCTGCCGCTTCCGCAGCAATAAATCACTTCCTCCAAAAGAAGAAGTGTTTGCAAACACTCCCTTTTCCCTAGAAATTAATATGAAATGACAAAATTTATCCTCATGTTCGAAAATCACTTCTGCCTTTGTCAGAAGCACCTTTCTGAGTTTTTAATTTCCCCAGAGCAAACAAATATCTTGGCACCTTTCTGGCTTTTGATATACTTTCTCGACGAATAATATACCGGAGAGTCTGTGCCCAAATTATCAGGTTCTGAAAAATTACTTTATTGCATATAGGAAGTTCTCTTGGTTTAGAGTTTTGGGGCTTTCTTTTGTTGGCTGCTTAAACTTGGAATATCTGGGTATAAGAAAAATAACTTAAAAAATTTAGGAGAGAATTGTCAGAGATTACATAGCATTATTCTACAAAAGAATGTAGTGTCGAATCTCCTAACCTCTATTGAAGTAAATTTCTTTTCAAATCTACACTGATAAAGAATGACTATCAGTATTTTACATCTATTTGCGTGTGTTTAACATGCCTATTATGATGTTAGGGAGCTTGGTATAGACACCTTAAGCAAATGTGAGGATGAGAAGAAGGAGATGCTTAGATTGGCCCAAACAATGTTCGATACAAAGCTACCACCTGGCGTAACAATGTTGCAACCCTTCTCCGAAGAATCTTCAATCAAAAAAATCGCCGTTCAGGTTTGCATAGATTCATTACTTTGACTAGTTTTATCTCGAATCTCTTCTCTCTGTTTCTCTTTCTAGCAGTAAGTTGAAAATTTTAATAATATATTTTTTTTTTCTAGTTCTTGCATCGCTTTAGTTTTAAAAATTTGAATGTATATAAGTTTTATCTATTTGTATCTTAATCTATTTTCCCTTACTACTTTTAAACCTTCATATATGCATTGCTGGTGTATTGACTGAGTTTTAAGTTTTTTCCCTGTGCTGCTGTAATAATGATAGGCGTTCCCGGAAGAACTTTTCTCAGTTCTACGTACGGTGCATTTACTCAGAGGGCTTAGTGTTGGGCTTGGAATTAACTATTCATGTGCTGAGCAGTGGAGGCCCATTGCTGAAGAAGCTCTCTATCTTGCAGGGAGGTTAACAGGTGACTTTCTATGCTTGCAAAAACTTGTGCTTTTAGAAGTGATTTATTATAGCATAGGTAAAATGAGTTGAGAATCAGAAGTTGGTAGTGTTTGGTGAATAAGTTGTAAAAGTGCTCATTTGTTTGTAAAAGTCAAATCAGAAGCATAATAAAAAAAATATAACTGACTCGCGTCCGTTTGTGTAAAATAATTTTAAAACTTGAAGAATGGTTGGTAAACAGATTGTTTCTTTTTTGGTCCATATGTTTCAGATAAAGATCTCAAAGGAGCGCGTAGACGTGGTATTTTCAGAAGAATATTTGGGAGGTAGTATTAACGGACAATGGCCAAGCACAAGCGATTAATTTTTGTGGCCTTAATTAGGCTCAACCTGGAAAAGAACCCATTATTTGTATTGTGGTTTAGCTGTAATTTAAATTTCTCTCATTCCTTTTATTTATTGTCATATGACTAAATTATTGGAGGATAGTTGAATAAGTAATGTCACAGGTTTCTGTTATAAAATTTTGAGACGATGGGCTCTCGCCTATGTCATTGCATATTCTCATGTGGGATAGATTTTGATAATGGCTATCTAGTCTTGTATTGTCTCATTATTTCTATTTAAAATAACTTTGAAATATTACAGATTTTAATTGCTTTACTTTTGAAGTAAAAATTTTCTTATTGTTTATGGTCATGAATAATATATTTATTCGGGGTATTTAATGGCATGAACTTTCGTGTTGCTTAATTTTGATATGACATAAAATATAAATATCACTTATTAAACGAAGGATATACTATCAACTTAATATGAGTAGGCACCTTAATTTGGGTATATACTGAATTTGGGAGTATCTTTCTTGTACTAACAACTACAACTATACTAGTAAGAGCATCCCCCCACCCCCTCCTCCCCGCAAAAAAAATAATAATAAATAAATAAATTACTAGTAAGAGCATGCCCACCACGAGTGCAATAAAATATAAATTTGAACTTTGGAAACAATTTTTATAACTTTGTGGGGAACAAATTAGCAACTAACATGTGCTCCAAAGGTATAAGAATATGATGTTCAGTGCATAACATAAGTTGATTATTTTATTTTTCTTGGCATCCACCTCTCTCGGTGAGATATATGGAAAATTCGACATAAAATTACTAACGAGGACTCTCTTCCTATGAATAAGATCATTTTTATTATACCGGATTGAGATTTTCTATTCTACTTCATATTATATTGTATGAATATTACGTGTACAAATGATGTTATAATTGTACACATGTCATTCATCCAATATAGTATAATAGAAAGTGAAATTGGACTGTGAAGTATGAGATCTAGACTCCGATATACCTTTGTTCTTTTCTTTTCTTTCCTTTCCTTTTTTTGTGGTTTTCATCTACCACTTTTTCTTTTCTTTTCACGGTAAGCTACCAGTTGTTGACGGAGAAGTTATGGCTTTTATGAAGGCACACTCATGGATCCGCAACTTTGGTTTTCAGGACGTGATTATGGAGTTGGATTCTAAGAGTGTTATTGTTGCAATTACATATCCTTTGGACTCTTTATCTGAATTTGCTATGATCATTGCCAGATGCAAAGATCATAGCAATTTAGATAAATAGCAAATAAATTCTTGCTGTTAGTTTGAACTTTTCTATCTGATTTGTGCGGCGTAATACAGATGAAGTAGTTTATGTAATTGCTAAGAATGCATGTGTTTTTCCTAACACTTGCTCGTGATTTTTTCCGAAAAGATAAATATTATAAATAAGTCGAGCGAACAAATTACAATGGATGTGGTCAACAGATCACAAATCCCAGCTAAATCCAGGAAAAGAAATGAGAAAGTCATTCCGAAGAGGCTTTTCCCACAAAAGCAAACAAAGTTAACCTATTACTAGGTTGATTTTCCAACTTGCAAACAAAATAAAATGAGCAGAATTCAAAAAGATTCATCAAAAGGAAGATGTCGGCAATTGTCAAATTTGCACTATCAAAAGCAGTACCATTATTTAGCTTATGAACAATCTCCTTAATATCTAACTGAATCTTGATCCTGGACCATTTGTATTGAGTCGCTTTGACAAGAGCATGTATAATAACAAGAGGAGTAGCTTCTACTAAACTTGAAATAAAGTCCCTATAAGAACACCAAGCCAAGACAGTCTTTTGAGCAGCATCTATTACAACCATTTTTTTTAAATAATAAAAAGGATAAAAAAATAGAAGATACTGGGGGACAATGAAAAATAAAGGTAGAGAAAGTGGGGATAATAGAATGGAAAGTTGAGAAAAAGAAAAAAAAATATAAGTGGAGGAAATTAGTGAAGATAATGGAAGAAAAAGTGGGAAATAGAATAATAAAAAAGAAAGAAATAAAAGATGATGTTGGTGAATTAGTTTGAGATGAGAGATCGGGCAAGTGAAGAAGGAGAAAAGAAAGAAGAGAAAAGAGAGAAAGAAGGAGGAAAAAAAAAGAATCAAGGGAAATACAAGAAACAAAATTCGATTTGTGGTACAAATTATCCGAGAAGTTTGAAGGTTTCGTAATTATTTCTTTAGTTTCATATTAAATTTGGTTAAGTTTTACTAATCATATTATATAATAATTTATGTATAGATTCTACTGAGTAGAAACCGGGGTAAATTTTATATCCGAGTCATCCGACAAACCAAGCAAGTAATCTCTTTAGTTTCTCATATAGAATTAGGATTGAAATTATTATTACGGCTAACCGCACGGCGTGTCCTTTAGTATGTGAAGTTGTGTGATTTTCTGCATCAATTGGTTTATAGTCCGATAGGGCTTGATTATATATTGTCGGTCGAAGGATTTAGAAAATTCGTGTAAGGGTTCGTACGAAATCTTTAAGTTTCAATTTTAGAATAATTTAAGAATAGTGTGTATGACTTGTGCCTTTTAAATTCCTTCATTGAACCCATAACCAACGTGTATACATGTTGAATTACACAAATTGGTCTCAATCCAAGAGTTGTATTATATGCATGTGCCTATTAGAATAGTTAAATACATTATTATGTGAATTATACTAGTCAAAGCAAATAAAGAAGTAATCAATTGAATCGTTTAGACATATGCTGTAGTGATTTATTATCTCACCATATTAGTTGACTAAGATCCTACTATTAACTATTTGACATACAAAGTACGATATCTTCTAAATGCATGAACTATCTTTCCTCATTTCTAACAGTAAACATAGAGTCTTATAGATTTTTACACAATTAACGAATTATGTTAAGTATATTAGACTAATTACTGAATGTCGATTTTTCCCCTAGCTAATTGAATATAGAGTTTTCCCATAACTTATTGAATATAAGGTTTTCCCCTAACTAATTGAATATAGGGTTCCCTGAGCAGTTAATTGTAGTGTTTATTCTTAATTATTCAAGTTAATGTGATATAATTATTATGCTATGCGTTTATGTTATTCTTGCATTCAATGAAAAGTTGCATCACTTTTATGCATCATGTTAAATGTAAGTTTCATAGTATTTCACACGCATACAAAGAATAGTAGAGTCAAGTTGAAAGGTTTAAAATTAATAATATTTTTCAAAAAAAAAAATGGGTGCACATTGTTCTATGACGCTGGAGCGAGTGGGAAATGGGCGCGGGGGACCGACGTTCCGACAATGTGCCGCTTGCGGCTAATGTTAATGTTAAAGGAAAAAGGGCCTTCAGGCGAAATGAAAGGAAATGGCCTTCTGACAAAATGTTAATCGAGTTCCAAATAACAAGACCCACTGCGACCCTGATTAGAACAATGTGTCATCAAGCGAGCTCACGTCCTAAGAACGTTTTATGAAAAGAAAGAAAGAGAAAGTTTTAAGTATGTACACGAAAGGATTTTAAGTAAAGAAATTATACAGTTTAACTAAGTTGAGTCATTGCATTAAGCACGCATTCATGCATGAGATTACTTGTTGAGCTCCTTTAAGCTCATTCCACGAATGTTATTTTTTTTTCAGATGAGAATAATGAGGAGGAAGGGGATGGCGGGGCGCAGTGACTCGAGAACCCACATTTTTCATGATTTTCATGTTTCAAAAAAAAAAAGAGTTTGAATTTTAATTTCTATTGGGATGTTGACTGTCATTTTCATTTCATTAGGGATGTTTCTGGATTTATAGTTGTTTCAATTATTAGTCTTTATTTCAAATTTAAAACTTTGAAACAAAGTAACGTTTTATTATTCCATATTTTTAAGAAATCTTTAAAGTATTTCTGTTATAATTACTTATTTTCGGATTAAATTTAAATAAGCTACAAGTTGCTACATTTAGTGGTATCGTGAGTTTGGGCTTTTAAAATCGATTATGTAGACTTCAAAAGTTTTTCTTTAGAAAATATTTAAGTCAAAAAGTCATGGGTTCTAAGTCGCGCTTCGAGCATCTCCCTCTGCAATTCGGTAAAAATTACATTTACTGTCATTATTAATTGATATATTTTTATTTTCTATGAAATGTACGCCTGTATGAAATTGATTGTTGTTTGAATTGAATATAACTTAGATGAACTTGATTTTTTATAAAGTAATAATAATAAATCATTTTATATGCGAATAAAATTATTCACATTGTTTTACTTCAAATTCCAACGTGATTGTTATAATTATACTATTCCACATTAAGTTTTAACGTATCAGAAGAATGTTAATGATTACTTACACTAAGTTAGAAAATAATATTAGAATGGAATATAAGATTGCGAGAATTTAATGAACTTAATAAACTGATTTCAATTAATATAAAATGAATCACACCACTCGTTCAACTCACCAAGACGGAAATGGTTCCAACACCAACAATGCTCAAGGGACTCCCTCGACTGTCGAGGCTCTCTTGCAAGCTTTGACTACTTTTGGTGATACTAATCAGACTAGAGGCACAGACATCCCTGAAAAAAATTGGTTATCGGACTTTCTTAGATTGTCCCCGCCATCTTTTGCGGGTACCACTGATCCTATCGAAGCTGAGGGATGGCTTACTGAGATGCGAAAAATCTTTTCTGTAATTGATTGTACTGACTAGGAACGTGTTAACTATGCAACGTTTGTGTTGCGAGGCGATGCATATGATTGGTGGAGGATGGTGCAACGCGTCATTAAGGCGACGCTAGCCCTTCACTTGGAAAAGGTTCACATAAGTCTTCCATGATAAGTACTTTCCGGAGTGTTTGCCAAATGAAGGAAATAGAATTTATACAGTTGGAATAAGAGGAACCGTACGGTGGCTGGATATGAAGCGGAATTTTCCAAATTGCCCGAATTTACTCCTGACTTGGTTGCTACTGAGGAACGAAGATCCAAACGATTTGAAGAAGGACTCCGACCCCAAATCAAGCTTGCAGTGACTCCTTTTGAGCTTACTACTTATCGCGAAGTTATCAACAAAGTTATGTTAGTGAACAGGGCTCAATCTGTGAATCGGGAAAAGATGCGGATCCAACAAGGAGGACAAAAGTTCAAGAGAGATAACCCAAATATTTGGTATAATAATGGTTAGAAAAGAAATCTAGTACAAGTTCCACAGGGTGCCTCACATAATAAACAATCGACGATCATTTTTGCATTAAATGCGACAAGGCACATCGGGAGAATGCATGTTTGGTACAGGAGTTTGTTTTAATTGTAAGATGCATGGACACAAAACATTAAACTGCCTAGAAAGGAAGAAGCCCACTCAAGCTAGAGTATTCACTATGAGACAAACAGAAGTTGAGGAAGCAACAAACGTGGTGGCTGGTAACAAATTAATTCTTGCATTTTTTTTTTCTTTTCTTTCATTTTTTGTTCATGCATGTTTTGAGTATGCAATTATTTTGTAGGATCTATGAATGTTTGTGGTATATCTTCTTATGTGTTAATTGATTCTGGTTCTTCACACTCCTTCGTGAACTCCAAATTTGCAATGAACCTGTCCAATTATGCTACTTCGGTGGACACTCTTTTCAGCATATCAACTCCATCAGGGGATGTTATGAACTCAACCTTAGTCTACACTGATTGTCCAATTTCCATTGACGGGAGAGAGTTATCTGCTGATCTTATTGGGTTGAATATTCATGACTTCGATGTTATTCTAGGAATGGATTGGTTATCCAAACATCACGCAACAATCGATTGCCGAGCTCGAAGGGTGGTCTTTTATTCTCTTCAGGACTCCCAATTATTCTTTCAGGGAGTCTCATCAAAACCTGTTAACCCTATCATCTCATCTATGAAGTCCCGTAAACTCCTGAACAAAGGTTGTGAAGCCTATTTAGCCTCAATAACTAAAGTTTCAAAAGAATGTCCTTCTATTGACCAAATTGCTATTGTCCGTGAATATCCCGATGTATTTCCTAAAGATCTACATGGCGTTCCGCCAGAGAGAGATGTGGAATTTGTCATAGAATTAGTGCCTGGAACGACACCTATATCCAAGGCACCATATCGAATGGCTCCTGCAAAACTGAAAGAACTCAAGGAACAACTACAAGATTTGCTCCATAAAGGATTCATTAGACCGAGTTTCTCACCATGGGGTGCACCAGTCTTATTTGTCAAAAAGAAGGATGGGACGATGAGATTGTATATTGATTATCGTGAACTTAACAAGGTGACCATCAAGAACAAATACCCTCTTCCAAGAATTGAGGAATTATTTGACCAACTTCAGGGTGCTGGGTATTTTTCTAAGACCGATTTGAGATCAGGCTACCATCAATTGCACATTCGAGAAGAAGACATCCCAAAAACCGCATTTCGTTCTCGCTATGGTAACTATGAATTTCTTGTCATGCATTTTGGTTTGACTAATGCCCCAGCCGCATTCATGGACTTAATGAATCGAGTCTTTTCTGATTATCTTGATCAATTCGTCATAGTCTTTATTGATGATATCCTTATTTATACTCGGTCGAAGGAAGAGCACAAACAACACTTAAGACTAGTATTGCAGAGACTCCGAGAAAAAAAGTTATTTGCAAAATTCAGTAAATGTGAGTTTTGGTTAGACAATGTTCCTTTCTTGGGACATATTGTTTCTCGAGAGGGGATTTCTGTAGATCCTAGCAAGGTTAAGGTGGTGAAAAATTGGCCTAAACCAAAGAACGTAGGAGAAATCCGCAGCTTCCTTGGGTTAGCTGGCTATTATAGAAGATTCGTCGAGGGTTTCTCTAAGATCTTCGCTCCACTAACTCAACTAACGAGGAAGAACATTAAGTTTCAATGGGATGACAAGTGTGATAAGAGCTTCAATGAGTTGAAAGAAAGATTGACAACAGCTCCAGTTCTTACACTGCCAAATGGGATTGATGGTTTCATTATCTATAGTGATGCATCGTTAAAGGGTTTAGGTTTTGTTCTTATGCAACATGGGAATGTAATTGCATACGCTTCTATAAAACTGAAGGAATATGAGAAAAATTATCCAACTCACGATCTGGAATTAGCAGCTGTGGTTTTTGCATTAAAAATATGGCGACACTACTTATACGGGGCTAGGTGTGAAATTTACACCGATTGTTTTGCATTTTTTTGTGTGTGTTTTGTGTGATGATTTATACATATGTTTGGCGTGTTTTATTTGCATTTGCATGTTTTAGTGTTATGTTGTGTTATTTTATTGATTTTTTAGGTTTTGGTGGAAAAAACAAGTTTTGGAGCAAAAAACGCAAAAAAGTCATTTCGCGCAACTACGGCAGTCATCGTATTTTGGACATAACGTTCGCATATGAAGTCCAATTGACATGATTCATGCACCATTAGAAAGATAATTCAAAGTTCTATAATGTTTATCTATTCTACGAAATGCAAATTAAGACGTTTAGATGGAGTAAAATCATGTGCAGGGCAAAATAATATGTCAAAAACTCGGAAATGACACGTCTTGGTATTTTGGCCATAACTCTCTCTAGAAAATTGATATTGTGGTGATTCAAGTGGATATGGAATGCTAAGGCCTTGTTTGTTTATGTTTCCAACAACCTATTTCCAATTTCCAACTATTCATAAAACTGTAATCATGTTTATTTATAAATTTTCCAATGGAAATTATCATTTTCACGTTCCATTTTTCACATAAAACTACATCTCAAACCTATAATTTCAATTCTCAACCCTATACACTATCCTACATCACTCATCAATCACTATTCTCATCTTTTCATCCAATCATACATATGGGACCCACTATTACCAACTCTATCCACTTAAAATATTATTATTTTTTAATTATGTCTACCTAATGGGACCTACCACCCTATAATCTTACAAATATAATATTATATATCCAATTAAAATATTCAACCACTATCAACTTTTCAAATTATTATATACATAATATAATACTCAAAAACTACTCAACCAAACACAATCTCATTTCCAAAACCTACATAAAACTCATTTTCATTCACTTATCCAAACATATTTCCAATTTTCACACGAAAACCAATAAATTCTCAAAATTCAATTTCTAACACTAGAAACTAGAAATGGTCCATGGAAACATAACCATACAAGGCCTAAGAGATAGAGATACAATTAATAAGAGACATCAAGATGAAATTCTGATGTTTAGAGGTCACAAAGCAAAGGCGCACTGGGTCACACAAGGCCAAAATGTGATAGCATAGCATACGGTATGCGCGGATCGCGCGCCGTGACTTGCTGAACACGAAAGTTTTGATTTGTTTTTCCGATTTTTAGCTCTTCCACCTTGTTTATGACTCTAGGCTTATAAATAGGACTTGGGGAGACCCTATTTTTGATACACCTTCATTCTTAGCATTTCTAAACTTTAGTTTTTAGTATTTTTCTCTTCCATTCAATAAAGGGATTGCTTGGGTTCTTCCCCTTGAAGTTATTTTGCTTCTTAATCAAAGAGTAAGATTTCTTCATCTCTTTTGTCTGATTTCAATTGTTGGGTGATTATTATTGTTGTATGATAATGTTTATGATTGTTTTCTTTCCTTCAATTGAGATTATGATTCCATCCCCAAGCATGAACTAATTTCCTTGTTCTAGGATTAGGATGATTTGATTCAAACAAACAAGCATGAGTATTGGTTAATTGATTTGCTTTCCTAAATGAATTGCTTTATTTGATAATTGATTGTCTGATCAACTTTTGATTGTTTTGGGGGAATAATTGAGATCGATCAAGATATTATTCCCCGGACTAAATTTATTCAGGGGCTAGATATGAATCAGAGATGTATTATCTAACCCTGGGCTTATTGAAAATAACAAATTATGTTGGGATAGCCCTAATCTGTGAATACGTGAGTTATCAGATCTAGACCTAGTCTTTACATGTTTGTTATATTTGTTAATCGCATGATCAATTAATTGATATTTTGCTTGCAAGTTTGATGAGATGAATCCAAAATCCTAGACTTCCATCCATATTTTTTTCTCCAAGTTTAATTGTGTTTAGTTTTAATTCTCTTTTTACTTGTTTTCCTTTAAGTTTATTACAATCACAAATTTGGTTAGAGTGTTTAGGATTTAATTTCTGTTATTTGTGAAACATAATAATTATTTGCCGGCTAAGTTTTCCTTGAGAGACGACTTGTGGTCAACTTGCTACCCTACAATTGATCTCGTTCTCTTGCGAGGATTGTTAGACTTTTTTAGGTGTTTAGCGGTCAAATAAAATTTTGGTACCGTTATCGGGGAAGGCTTTAAGCTTAATAATTATTGTGTCTATTTTTCGTGTTTTTAGATTAGGATTCTTTTTGTCTATTTTTAGTGTAGAACTCTTTTTGTTTCTTTTGATTTTTACTTTATTCCACTGGTGTGTTTGATCTGTTTTTCTGTGTTGTTTATGCAAGGACGTAGAAATGTAAATCAGGACCTTGTGCCTCTCGTGGACGATATCCATCGAGTTGCGAGACGAATTAGGAAAAAGGGGGACGATTCTGTGAATAGCAGCAAGGATTCTCGCGATCATGTTCAGAAAGAAGAACAAATAGACGAATCAGATATGGGTGATAATCAAAACAGAAACAACGTGGAGGCACGCCAGCCTTCGATGCGCGAGTTTACACGCCCTGTCATTGGGACTGCAACCTCTTGCATCATATTGGGACAAGCAGCACGGAACTACGAGCTCAAAACCATACACTTTAATCAGTTGCCGTCATTCTATGGGATGCCCAATGAAGATCCTCTTAACTTCATTCGGGAATTATATTCCGCCATTCAAACTTTTCCTCTACAAGGATTGGATGAAGATCAGCTTAGGATGCGCTGTTTTCCTTACACTCTAAAGGACCGGGCGAAAACTTGGCTTATGTCTGTACCTCCTAACTCTCTTACTGATTGGGAGGCGTTGTACAATAAGTTCATGGGCAGGTACTACTCTCATCAGAAAACTTCAGATCTGCGAGGTAAGATAGCTACTTTTAGTCAGATGAAAGGCAAGTCTTTTCATGAGGCATGGGATCGCTTTAAGGATTTACAGATTAAATGCCCACATCATCACTACCCATTGGAATTAAACCAATTTTCTATGATGGATTATCGCATAATTATCAATATATGGTTGACAATGCCGCTGGGGGTGACATGGGTGTACATACGGCCCATGAAATCTATGATATTCTAGAAATGATGAGCGATAACTCACAACAAAAGAGTGCCAGAGGCAAACGGGCCTTCATGAATGAAGTAGCCCCGAGCTACGATGTGACAAAACAATTGGCTGAATTGACTAAGCAAGTACAATTATTGGCTACAAGGGGCATCCACTGGTTCCCTCTTCTGCCGAGTGTTGTGGGATTTGTGGCGAATTTAGTCATGGGTCCAATGTTTGTATTGCTATCTCTCAAACGTACAATTCAGGTTGGCGGAACCATCCGAACTTTAGTTGGGGCAATTCACAAAATCCCTCTCATATCTATCCGAGACCACCGCAACCACAAGGCCAGCCAATCAACCAGCCAAGGGCCCCATCTGTTGAAGAAAGCTTGAATTCCTTTATTCAGGTCAGTCAGCAAACACAAGAAGCTAACAATAGATGGTTTGAATCTATGGAAGCTTCTTTTAAGCATCTTAAGACTCAAGTTGGTCAATTGGCGACTCAAGTTGGTGAGATAGCTCGACATGTCTTCAAGCAGGACACACATCCTAGTCAACCAGCGCAAGCTCAATCCATCACAGTTCTAGAATTTGGTGAGATTTCTGATCATGAAAGTGAGATTCCTCTTTCTATTGTCTCATCTAACCCTGCAGGTATCGCGAACATAGAAAAGGAAGTTGATGCAGGTGAAGAAGACATGAATATGGAGGCAAACACGGGATCACCTTCCCATGAACTTTCTATTTCGTCCCTAAGTCCCAAAACACGATCCAGGTAGTTTCACTATCAATATTTATTTTTGGAATGGTAAGGAAGCCACAGTATGCTTGATCTTTGGCCTTAATTAACCTTATGCCTTACTCTACCTTTAAACAATTAGATTTAGGGAATTGAAGTTCACCGAGTTACGTCTGCAACTTGCTGATAGGTCCATTAGGTATCCTACAAGCATTGTTGAAAATATTTTAGTCCAAATAGGTGGTCTTAAAATTCTCACTGATTTTGTTGTTTTGGATATGGAAAAGGATAAAGGTAATCTTAAAGAGCATATTATACTGTTGGGTAGACCATTCATGGCAACCACTAATACTTTGATCGATGTCAAAAATAGAAAACTCAGTATGAATGTCTTGGGAGAATTTGTAACATTTTCAATTTTTGATATAGCTCGTAATCCTGCATGTGTTTTGAATGATTATCTGATTGTTGACTCAATCGATTCTGTCGTGAAAGATGTCCTATGGAAGGAATGCAATATGCTTCGAAGCAAAAAACAACCAGATAAAAATTGCAAGGTGGTAAATAGGGTTTTTCTCAATGATCCGCCTTGAATCTCTCCGTTGACACCGTCAAGCTAATGACGTTAAAAGAGCGCTTCTTGGGAGGCAACCTAAATATTTTCACTGTTTTATTAAAAAAAATTGTGTGTGTGTGTTTTCATATTTGCATGTGCGTGGTGTTATTATTTTGTCCTCTTCACATGGCTTTTGCAGATTTGTAGGCGGATATGACTATGATGCCATTTATCGATCTTTGCATTTTTCAGGGACTTATCTTTTTCCTTCTCTTTTTACACATTGAGGTCATTGCGTGATTTAAGTGTGGGGGGGATGATTAGTTATTGATAAAATATGATGATTGCATGTGGCTATGTTTTTACTTTACCTAGTGATTATCCCAAGTTTAATAATAGTGTTGTTTAGTCAACTTGAAATAGATGTATTAATTTGAGTTTCAAATATGAAATGACTTTGTGAACTTGATACGTAGAATTTGACTAAGTCGTGAATTAGCATTTGGGGTGAACGAATGAGGTAACGATTAAACAATAGTCCGAGTTGTGGGGCTTGAATTACAAGATTTCATTGATGTGAATTAAGTTAAAACCCTGTTGTGATTTGTGTGTACACAAAATTGCTAGCCTTGCGGAAAACAAAAAGAAGAAACATTATATAGCCAAGAGAAAGAAGAGTCTTCAGAGAAAGAAGACAAGAGAAAAAAAAGGCTATGTTGGCTGCAGAGACAGCTAAGTCAAAAGATACAGTAGACTCAGAAAGTAGTGAAGCTGACTACTCAAGTGATTCTGAAGAAGAAGCAAAGATCTGTCTAATGGCTAAAGAACAAGATCAACCTGACCAAGAAGATGAGGTACATTCTAACTCATCTCACTCATCTCACTCAGATTCTAGTGATAGTGATTGTGACACACACACTTCATCACCCACTGATCTTTATGATTCATTAGGAAAATGATGAAAGACTTTGAACACATTAAGTCCTCACACACACTATTAAATGAGGAAAACAAACTTCAAAGCGAAAACTCACAAATTTATGACTAAGGAGTTTGGGTACTCTAAGTCACATAGTGATGAGAATAAAGAGTCAAGGTGAGAATGCTAAACTAATAAGCGAGAGATAGGCTGCTATGGAAAAGAGAGAAAATGATCTCAAAAATGTGATTGCTTCATTCACTAAGGCATATAAATCATTGGATGACCTTATTAAGAGCCAAAAAGAGTGTGGAGACAAGACAGGCACATGATTCAATTCATTTGTGCACAGTCAAACTCACAGAGTGATCTTGGAAAAAGGATCTTCAAGTAATGAAGCATCTCAAAAACCCAAGACACAAAATGTTGCACCCACATTCACTCCAAAGCACAATCACAAACAAACTGACCTTGGATATAAAGGAAAAGGAAAACAACTTGATTGAGTATCTTTGAGAGGACAAATGTGAGAAGAAATCGGCAGAGTGCCTCAAAAACTCCAAACAGAAGTACTCTGTGAAGAAGAAACAGAGCTACCAGAATCCCCAGAAGTTCTATCAAAGGAACACAAATGATGGGAATGGTAGAAACTACCCAAGCCAAGCTGATTGGAATAATGTGAAATATCAGCAAAGATCTATGGAATATATGCCAAAATGGCAAAGGCCTAGAACTCAACAAAGGTCATTCCAAAGGCAAAAGAGCTATCATCAGCACACATATGCACCCAATCACTACACTCAGAAATATCACAACTACCCAAAGAAGGCAATTGCTAAAACACACACACACTGGCATACAGACAAAAGAGACAGTTGTATGAACTAAAGCCCCCAAGCAATTTTCCAAGGTGAATTATGATTATGGCACAGATAGATGGCAACCTCTTAGAGTCAGATCATTTGGCTATAGGTTGGTTGGATCATCTTACAGCACTAACCCCTCAGGACCCAGACAATTATGGGTACCAAAAAACTGATTTCCTTGATTGCAGGTTCAAGGAACAGCTGAGTGCCAAGGGACCTGGTACATAGATAGTGGTTGTTCCAGACACATGACAGGAAATAAGAAAAATATGTCAAAATTCAAGGAGATTAGAGGTGCAAAAGTCATATTTGGAGGTAATGAAGTTCCAGGGGAAATTAGAGGCACTGGATCCATCAAGAAAAATGGATTAGAAATCACATATGTTGCATATGTTGAAGGCCTCAACTTCAACCTGTTAAGCATCAACCATCTCTGTGACAAGGGATATAATGTTGGATTCAATATGGGAGTGTGCCAAATTAAAGACACTGAATCAAATGAAGTAGTGTTGCAAGGATCCAGACAAAAGAATATGTATGTGGTAGATTGGTCGACCTTGCACACAAGCACTTGTCTCACTAGCAAAAGAGTACAACCGAATCAAGTTGGTTGTGGCACAAGAAGCTGAGTCATCTGAATTTCAAGACAATTAACAAGCTTGCAAGGAGTAATCTTGTAAACGGACTGCCAGACTCAGTGTATAAGAAAGAAAGTGTTTGTGATGCATGCCAGATGGGAAAGCAAATCAAATCATCATTCAAGGAGAAGTCAAGTCCATCTTCAACAAGGATATTGCATCTATTGCATATGGATCTATTTGGTCCAGTTGAGGCAGCCAACATAAGTGGAAAGAAATACACTTTAGTAGTGGGGGATGATTATTCAAGATATACATGGACAATCTTCATGTTCACAAAGAAAGAAACTTTGCAGAAGTTACCTCAACTGATGAAAATAGTTCAAAATGAGAAAAGTCAAACCATTATAAAGATAAGATCTGATAGAGGAATTGAGTTTGTCAATGGAATAATAAATCAATATTATGTTGAAAATGGTATTGCTCATGAATTATCTACAGCAAGGACTCCACAGCAGAATGGAGTAGCAGAAAGAAGAAACAGAACTCTCAAGGAAGTTGCAAGAACCATGTTAGTCGGTGATTGCCAAAAGATTTTGGGCTGAAGCCATAAACACTGCATGTTATACTCAAAATAGATGCATGATCAATAGAAGCTGACAAAGACTCCCTATGAAATTTGGACAGGGAGAAAGCCAAATGTTGCATATTTTAGAATATTTGGATGTAAATGTTTCATCCACAACAATGGAAAGGATAATCTAAAGGCTTCTGATGCTAAAGCTGATGAAGGTATCTTTTTGGGATACTCAAATTGAAAACAAAGTCTCTGATCTTGAACAAGAGGACTATGGTCACAGAAGAGTCTATCCATGTGGTTTTTGATAAACCTAATGTAAATGGAGAGGACATTGAAGAGTTAGCTGATAAGCTGAATCAGCCAACTATGCAGAAGAGTCCTTATGTCCAAGCAGAAGCTGGAGCAATTAATCAAGATGAAGATGAGATAGCTGAATCTCAAAGACAGCTGGAGAATCTGCAGCTAAATGATGATGAGAGAGCTGCTCAAGACAACACAACTGCAAGATGACTAAACCCAACTGATTTACTCCAACCTGATGTGAGATGGCTGAGAGACCATCCACCAGAGCTAGTTATTGGAAACGTAAGAGATGGTGTAAGAACCAGATCCAGAGCTCAACAAGAAGCTATGTTCACTTGTTTTATTTCCCAAATAGAACCAAAAGATGTGTCCCAAGCATTGGATGACACACATTGGATTCAAGCCATGCAAGAAGAGCTAAATTAGTTTGAAAGAATCAAGGTTTGGGAATTGGTGCAAAGACCAACCCATCAAAATGTTATTGGCACAAAATGGGTTTTCAGAAACAAGATGAATGAGGAAGGATCTGTGGTAAGAAACAAAGCAAGATTGGTAGCCAAAGGGTATTGCCAAGAAGAGGGAATAGATTTTGATGAAACATTTGCTCCTGTTGCAAGATTAGAAGCAATAAGGATGTTTCTTGCCTATGTTGCTCACAAGAACTTCATTGTATATCAAATGGATGTGAAAAGTGCATTCTTAAATGGATTGTTGGAAGAAGAAGTCTATGTTGAACAACCTCCAGGATTTGATCAGAAGACTCTTGGAGACAAGGTGTACAAGCTCAAGAAAGCCTTATATGGATTGAAACAGGCACCAAGAGCATGGTATGACACATTATCTCAATTCCTAACGGATAATGGATTCACCAAAGGCAAAGTGGACAGAACACTCTTCAGAATTCAAGATGGGGAGAGTATCTTTGCTTGTCCAAATATATGTGGATGATATCATTTTTGATCCACAAACAAAGAGTTTGTGTAATAAGTTCTCAAACCTCATGCAAGGCAAATTTGAGATGAGCATGATGGGAGAGTGACATTCTTTTTAGGACTTCAAGTTAAACAAAATGAAAGATGGAACCTTCATAAGTCAAACAAAGTATACCAGAGATTTAATGAAGAAATTTGGTATGGAAGAAAGTCTTCGGGAAGAGAAGTCTCATTGTGAAAATACCAATGATTACATCGATCCAAGATGGATATGGATGCGAGATGGTAAGCTGCGGATCAAACCGGATCTGAGCACTAATTGGATCATCTGCTCTATCTAATAACGAAGCGGGCGGACATCACCTTTGCGGTAGGAGTATGTGCAAGATTTCAATCGCACCAAAAGAAAACCATATGATCGCGGCTAAGAGAATCCTAAGATATTTGAAGGGATGCCAGGAAGTAGGCTTATGGTATCCAAAGGAAGGAGGATTCAAGCTAATTGGTTATTCAGACTATTATATCTTTGGATGTAGGGTTGACATGAAGAGTACTTCGGTACATGTCAAATGCTTAAAAGCAGTTGGTTTCCTAGTTTAGCAAAAGCAAAACTCAATAGCCACATCCACAGTGGCTGAGTACATAGTGCGGGCAATTGTTGTGCCCAAGTCTTATGGATGAGACAACAAAATTGAGAGATTATGATGTTGAAGAAAAGAGATTCCAATTATGTGTGATAACACAAGTGCTATTGCAATCACTCAAAATCTGTGTTGCATTCAAGAACAAAGCACATTGATGTCGAGATATCATTTCATAAGATATCATGTTGAATAGAAAGACATCACCTTGAATATATCTCAACCGATAAACAAGTTATGACATATTCACAAAGCCATTATGTGAATCAAGATTTGAAGAGCTTAAGCATGAGCTAGGGTTAATTGAGCTGAGTTGACACTCAGAAGACTCAATGAGAAGAGATGAAACATGATAAGATGAAAACAGAGCAGATCTCATAAATCAGCCAAGTGAATCAGCCGTATCAGAAAGTCAGCTATATCGAGTTAGCTGACAACTGAGTCACTATACGTATAGAGAGAAGAAGAGTTAAGTCAGCTAAGGAACAAGCTGAATCATTTATGAGCTAAGTGACAAAAATGCAGTCGTTTTTAATAAGTGGGAATGTTTTAAAGGATGATGTCAGCGTAATAATTACTGGTACTATCAAAAGCTGCACAGTAAGCATATGATTGGATTTAAATGCTGCCGCATTAAATGCGAGCAATTAAATGCAAATGAGACGTGCTAAATCTGAGTCGTTGATCTTGATAAATTTTTCAAAATCCAAAAACATGTCCTTTCATAACCCTTATATACCCATTTGTTCAGTTTTCTCTCTCACTTCAAAACTGTTCATCTCTCCAAAGCAAGAAATCATTTTTTTTTCTCAAAACCCTACCTGTCTTCAAAGCAAGTTCGTCAAGTTTTGATCGGTAAAAACCCATAAAAATGGCATCAACCTATGATTTCACTAAGCTAGGCAAGCAAATCCACACCGGTTCAATAGTGGATTTCGAAGGGATGATTAAACAGGGTTCCGATGAATCCCTTGCGAAGAAGATTGCTGATAAAATCGAGAAATCCGGACTGAAACCCTTTCTCATGTTCAGATGACATATGTTGAAGAAGTAGCATAGTTCTACGTGAACGCTGAAGTTCATGACGAGGGCATCAAATCCTTTGTTCACGGGAAGGATCTTACAATCACTGCTGAAGATCTAGCGAAGCATTGTTTGCTGCCGTCGGAAGGTGTGCCGGAGATATTTAAGGCTGATGTAAATTAGGCTGTTGCATGGAAGGAAGTGGCCAGACCAGAATGTGCTGCGAAAGTGGTATACACAGCTGACAAGAAGCTGCTGAAGGACGATTATCACAAGTTAATGGATATCGTCGCAAAATGTGTGGATATAAAGTTTGGAAGCTTCAATCAGCTATCCAAAACCAAACTGATCGTCATGGTTGCGATCATGGAAGAGAAGAAGATTAACTGGCTTAATTCATCTCAAAGCAGACTTTGCCGTAAAGTTTGGCAACAAGTCTTTCAAAGAGGATGGATCCTTTGGAGGATCACTGGGCTATGGCCTAGTCATTGGCCATCTTATGGAGGTGAAGGGTGTTCCCCTTCGACATGGAAAATCATTCCATGTTAATAAGAAGATGTTTCGGGCCAACTTGTCTGGAGCCCAGAAGAGAGCATACGCCAAGCGGGCGGACACAGTGAGGAGGAATCACCACTGAGGAAACAAAATTGTTGCCTCCCCCGAAGAAGAAAGTTGCCCATGCATTTGGAAAGAAGAAGGCGTTACCCTAGCGGAAAGAAAGAAAACCGCACATGCCCTGGGCAGTCACTGCCCCTGCGGCCGTGTCTCCTTCCCCAGCAACGCGGTGGAGAAGGAATCCTTAATACTTTCTCCAGAATGAAGAAGAAGAGGATCGCTAAAGCGAGAAAGGCACACTGCCTCTA
Organism: Rehmannia glutinosa; assembly: GCA_016081115.2. Classification (NCBI taxonomy): domain Eukaryota; kingdom Viridiplantae; phylum Streptophyta; class Magnoliopsida; order Lamiales; family Orobanchaceae; genus Rehmannia; species Rehmannia glutinosa. The sequence continues at coordinate 4,824 of JABTTQ020002487.1, read as the reverse complement.
AGGCAACTCAAAGGCCTTTACCTTCAAAGAAGGGATGAAGTAGAACCAGACATTCTCTGGTGAAAACTAAGAGAAGGAGAAGACTCACCAAGCTCTCGGAGCTTGAGAAGATGGCCGAGTCTCCCAACTCACCGGAGCAAATCATCGAGACTGCGAAAGAGGTGCGATCTCCATAAGTGCTTGATGAAACCGCCAAATCTGCCAAGGCGTCTGCAGAGGCAAGTTGAAGACCCAGTGTGGACAAACAACCGAGAACAAGAAGGTGAGGCAATGAAAATCCCCTCGTCGACAGGACTATATCTCCACTGCGCGACGGCGTTGTTGAGGGTGAAGAAGCGGCGAGTTTGCTACCCTCCATTCTTGCAAAAGGAAGGGCAAACAGGAGAGGATGAAGATGATGATGTAATCATATGCTCTCCATTGTACCCCGGCATCCAAAATCGTCTAAGAGCATAGAGAAATGGAAGCGAGTCACTCTAGGGTGCGCTTGAACACCCGAGTTTATTGATGAGGAAGAGGAACTCTTCGAGTTTCTTGAAGTTGATACAAATCTTGCAAGCCCTGGATGAGGATAATATTAATATGCTGAAAATTCGGAAGGAAAACGAACATGCAAGAGCGGTGAGAAGCGAGATGCTCGTGAGAAAGCCAAAGATTTGTCCTCTAACTAGAACTGACCATACTCATCCTCATCATGACATACTCTCGCATGCTGATGAGGACATGGACCCTATTGCGCACAAGAAAAGTTGGACATGCAAAGAAGCCATGCGGAATCCACACGATGCATGAGAAAGAGGCGTGGAAGGACCGGGAGAGTCTTCCAAATCACAGTGAAATTGATCTGGTGGGAGTGGTGCGGCAGTGCCACGATTCTTTGCTGCAACCACTTTCCCATTCATTCGTAAGACGGATCTAAGGAATTGGCGATGAACCGGGAACTTGGGGACCCAAGTCGAGCCAACCCTGTTGAAGGTGTCTTCTTGTTAGATAAATATTTTTATCATGATTTTGATGATTTTGTTGGATTTTGTTCAAATAAGTTTTTAAACCAAAACAATGTCCCTAAATGTTGTCTAAATAATTCCGATCATCTTAAAATGTTTTTACTTTTTTTTCGGAGTATTTTTGGAGTTTATTTTCGATAAAAAAATTGGACAACACATTTGTTTCAGTTCGGCCAGTCGCCTATAGGGCAACCCGTACACTGAGTTGAGTTTTGAAACAGAAAATGGGGCGTAAGAAAAAAAGGGGAGAGGGCGACGGCCGTCGACCAGTGGGCGACCGTGAGGCGCGACCGACCCCGGGCAAGCGGTACACAGGAGCGACCCTCTTGGTTCGAACTTCTCTGTTTCGTAATTTCTTCAACTCCAACCGGCACTAAGAGCGGCCGTCGCACTCCTCCGACCGGTCACCTGTGTAAAAATTCGCAGAAATTCAATTTCAATCTTAACTCTGCGTGACCGGTCGAACCCCTGTTTATCGAAAACTATCCGCTTGCGTTTTGATGACTTTTCCCTATTTTGTGGGATTAATTTCTAACAGCTATATTGATCATTTTAAATGGTTTCTTTTGCAGCAAATCACTCCCCAAGAAGGAGCCAATGTCCGAAATGAAAGCCAAGTCCTCTCCTATAAATAGAGGCTTCATTCAAGCAACAAGATATAACACTCTATACAAGCAAAGAGCAATCAAGCATACAATTTCATATATCTTGTTGTATTAGCTAAGCACTTTCACTTGCACAAATTTGAGGTCTAGGCTTTCAATTCTTGATTACACGTGTACTCATATTGTTTCAATCATTATTGAGTTGTAATCTTGATTTTGGTCATCATTCAACACAAGACATCCTTGTGAGTATTCTTGTGGTAAGAATACACTTGGTGATCTAGGTGATAGGTGTTTGAGGGTTGTGGTAATCCTCAAGGTGTTGTAAGAGGGTTGTGGTAATCCTTAAGGTGGTGAAAGAGGGTTGTGGTAATCCTCAAGGTGTTGTATTAATTTTTGGTAAATTAATAAAATCCTTTTTTTTTCTTTTTGAAATCCATCCCGGATATACTGGGGTGGTAGTAGATTAGGCCCTAGGTGGGTTGAACTACTATAAATCGACGTGTGCTATTTACTTTCCGCACTTTGCATTTCATCTTTGCTTGAGTCTTTCGAAAAAGACGGCAAAATCTGAAAAACCGGGATAATCTATTCACCCCCCCTCTAGATTATCGTAGCCACTTGGACTTACAAGTGGTATCAGAGCCAAACTCTTTGGCTAGCTCGTTCCGAGTAAAGAGGAAAGATCCATGGCTACAAATGATGCTCATCTCACCACCGGCGCCTCCACCAACAAGCCACCGCTATTCGACGCCAACAACTACGCATTTTGGAAAGACCGTATGGAGTGCTTCCTACAAGGGTGCGGGTTCGACATTTGGAATATGGTTATTGAAGGAGTTGATCAACCAACAAAGAAATCGGAGGATGGCACCTTGGCTCCTAAACCTTTCAAAGAGTTCGATGAAAACGACAAAAAGGCTTTCTCTCTAAACGGTAAAGCCTTAAATATTTTGCATTGTTCTCTTACCGCCACCGAGTACAATCGCATAAGAGGCATAAGGTCGGCACATGAGGTTTGGGAAAAATTGGAGACAATCTATGAAGGGACTAAGAAAGTCAAGCAAGCAAGAAAGACCATGCTTGTTAAAGACTTTGAAAACTTTAACATGTATGATGGCGAAAGCATCTCCAAGATGGTGGAAAGGCTTGACAATATTGTCAATCCTCTTGTGGCCCTCGGTAAAGTCATTTCCAAAGAAGATAAAGTGACCAAGGTATTGAATGCTCTTCCCGGCTCATGGTCCGAAAAAGTAACGGCAATCACGGAGGCACAAAATCTTGAGACACTCAAGTTTGACGAGCTTATTGAAATCTACTCATCTATGAAGTCTATCTCGAAGGAGAGGAAAAATTCCAAACCATCCATAAATCAATCGGGTATGCAAATTATTCCTAAAGGTCTTGCTTCTTCTTCTAATAATGCATACTATGATAATGATGATGATGATGAGGAGACGGCCGCACTTGTTCGAAAGTTTGCAAAATTTGTGAACAAAAATAAAGCAAAAAACCAAGAGATAATGCTTGCTTCAAATGCGGAAAACCGGGCACTTCATTGCCGATTGCCCAAAGCTCGATGAAGAAGAGCAAAAAAAAGGAAGCCTTTCACAAAAAGAAGGCTCTAAATGCGGAGGTCAAAACGTGGGATGAACTACTCAGTAACAACCGATGAGGAAGGAGAAACCGAACATGGTCTCATGGCCATAGACGATGAAAATAATGAGGTGCACTCTAATTTCTATACTTCCTCCATAGTTGATGACTTGGAATGTGATTTTGATTTAATTGCAAATTGAGTTTCAAAATTTAATTATTAAATATAAGAATTTGAAAAAGGAGCATAAGGAGCTTAAGGTTGAAAAAGAAAAATTATTTACATCTTATGAATCTTTAGACAAAGCTCATACTCTTACTCTTACTAGAGTTCACTCTCTTGAAACCGAAAAGGAATTGCTCACAAAAGATATTGAATGTTTGAAAAAATGATATGCATCGTTTCAACATAAGCACGGATAAAGTCACAAAAATTTTAGATGCACAAAGAGGTGAGCATTCCAAATTGGGACTTGGTTATAAGCCATTTCAAAGTGTTTTTAAGAAAAACAACCAAGGTCCAACTTTTGTACGTGCTAGTAATTCTAATACTCCTACATGTTTTTATTGTGGCAAAGTTGGACATTATGCTAATAATTGCAAATTGAGAAATAGCTCTAGACATGTTTGGAGACCCAAAGGTCTCAAGGCCCAACCCCATGGACCCCAAAATTATAGGGTACCTAAAAGAAATTCTTTTGTAGGTAATAGGGGCTATAACAACAATGGAAGATTCAAAATGGCTCGTGGACAGCGGATGTTCACGCCATATGACCGGGAGGAAGAACTTTTTACCAACATCAAGCTCCAAGAAGAGGTATGGTCATGTTCGACAATGGCAAAGGAAAAATTCTTGGAAATGGAGAAATTGGTAACTCTTCTTTTCTCTCTTAGTAATGTTCTTTTAGTTGAAGGGCTTAAGTTTAATTTGATAAGTGTTAGCCAACTTTGTGACTCAAATTATGATGTTTCCTTTAATAAAGAAAAATGCCTTATACTTAAAAATGGTGAAATTATTTGTGAAGCAAATAGAAAAGGCAATTTTACAAAATTTGTACAAGTGATTTGGTTAGTCAAAATGTTTCTTGTTTAGTCACCAATAATGATTTAACTAGTTTATGGCATAGGCGACTTGGACATGTTGGATACAAAATTTGAAAAATATTTACAAAATCAACATGTGAAAGGATCACCCAATTGAATTTTGAAAATCTTGGCTTATGTGACACTTGTCAAAAGAACAAATTAGTTAAAAGTAGTTTTAAGCCAAAATGAAATTTCCACAATCAAACCCCTACAATTGCTTCACCTTGATTTGTATGGGGATATTGGCAATGGCTAGTCTAAGTGGAAAACATTACACTTTCAAGTTATTGTCGATGATTTTTCTAGATATCTTGGGCTCTTTTTCTTACCAATAAAAGCGTGCAGTTAATGAGTTTGTTAAGTTGTGTAGACTTATTGAGAATGAAAAAGGAAGACACTATCAAGTCTATTCAAGCAATCAAGGTGGAGAATTTGATGGTGAATTTAGAGTATTTTGTGAAACCAAAAGGATATGCTCATAATTTTTGGCATCGACACCTCCACAAAATGGAGTAGCCGAAAGAAAAAAT
>JABTTQ020000260.1:0-217880 GCA_016081115.2 Rehmannia glutinosa | reverse complement strand
AGCGGTCAGGAGCTAAAGACCAGTTTAAGCGGGCCGCAATAATTAGGCCCTAATCTCTTTTTCTAGTTTAAGCGGTCGGACCAAATGGTAGCGGTTATAATATTGGGATAGCCTACTCAAAATTAATTTCATTTTAAACCTACTATCTAGCCAAATCGCTTTAGCTCATCCATCTCACTTTCTCATTGTCTTCATTCATCCTCATTATGAGGATGAAATAAATAATTTTTAATGCTTGTAGTATCAACAAAATTGTCCCCAATATGTGTGTTTTTTGTCCCTCATAGGTGGTTTCTCCCCCACCTCCCCTCCCAGTTGGCTATTTTCCGGTTAATAAGTTTGTCTCATATGTGTGATTTTGTTAAGAAGATTCAAATGAGCTATTATCGATGATACATGACATAAATGAGATCAAGTTCTTTGGTATATGTTTGTGATGTTCTAATTCTACGGATCAGTTGTATCTGTTTAAGTTTAAATATTTTTGTTATAGATCTGTATATGTTTATAATCATGTAGGGCTTGTAAATATTTTTCCATCAATGTTGTAATCAGTTGTCAGTTTCTTGTGATGAATAAATGAAAATTGTTTTGATTCAAAAAATAATTATGCTTATATTTGATTTGATTATTAATCGGATCGAGATCGTATGAACTTCATACACAAATCAAGCTCTAGAAGTTTGATATTTTTTACACACAATTTGTTATTATTTTACTAATTGAGTTTGAGCTTGAGCCAAGTTTCAAACCTTATCGATTTAAAAATGTATGTAAGCTTGATTTGTTACACTCACTACAAGAAAACAATCAAACCAACAAAATAATTCTAATGATATAGAAAAACATTGGAATTTTTAAATTTCCAACGGATATTCCAATTAATGCTACGTTATACGTTAGAAAATTCCAATTATAAATAAAATTGTTGGTAAAAACCGTTGGAATTTTAAATTTCAATGGAAATTCCAACACCACAACAAACCATTGGAAATTCCAAATGTGTTTCAAGTAATAGTATCGTTGGAATAAACTGGCCAAATCTTTGTTGGAATTTTAAAAATTTCAGCAAAATTCCATCGCTAAAGAGCATACCAATTCCAGCGTAAACAAAATGTTGGAATTAATCGTTGGAATTTCCATTGGAGTTTTCAGAACTCCAACGCTTCAACAGGTCGTTGGAAAATTCGATTGGAAATTACAATACCATTGAAAATTTCAATAGGGGTTAAAAGTTTTGATAGTATTACCATATCAATAAAATATATCTTCTTTTCTGGAATTAATTTTATTGAAATTACATAGTTAAATGTGCCTGACTTGGGACAAGCGATGATGGGTGACCTCTTTGGAAGTTAAAGATATTAGATAATGAGATAAAATAATTAAATATTATAATGGATATATACCATTAAAACTGTCATTGGATTAAATTACAATGGTATAATTCCACTGGAATAACCATTGGAGTTTTATTCCAACCCGTTGGACTAAATTCCAATGGTATAACTCCGTTAGAATTAGTGTTGGAAAAACTTGTGGAGTTTTTTCTCCAATGGATAAATCTTGTTGGAAATACCGTTGAAATATTTTTCCATTAGAATTTTTATTGAAATTTTGCTATTCCAACGACCATTTTACCAACCATGCATTTTTCGTTGGAATTTTATTGAAATCGATAAAATCCAACGGAAATCGGCCAAATTCAACATAATTTTTCTATTAAATTCCTTTGTTTTCTTGTAGAGACTAATGAATCGAACTTAAAATGAATATGATCGATCTCTAATTGAGTGTCGAGTAAAAAAATTATGAATTTTTTGATCGACATTATGATAAATACATTTACTTAATAAGTTTAAAATTTGTATTTGATGATTTATGTACACACAGTGATGACACCCGGTGGTGTGAAAAAATTGGTCCACGTGGCCGTTCGACACATGGGAGTACGGGACCCACAAGGCCAGCATGGACCAAGCTAGTGACGTCAGCAACCGACCCTGATGATGTCATGAATTGGGCTTGGTTACCCGAGCCCGGTCTTGGTAGAAAATTTAAAGGATAACCATCGATTAAGAAAAGTTAAGTATATCATTAACATGAGTAAGGCGACATTTGTCGGCCACGCCCCGGCCGATGGTCGACAAGTGGCAAATGTTTGCTTTGCATGCGTGCTCGGCAAAGGACAAGTGTCCTTTTTAATTATTTAGTTGCTAAATGTAATAGTGGATATTAAAAGCCCACTAATGAGATGGGTATAAAAGAGGCCTCATTTATTAGGACAAAGGGAGGGAAAAAAGAAATACTAAGAAAAAACGTTTGTAACCAAGACAATGTAAGAAAAATCGACCATAACTTTCGGCTCGACAATATATAAAAAAGGCAAAATTAGCCCTGAACTAAGGCTTATTTCCATTTCCACGTAGCATATCTTCGCACACTTTTGCTTGTTGACCGAAATGCACATCAACAAATTGGCGCTAGAAGGAGGGCCCGTTTAGGTCCAGTCCAAATTCCCGGCTAAATCATGTAAAGTCAGGTAAAACTTGCATTTAATCCTCTAAAAGTAGACAAAATGAGTCAGCAAACTCGAAACGTTCATACCACTGAAGATCCACCGTTGAATAATCAAACTGGCCAAACTACAAACGGTTAGAACGTGCCCCCAACCGAAGCAGGGAGCACGACTTTATTCCCTTTGGCCCGACATAGCCAATCCCACTTTTGTCCAACAGATGAAATTTTCAACAAAATTGATTCGAGGAAAAGAAGATATATTTTATTGATATGGTAACCCTATTGAAATTTTCAATGGTATTGTAATTTCAATCGAATTTTCCAACGACTTTGTTGAAGCGTTGGAGTTAAAACTCGAATAAAAATTCCAGCGATTAATTCAACATTTTGTTTACGATTGGAATTGGTATGCTTTAGCGATGGAATTTACATGTTGAAATTTTTAAAATTGTCCCCTCCACCACCAGTAAATACTCAGCCGCTTAACCCCCCGCTAAATATCCCCCCAATGAATGTTAATGTTAACCTCCGTGTTCCTGTGCCTCCCCATGAAGAGGGCCAGGAAGCCTGTTATGGCAACGAACTGCGTGGTTGCCGTGACAGGAGGCAACCACGCGAAGACAACGAGGAACATAGCCATGTGGCGAAATCGCAGCCGGAGCCTACGCGCCACCGCCGCGCCCGCTCTATTTTTGCAGGGTGACTAGGAGATAATCCTCCTCGCCTAGCTCGATCAATAAGCTCCATGATTCGGTTTCCGGATGAGCGGGAGCCAGCTAGGGCCAATCAAACCCAAGGTCCTAGTTTGCTGGATGAACAAGAAGCGGAAATTCTGCGCCTCCGCCGCCGTCTGAATGAACTGGAGGGTGGCCCCAAAGAAGCCTGGTATCAAAGGCCGTATCAGGTAACAAACCGGCCTTCTGTCGTGTCACCTTTTGATGTGAGCATTTTATCCACTCCACTGCCACCGAAGCTCAAAATCCCCCAGGTCGGTCTATATAACGGTGAGACCGACCCCACGACGCATATCCACAAGTACTTAGCGTGGATGGAACTTTACAGCCCCAGCGATGCCATTCTCTGTAGGGCGTTTCCGTTGACCTTGGGCGACCGAGCCCATCGTTGGTTCAGGACCCTGCCGTAAGGGTCCATCCGATCCTGGGCTGACCTGGCCCCCGCGTTCACAGCACATTTTCTCACTTGTAAAGTCCAAGCTGCCCCGAAGGACTCCCTTGTAAATATCAAACAGGGGAATAATGAGTCCTTAAAAAGTTACATTGCTCGGTTCAACAAACAAGTTTGAGAAATGGAGTCAGTGTTAGACGATGCCATTTTGATTGTTGCCATGGCTGGGCTCGCCCCCGAGACATGGTTCAATTACTCTATCCACGAATCAGGGGCGACCTCGTATCAAGAATTTTTGATCCACGCGGAACACCACATCTACGCAGAGGAGGCTATGGCAAGTCAATGCCCCGAACAAAAGACTGGGGGCGTAAAGAAGGATGGGAAGAAAGAACCCACTTTGGGGTCGGGGTTGGGATTCAGGCCGTTCTCGGAAAACCCGACCACCGGATACAAGGCTCGCCAGGAAGTGCGAGCCCAAGTTGCTGCGCTGAAGAGCACCTTGACCCACACTCATTCGGCAATTTGGAACGAGATACATGATCTGAATTTGTTGCCACCGGCTCGGCCTTTAAGGCTCGAGCCGGCCAAATTGGATGCGTGGCGATATTGTGCCTATCATAAATCGATAGCCGATAATCTTGATCAATCTTTGGGACCTCATTAGGGAAATCATGCGCTTCATTCAGAAGGGCAGTTTGAGAAGATATGTCCATGAGTTACCGTCCCCACCGACACTTACTCCAGGTGTAAACCCGAAGTGATTGGTAAATCCAGCTCCCTTACCATTGCCGCCAAATGAAAATCAAGGTAGGGAGATCCTAATGATGTCTGGCGTAAATAGAATCAATACTAATGCGGCTGAGGATAGCCGCTCGAATCGAAAGAGGAAAGCATATATTAGGCAGGCCGCCCATGCGGAAAGAAAAGTTTGGGTGGCCGAAATCAGAGAAGGCCAACCAACAGGCCGTTTCATTTTCTCAGACGTAGATGCTGACCAGGTGGTCCACCCGCACTCTGACCCCTTGGTCATTACCGTACCGATCTTGGGCATCCCAGTCCACAGGATTTTTATCGACTTGGGGAGCTACTCATCGGTGATCTACGTTCGGGCTTTTAGGAGGTTAAACATGGATGATAGTTATATTCGTCCATGTAATGACAGTATTCTGGGCTTTGGCGGAGGAAGAATAATCCCGCTCGGAGAGGTTGACCTGCCCATCCAAATGGGGCAGGGGCCGCATAAGCGAACCGTCATCACCACATTTAAAGTAATCAATGCTGACTCGGAGTATAATGTTATTATTTGAAGGCAGTTGCTTTATCATTTAAATGCGGCTGTTTCAATTTATCATTTTTGCATGAAGTTCCCAACGCCTGACGGAGAAGCCATACATAAGGGGAACCAGAGGGAGTCGCGGGAGTGCTCTCTCAAACTCCGACCAGTGGAGATTAATGTGATAGAACAAGGAGAAACTAGTGGGACGATAAAAGACGACCCAAGAGAAGAGAACGAGCGAAGCGAAGGTTATTTCGGAGGATGATCCGAGGTGGCGACACGAAAAGGAACCATGGTGGAGGACCAAGAAAGAAGGTGGAGCCAAGAAACGAACCGGCAACTCAGATGAAGCGCCCTACGAGAAAAAAGAGGGTCAAAGCAAAAAAGAAAGCCGCGGAACTTTGTTGGCTTGGTCGACACGATCGGCGTTGGAAGAAGCGAGAATGGAGGACGCCAATTACGCATTGTCACGACCTCCAAGAGCCATTTCGGGCCGGTCGATCGAATTTATGAAAAATAATCTCGATATCTTTGCATGGACCCATTCGACATGCCAGGATCGACCCCAAGATGTCTCCCGCCATCGCTTAACATCGACACGACATTCCGCCTGATCATCCAAAAAGGCGCAAGCTCGCCCCGATAGGCGGTCGCCTGAAACCGAGGTTAATAAGTTGCTTGACAATCAATTCATCGGGGAGGCCCTATCCCGATGGGTAGCCAACCTGTGTTAGTAAAGAAAAGCAACGGCCATGGCGCACTGCGTGGATTTCACCGACCTCGATAAGGCGTGCCCCAGGACAATTATCCATTGCCTATATTGATTACATGGTAGATGCCACGACCGGACATGAGCTGATGAGCTTTATGGACGCATACTCAGGTTACCACCAAATACAAATGCATCCGGACGACGAAGAAATTACGACGTTCTTCTCTGGTCGCGGTATCTACGAGTATAAGATGATGCCCTTTGGGTTGAAGAACGCATTTGGGCGACCAAAAAGTCAACAAAATGTTTGAGGAGATGATAGGTCATACCATGGAAGTATATGTTGATGATATGTTGGTGAAATCCTTGTATATATATCTGATCATCTTAATGATCTTAATAAAATATTTGTTGTTTTGAGAGAGTATAAGATGATGTTAAATCCGAAAAAATGCACATTTGGGGTCGGCTCGGGTAAATATTTGGGTTATATGGTTAGCCAAAGGGGGATCGAAGCCAACCCAGATAAAATAAAAGCCATTATTGATCTTGAACCCCCTAATTCCGTCAAAAGAGTACAAAGCTTAACCGGCCGATTATCCGCTCTTAACCGATTTGTTTCATGGTCCACATACAAGTGCAAACCCTTCTTCGAAATTATAAAGAAAAACAAGAACGTTGAATGGACCGAGCAAGCGCAACTTGTACTTATATTTGGCCTCCATACCTTTGCTACAAAAACCTGCTCGGGGGGAAGACTTGTACTTATATTTGGCGGTTTCTTAATATGTCGTCAGTTCGGTACTAATCAGGTTGGATAACTCTATCTAACATCCCATTTATTATACGAGTCAAGCACTACACAACGCCGAGCTTCGATACCCGCCTATGGAGAAACTAGCCTACTCACTAGTCATTTCAGCTCGGAAACTTCGTCCGTACTTCCTGGAGCACAAGATCGTGGTCTTGACCAATTATCCATTAAAACAAGTGTTACACCGACCAGATACCTCAGGTCAGATGATCAAGTGGGCTGTCGAGCTTAGCCAATTCGACATTCTGTACAAACCACGTACAACCATCAAGGGACAAGCCTTAGCGGACTTCATAGCCGAGTTTACACCCTCCATCCGACTACAGGTGGTTGAAGATCAAGAATAGAAGTTGTTCATCGATGGATCCTCCACTGCATGCCGATCAGGGGGCGGGATCGTGATAATCGATCTAAAACATAAGTGCTACTGCTCGACCGTGCGGTTCCAGTTCCCAGCAACTAACAACGAAGCAGAATACGAAGCACTCCTGGCGAGACTAGAAGTGGCAGCATCGATGGGACTCAAACGACTATTGGTACACAGCGATTCATAGTTAGTTATCCATCAGATCAATGGAGAATACGAGGCGAAGGAGCAGAAAATTGCTCGATATTTAGACTTGGTCAAGGAAAAATTATCACATTTTAAAACGAAAATTCTGCATATTCCCCAAACATAAAATATGCAAGCAGATGCTTTGGCTCGGTTAGCCTCCAGTCCGGGGACCGAGGCAATTGCGGATGTCACTGTCACCCAGCTGGCTGCCCCGTCACTTCATACACAAAAAATACATGCTAATGAAGCCACCGAGCTAACCTGGATGACCCCTATCAACCAATATTTGGAGAAATGAGTTCAACCGGAAAACAAGATTGAAGCCCGAACACTGCACACTCAGGCGGCTCGGTTCATACTACTAGACGACATCCTGTATAAACGTGGGTATTCCATCCAACTCCTTTGGTGCTTGTCCGAAACAGATGCAGATTATGCACTCTGGGAGGTACACGAGGGAATATGCGGAAATCACGTTGGGGGGCCAAACTTTGGCGTAAAAACTGATACGACAAGGATACTACTGGCCGTCCCTGATACGACCGACCACCCTGAGCAACTTACCTCCATATTCAGCCCTTGGCAGTTTGCCAAATGGGGAATGGTCCTCATTGGACCACTCCCCACTGGCAAAGGGGGCGTGAAATATGCCATTGTGGCAGTGGATCATTTCACAAAATGGGCCGAGGCGGAACCTCTAGCAAAGATAGATATGGAGAAGATCGTTAATTTTGTATGGAAGTCCATTATCTGCAGATTTGGGATACCGCACTCAATTGTCACGGATAATGGGAAACAATTTAATAACCGGAGGTTTCGAAATTTTGTGAAGGGTTTCATATTAAAAATCATTTTTCGACCCCGTACCACCCACAATCTAATGGGCAGGTTGAGGCGGTGAACAAAGTACTGAAGTATACTTTGAAGGCAAGGTTAGAGGAATCTAAAGGCAATTGGCCTGAGGAGCTACCCATCGTGCTATGGTTGTATAGAACAACACACCGAGCGGCCACGGGGGAGACACCCTTCTCTTTGGCCTCACAGTGTAGAAATTCCCTCTGTTGAAATCGGAGCCCTACCTTTAGAGTTGCAAATTTTAAGGGGGGAAAATAATGACGCCGCTCGTAGCCGAGCTGGACTTATTGGAGGAAAAGAGATACAGTGTCGAGATGAGAAATGATGTATACAAACAAAGAAGTGAGAGGTACTACAACTCAAAAGTGAAAGAAAAGAAGTTCTAGATCGGCGACCTCGTCCTAAACAGAATAACGGGAGTCGAGCCCAGCCCGCTAAAACTGACCTGGGAAGGTCCGTTTTGGGTCAGTAGGGTCCTGTCAAACGGGGCGTATGAGTTGGAATACTTGAGTGAGAGAAAGTTGGACCACCCATGGAATATAATATACCTTAAAAGGTACTATCAATAAAAACTCAACTTATCATTCAGATACAACTCTGAAAAATTTATCCTTCCATCTGATATTCTGTGAGCTCTCTCAAAGGGAGGAACAATTTTTATTCGCCTCGGCTAAGATCCGAGCACCGTTTAGATCGCCTCGGCCAAAAACTGATCGCCGACTGCTCGTCTCGGGTACGTCCCTTGCACGTCGATGAAGGGAGGCTCGCCCAAAAGGCGTACCTACCCTAAAAAACTAAGACTCGGTTTAAGTTTTGAGCATAAAACTTAATAAACAAACATAGGCAGTTGAAGCCCACTACTTGTACCATTGGGGCACTAAGGACCGAGCCCCATACTTAGAAAAATAAAAAAGGCAGACAAAACAAAAGCCATACAACATAAAGGAAGGACGAGCACAATACTTGGCGCAAATTCAAATACATACACAGGTGACTGAAAAGAATTTTTGTTCCAACATCGAAAATACTTACAAAGGGGGGTCGGAGCTCATTACATTCAAAGGCTCGAAGCCAACTAGCCTATCTACGAGCAAATACAAAAAACCTCCAAAACAAGAAAGGATGAAAGAGTATCAAGCCCCGGCAGGAGACAGAATCTCAACAGGCCCACTAGAGGCAACTTCTTCTTCATTTGGAGGAGGCGAACTTGTTATCGGCGGCCTCGGCAAAGCGAGGAGAAGGGCATCGAGTCGGCATCCAAGAGCGCGATCCTCCTCGAGATGCGCAATGGTCTGCCGCGGCCTTAAGATCCCCGAGGATTTCTACAATGCTGGTGGCATGACCGCAAGTCAACATAAAGGCGTACTCCTCGGAGTCCTTGTAAACTTGGACGACATCTATATGAGCCTCCTCAACTTGCTTGCGAGCAGCCTCTTCTGCCTCTCTGCGCGCCTCGGCCACGAAGCTCTTCCTCAGCCTTACAGTCCTGATCTCGCTCGGCCTCGGCCTTTACAACAACTTTCCTCTCGGTGTTAGCCCTGGCCGCGGCCTCCTCGGCCTCGGTCTTCAAAGACTCCTGCACCCCTTGACAAAGGGCGCGAGCCTCTTGCAAATCTTGGTGGCGCCTTTCTAGCCCCTCTATCCCACTGATCATGTGCCACAAAATTCCAGTGATGTGCCCTGACAGCCCCATGACGTACTGGGCCTTCTCCTTCCAGTCGATTTCTGAGCAAAATTGCTCGATCTTGGTGGTCCACGCCCTTGCAGCCGCATCTCTAGCCGCCCGCCCAGCATCAGGCAAAATTTTCACCTGTTCATCAGTGGGCGTGGAACACCTCACGAACTCCACGAACCATTGGGGGCGTGACCCAGCCATCCCACGCAGACCCCGTCCCTCACTTGGATCGGGGGAATGAAATGACTTTCCCGGTCGAGGTCATCCAAAAAGGTCCTCGGGACCCAACCATCTCACCAGTGGCGTGGGCCCGACCCTCTCTGTCTGCCCAGGCTCGTCAATCACGATCCCCCATCTTCTCCTTTGGAGTGGGGGTTCCATCGCTTCGGGCACTCCATCAACAGGGCGTTTCCTGGCCCGGATCTCCTCCCTCCGAGCTGCCTCTGCATCGACGGGCTGATCCATGGTCGCTCTAGTCCGGCGCGCTGTGTTCTGGACACTTCGAAGGCGCGCGCGGATATCCACACCGCGCCCTGCAAAAGGCACCAATTGAATAAGAAGCCACAAAAGGAAACTGAAGAAAAAGAATTGCAACAATTAGGAAATACATACCTGGGGCCCCGGTCGGCCTGGGCGGCTCAGGGGTCCGTATATGCCCAGACGGCACAGATGCTCGCCCCGGAGGACTAGCTGCTGTTGGGGATGGCCTCGCCTGCTCTGTCTGTACAGGTTGTTCTTCATGTTCTGGGGTCCGCCCCCTCTCAGCCCGCAGTGGGCTCCTATGAGGCTCACCCCCGGCTTTCTCTTCCACCACCGCCGCTCTTGTAAGTCCAAGTGGCTACGATAATCTAGAGGGGGGGTGAATAGATTATCTCGGTTTTTCAGATTTTGCCCTCTTTTTTAAACCGAATGCTCAAACAAAATAATGAAGGTGCGGAATGTAAACAACACTCGTCGATTTAAAGAGGTTCAACCCACCTAGGGCTAATCCTCTACCACCCCATATCTCCGGATGGATTTCAAAAAGAAAGAAAAGATTTTATTAATTTACAAAAATTAATACAACACCTTGAGGATTACCACAATCCTCCTTCACCACTTTGAGGATTACCACAACCTCTTACACCACCTTGAGGATTACCACAACCCTCTTACAACACCTTTAGGATTACCACAATCCTCTTACAACACCTTTGAAGATTACCACAACCTTCAAACACCTATCACCTAGATCACCCAGTGTATTCTTACCACAAGAATACTCACAAGGATGTCTTGTGTTGAATGATGACCAAAATCAAGATTACAACTCAATAATGATTGATACAATATGAGTACAAGTGTAATCAAGAATTGAAAGCCTAGACCTCAAATTTGTGCAAGTGAAAGTGCTTAGGCTAATACAACAAGATATATGAAAGTGTTTGCTTTGTATGCTCTTTTTGCTTGTATATTGTGTTGTATCTTGTTGTTTGAATGAAGCCTCTATTTATAGGAGAGGTCTTGGCTTTGATTTCCAGGACATTGGCTCCTCCTTGGGGAGTGATTTCTTTGCAAAAGAAACCATTTAAAATCATCAATATAGGTTTTAGAAATCAATCCCACAAAATAGGGAAAAGTCATGCAAAACGCAGCGGATAGTTTCTTTGTCAAACATGGGGTTCGGCCGTCGTGTGAGAGATAAGATTGAAATTGAATTCTGCGAATTTTTACACAGGGGACGGTCGAAGGGGAGTGCGGCCGTGCATCTCAGTCTGACCGTTGCCCTTGCGTTTTTACGAAGCAGAGAAGTCGGAACAAAAATCGACTTGCGGTGCAATTAAGCCCAGGTCGGCCGAGTCGACCGACACCACCGTCGCCCACACTGGTCGGCCGTGCATCTGCCCCTTTTTCTTACGTCCCATTTTACTGTTTCAAAACTCAACTCAGTGCGGGTTGCCCTATGGGGCGACCAGAGTCGAAACCTGAAACAAAAGTGTTGTCGATTTTAAATCGAATATTAACTACAAGAAATACTCCAAAAAATAGTAAAAACATTTTAGAACGATCGGAAGTATTGGGACAACATTTAGGGACATTGTTTTGGTATGAAAACTCATTTGAACAAAATCATCAAAATCATGATAAAAACATTTATCTAACAAACTCCCCTTTTTGATGATTACAAACCAAAACAATTTTCAAGAGGGCGATTTCAAAAACAAAATAATTTTCGGTTTAAGAGTAAACTATCCGTTTAAAAACATTTTACAAAAGCTCCCCTATCAATAAGCACATTAAGAAGAAATATTGCATAAGCTAGAAGCACAAGCTTTTACAAAATAAACAATAACTACATGAGCTTAGAAGCTCCCCTCCCCATCAAAATACTTAATGTCCATGCAAAAAGTCCATAAAACAACCATTGGACTAAGTTTACTTCACAACTTATGGCCTAAACAAGCCATAGCTTATAGCTTCTATTTGAGCTTTTATTAGCTTTTTGAGCTAACGAGCCATTTTCCTGTTTCTCCCTTTGGAATCATCAAAAGAATGTGAGGACAATAAAAACATCATACAAATATATCAAAGTGCGCCAAAGAGACGATTTATCAACCATTGAGCAATTTTAGGCTTAAAAACCAAGGAAAATGGGAGAAATGTATCATGAAGAGTTCATACGCTCGTTTTATTTCCCAAAACATGATTTCAAAGAGTATAGAAGACTTTTGGAAGCGAGAGAATCATGTAGAAGTTGAAATTTTCATTGAGACATTACATCGAACACATTGTGGGCGTGAAGAATAAAAAGAGTTGTATAAAGCCCTTGTAAATGAATCAAGCCAAAAATTTTATCACCAAATCATACCAATCATCATACAATACAGACATAACAACTAAGCTCATCATGATCATAAAATAATTTCATCAAGTAATATACAAGAAAGGCCGTAAACTCGAGGTTCAACCCATTGAGCAAAGTAAGGAAAATTCTTACCATTTGATCGGAAAAGATGAGCAATGATGATGATAAACATGCTATATAAGGTCAAGAAATAAATGGAATGCATAAAAATCAATTTTGAGTGACAATAGTGTGCATTTGGCAAAGGGGACGAAAAATGGCCAAAATGAGTGAACATGTCTAATCTTTGAAGGCAGAAAGATTTTAAACCGAGAAAATGGCTTAGGCGGCCGTCGTGGTTGAGCGGCCGTCGGCGTTGAGCGGCGACAAGTTTGCCCTCAACCTCTTCAGCCAATTGTTTGACAAAATTTTCAAAATCCAAATTTTCAACCAAAAATCCGATTTTTCGCCCCTAAGTTTTAAAAACATGCAAAATGCAAACGTAGACCTCATTCAATATGCATTATGCCTAACCGAGCTCGTATTGATGCAAAAGTCTCGGAAGTTAGCGGTTTTGTAAAAATGTCCGCTAATTGATCTTGAGATGGCACAAACGATATCTCAATTTTTCGTTTTGAAACACAATCCCTTAGAAAATGATGTCGAATCTCAATATGTTTGAAATGCGGTTATGATGAACCGGGTTTTGAGCAATATTTATAGCGGATACATTATCACAAAAGATAGGTGCGTTTTCAAAAGAGCATTTGTAATCCGCTAAGGTTTGCTTCATCCAAAGAAGTTGAGTACAACAAAATGCGGCGGAAATATATTAAACGGCGGCCGTTGAAGAAGAAACACTGATTTTGCTTCTTTGAAAACCAAGAAACTAGGCAATCGCCTAAAAATTGACATGATCCTAAATACTTTTCCGATCATCAATATTACCCGCATAGTCCGAATCACTATAACCTTTAAGAGAAAAGATTTCATTCTTTGGATAAAATAAACCATATTGAATAGTGCCTTTCAAATATCGAAAAATCCGTTTAACGGCACTCATATGAGATTCTTTTGGATTGCTTTGAAAACGAGCACATAGGCATACGGCATGAAGAATGTCCGGTCTACTAGCGGTTAAATAAAGTAAACTACCAATCATACCTCGATACTTGGATTCATCAACCGCTCTTGCCTTTTTCATCTTTGTCAATTTTGACATTGGTTGCCATAGGAGTCGAGACGGTTCTTCCTTCTTCAATGCCGAACTTCTTCAAAAGTTCTTTTGTATACTTAGATTGCGAAATATAAATACCTTCTTGGCATTGCTTAATTTGAAGTCAAGGAAGAAGTTTAGCTCCCCCATCATACTCATCTCGAATTCACCTTGCATTAACTTGGAGAATTTCTTGCACAAAAAGATTCATTAGTAGCACCAAAGATAATATCATCAACATAAATTTGCACAAGTAAACAATCTTGCCCTTTTTCAAAAACAAAGAGTGTAGTATCAACTTTACCTCTTGTAAAACCATTTTTGCAAAAGAAAAGAGCTAAGTCTATCATACCATGCACGGGGAGCTTGTTTTAAACCATACAAAGCCTTTTTAAGTTTATAAACATCATTAGGCCTAGAAAAATTTTCAAACCCCGGAGGTTGTTTTACATAGACTTCTTCTTGAATAATACCATTTAAGAAAGCGGATTTAACATCCATTTGGTAAAGTTTGAAATTTTTGAAACAAGAATAGGCAAGTAAAATACGAATAGCTTCTAAACGTCTTCTGGTGCAAAAGTTTCATCATAGTCAATACCTTCTTCTTGACAATACCCTTGAGCTACTAACCTTGCCTTATTTGAACAATGTTGCCTTGATCGTCAAGTTTGTTCAGAATACCCATTTTGTACCAATAATTGTTTGAGATGGAGGACAAGGTACTAATTCCCATACATCATTTCTTTCAAATTGATTCAACTCCTCTTGCATTTCCAAAAACCAATCTTCATCCTCAATAGCTTCCTTAGCATTTTTAGGCTCTTTTTGAGAAATAAGAGCTTTCTCGGCAAAATTCCTTTTCGAGTCATTACTTTATCAAGAGGATCACCAATAATAAGATCTTTTGGGTGATCTCCTTAAATTTCAATGCAGGGAAGATCCGAGATATCACCTCTATCTTCTTGAGGACCATTTGAAGTGGGCGGTTGATCATTTGATGTAGACGGTTGATTATCAATTTGAACAATTTGTTCAATAATATCTTCCTCATCACTTTCATCATTAGGAATTCTTTCAACTCCGAAGCTTCATTGAATTTAACATGGATGGATTCTTCAACAACTCCACTAGTCTTATTGTAAACCCGATATGCTTTGCTTTTTGTTGAATATCCCATAAATATCCCTTCATCGGCCTTAGGATCAAGTTTGTCCAATTGATCCTTAGTATTCAAAATAAAGCTTACATCCAAATATTTTGAAATAACTAATATTTGGAGTTCTTCCTTTCCAAAGCTCATATGGAGTTTTATTCATTTTAGGGCGAATATAAACTCGATTAATGACATGGCAAGCGGTACTTACGACTTCGGCCCAAAAATATTTTGGAAGAGAAAATTCATTGAGCATGGACCACTCATTTCTTGTAACGTCCGATTCTTCCTTCCTTTCGGCTACACCATTTTGTTGAGTGTCCTTGGAGCCGAAAAATTATGTGCATATCCTTGGTTTCACAAAAGACTCTAAATTCACCATCAAATTCTCCACCTCGATCACTTGAATAGACTTAATAGTATCTTCCTTTTCATTCTCAATAAGTCTACACAACTTAACAAACTCATTAACGGCATCGCTTTTATTAGCAAAAAAAGTGCCCAAGTATATCTAGAGAAATCATCGACAATAACAAAGGTGTAATGTTTTCCACTTAGACTAGCCGTACCAATATCCCCATACAAATCAAGGTGAAGCAATTGTAGGGGTTTGGTAGTGGAAATTTCATTTTGGGCTTAAAACTACTCTTAACTAATTTGTTCTTTTGACAAGTGTCACATAAGCCAAGATTTTCAAAATTCAATTTGGGTAGTCCTTTTACATGTTGGTTTTTGTAAATATTTTTCAAATTTTTGTATCCAACATGTCCGAGTCGCCTATGCCATAAACTCGTTAAATCATTATTGGCGACAAGACAAGAAACATTTTGACTAACCAAATCACTAGTACAAATTTTGTAAAGATTGCCTTTTCTATTTGCTTCACAAATAATATTACCATTTTTAAGAATAAGGCATTTTTCTTTATTAAAAGAAACATCATAATTTGAATCACAAAGTTGGCTAACACTTATCAAATTAAACTTAAGCCCTTCTACTAAAAGAACATCACAAAGAGAGAAAAGAAGAGTTACCAATTTCTCCATTTCCAAGAATTTTTCCTTTGCCATTGCCGAACATGACCATACCCTCTTCTTGGAGCTTGATGTTGGTAAAAAGCTCTCTCCTCCCGGTCATATGGCGTGAACATCCGCTGTCCACGAGCCATTTCGAATCCTCCATGGTTGTTATAGCCCCTATTACCTACAAAATCATTTCTTTTAGGTACCACT
This sequence comes from Rehmannia glutinosa, assembly GCA_016081115.2. Taxonomy (NCBI): domain Eukaryota; kingdom Viridiplantae; phylum Streptophyta; class Magnoliopsida; order Lamiales; family Orobanchaceae; genus Rehmannia; species Rehmannia glutinosa. The sequence continues at coordinate 201,919 of JABTTQ020000260.1, read as the reverse complement.
ATAATTTTGGGGTCCATGGGGTTAGTTTTGAGACCTTTGGGTCTCCAAATATAACTAGAGCTATTTCTCAATTTGCAATTATTAGCATAATGTCCAATTTTGCCACAATAAAAACAAGTAGGAGTATGAGAGCTACTAGCACGTATGAAAGTCGGACCTTGGTTATTTTTCTTAAAGACTTTTTGAAATGGTTTGTAACCAAGTCCTTGTTTTGAATGCTCACCTCTTTGTGCATCTAAAATTTTAGTAACCTTATCCGTGCTTAAATTAAAACGATGCACATCCTTTTTCAAATTATCAATATCATTAGTGAGCATTTGTTTCTCGGTTTCAAGAGTTTGAATTTGAGTAAGGGTAATAGCATGAACATGATCAAGAGTCTCATAAGATGTAAATAATTTATCCTTTTCTATTTTAAGCTCTTTATGCTCCTTCTTTAAACTCTTGTATTTAACAATCAATTTTTGAAATTCATTTTGCAACTCATCAAAATCACATTGCAATTCATCAACTAAGGAGGAGGTAGAGGAGTTAGAGCGTACCTCATTATTTTCATCGTCTATAGCCATAAGACCATGTTCGGTTTCACCTTCCTCGTCGGATGTCTCGAGTAGCTCATCCCAAGTTTTGACATCCGCATTTAGAGCCTTCTTTTTCGGAAAAGGCTTCTTTTTCTTTGCTCCTCTTCATCGAGCTTTGGGCAATCGGCAATGAAGTGCCGGGTTTTCGCATTTAAAGCAAGCATTATCTCTTGGTTTTCTTGCTTTATTTTTATTCACAAATTTTGCAAATTTTTCGAACAAGTGCGGCCGTCTCCTCATCATCATCATCATTATCATAGTATGCATTATTAGAAGAGGAAGCAAGACCTTTAGGAATATTTTGCATACCCGATTGATTGATGGTTGGTTTGGTATTTTTCCTCTCCTTGAGATAGACTTCATAGATGAGGAGGTTCCCGATGAGCTCGTCAAACTTGAGTGTCTCAAGATTTTGTGCTTCCGTGATTGCCGTCACCTTTTCGGACCATGAGCCGGAAGAGCATTCAATACCTTAGTCACTTTGTCTTCTTCGGAGATGACTTTACCGAGGCCACAAGAGGATTGACAATGTTGTCAAGCCTTTCCACCATCTTGGAGATGCTTTCACTATCATACATGTTAAAGTTTTCAAAGTCTTTAACAAGCATGGTCTTTCTAGCTTGCTTGACCTTCTTTGTCCTTCATATATAGTCTCCAATTTTTCCCAAACCTCATGTGCCGACCTTATGCCTCGTGTGCGATTGTACTCGGTGGCGGTAAGTGAGCAATGCAAAATATTTAAGGCCTTACCGTTTAGAGAGAAAAGCCTTCTTATCATTTTCATCGAACTCCTTGAAAGGTTTAGGAGTCGAGGTGCCATCCTCCATTTTTTTGTTGGTTGATCAACTCCTTCAATAACCACATTCCATATGTCAAATCCGCACCCTTGTAGAAAGCACTCCATACGGTCTTTCCAAAATGCGTAGTTGTTGGCGTCGAACAATGGTGGCTTGTTGGTGGAGGCGCGGTGGTGAGATAAGCGTCATTCGTAGCCATGGATCTTTCCTCTTTACTCGAACGAGCTAGCCAAAGAGTTTGGCTCACGATACCACTTGTAAGTCAAGTGGCTACGATAATCTAGAGGGGGTGAATAGATTATCTCGGTTTTTCAGATTTTGCCCTCTTTTTTAAACCGAATGCTCAAACAAAATAATGAAGGTGCGGAATGTAAACAACACTCGTCGATTTAAAGAGGTTCAACCCACCTAGGGCCTAATCCTCTACCACCCCAGTATCTCAGGGATGGATTTCAAAAAGAAAGAAAAGATTTTATTAATTTGCAAAAATTAATACAACACCTGAGGATTACCACAATCCTCCTTCACCACTTTGAGGATTACCACAACCTCTTACACCACCTTGAGGATTACCACAACCCTCTTTACAACACCTTGAGGATTACCACAATCCTCTTACAACACCTTTGAAGATTACCACAACCTTCAAACACCTATCACCTAGATCACCCAAGTGTATTCTTACCACAAGAATACTCACAAGGATGTCTTGTGTTGAATGATGACCAAAATCAAGATTACAACTCAATAATGATTGATACAATATGAGTACAAGTGTAATCAAGAATTGAAAGCCTAGACCTCAAATTTGTGCAAGTGAAAGTGCTTGGCTAATACAACAAGATATATGAAAGTGTTTGCTTTGTATGCTCTTTGCTTGTATATTGTGTTGTATCTTGTTGTTTGAATGAAGCCTCTATTTATAGGAGAGGTCTTGGCTTTGATTTCCAGGACATTGGCTCCTCCTTGGGGAGTGATTTCTTTGCAAAAGAAACCATTTAAAATCATCAATATAGTTGTTAGAAATCAATCCCACAAAATAGGGAAAAAGCATGCAGCAAAACGCGGATAGTTTCTTTGTCAAACATGGGGTTCGACCGGTCGCGCAGAGATAAGATTGAAATTGAATTCTGCGAATTTTTACCAGTGGGGACCGGTCGAAGGGGAGTGCGGCCGTCGCCTCAAGATGACCGGTTGCCGCCAGCGTTTTTACGAAAACAGAGAAGCGGAACAAAAATCCAACTTGCGTGCAATTCGCCCACGGTCGGCCGACGGCCGACCACACCCGATCGCCCACTGGTCGACCGGCCGCTGCCGCTTTTTTCTTACGTCCCATTTTCTGTTTCAAAACTCAACTCAGTGCGGGTTGCCCTATGGGGGCGGCCGGTCGAGCTGAAACAAAAGTGTTGTCAATTTTAAATCGAATATTAACTACAAGAAATACTCCAAAAATAGTAAAAACATTTTAGAGCGATCGGAAGTATTGGGACAACATTTAGGGACATTGTTTTGGTATGAAAACTCATTTGAACAAAATCATCAAAATCATGATAAAAACATTTATCTAACAGCTCTTCCCCCGGCCCTTTCTTCAGCCTCAAGGTCGGCGGGCAAAGCGGACCGCAGGCCGGCCGCAGCTAGACGAGCCTCGGTGACCAGCCTATCAATCCACCTATCTCTGGCGGCCACAACATGGATATTCTCCAGCCGTCGAACAAAAGCGGCCGATAGTGGGCCGGCGGAATTACGGTTCTCTGGATAAAGCAAAGAGTTAAGGTCAGACTAGCCCTGAAAAAAAACAACAAAAATTAAACACGGAGGAAAAAGGAAGTGTACTTACTAAAATTAAAAGTGAAGTCGGAAGGAGGCGACAAGATCGTCCCTTCCGCTCCGACGCGAGTTTGCCACCCGCCACCTACCCAAAGCCATTTGTCTTTCCACTCCTTTAAGGATTGTGGAAGGCCTTCAATCAGCCCGTCTGGGTATCCGGGTCTGGTGTGCATGTAGTACCATCCGGATGGTTGCCCCCGACCCGGCATTGTGGGGGTCGCCTTCCAGACGAACAATTCATTTATTTCCGCAAATTTCGGGCGCGGATACCCTTCCAAGTGAAATAACACCAGTAGCTCGATGATTCGACCCCAAGTTAGGGGGTGCACCTGCAACAGAGGGAGACCCCACTTACGAAACCACCGCGTAAGCACTAGCGGCAGTGGGAAACGCAGCCCGTATAGGAGGCTGGGAGTGTGTATAGCCATGCACCCCTCCGGCGGATGTTGGGGGCACTCCGTACCGTCCGGCAGCCAGAAGTCTATCCCTGCCGGAAGCCTGTACCTCCGATGAAGAGCCCCCAGCTTTGGGACTGTCAGCATGTTGGGGTAGTCGTTCAGGTCACAGGGCCCCCACCCGGCCTCTACGCGCACCCGGGGACCCCCTCCCCGCCTGCCATCTCCGTGGCGATGACTTACATGCCCTAGGGGCCTCGCAGCTCTCGAGCCCTCAGAAGGCTCATTTATCTGCTCCTCATGTTCATGCTTCTGAGAATTCATCTCTCCTTCTCCTTGTTGATTATGTGGGGGACCGGAATCTACAACTTCTTCACTGGACCCTTCTCGTACTAGCCCAGGTCTATAAACAACGCCCTCTCTATAGATGGTGAAGGGCACATGATTAAAAATATTGTGTGTCTGCTCCAATGAAGTTTCTGTTGGAGGTGTGTGGCTTGAGCTCGAAATATGAACAACACTTGGAGATGCAGCTCTTCGAACTGGGGAAAAAGAAACAGAAGGTTCAGAAGGGGGGTCTTCGATTTCTACCTCCACACCATAACTACGGCTCCGGCTATCTTCAAAGGAAGACATCTATTTGAAGTAAAAGAGAGAAAGTTTTTTGAAAAAATACCTAAAGTCTGAAGTCTCTGAACCCTAAAGATCACCCGAAAATTATGCTCGCTCTCAGATGATTCTGCTCGGAAGACTGTAGATGCAAAAGTGTAGAATGAAGGACGAAAGGGGTATTTATAGGTTAAGTTCCCTCGAAAACTGGGACACTAACTCAAAAGAAACGTGTCCCTTCAATCTCCAAAGCTGTCAGAAACATCAGAAACGTCACGTCCCCACGTTTTGCAGACATATTTGTCCCACCTCTTCGGTTCCCGCGCGAAGTTGGTCCAACCAAAAACTGCCATGTGTCCGTCATTATGATACCGCAATTAATGCGCCGTTTCAGCCATTAACTGCTACACGACAGATGTGAGGGAAAGATAACTTTTGAGGTTTCCTTTTCCCCATTAAAAGCTCATGATTAACATTAAAGTTCAAATCCGACTTGAAATTCTTCTCTCGGAATTAAACTTGGGGCCATTGATGACGCCCGGCGGCCGAAGCGACAAATTGGTCCACGTGGCCGTTCGGCACATGGGAGTCGGACCACAAGGCCAAAGACACATCGAAATTTGGTGGCGTCGATGAATCGACCACGATGATGTCATGAATTGGGCTCGATTGCGACGTCTTGGCGGAAAATTTAAAGGATAGCCATCCGATTAAGAAAAGTTAAGTATATCATTAACATGAGTAGTGACAACATCAAAAGACGCCCGGCCGGATAGTCGACAAGTGGCAAACACTTGCTTGCATGCGTGCTCAGCAAAGGACAAGTGTCCCTTTTTAATTATTTATTTGCTAAATGTAATAGTGGATATTAAAAGCCCACTAATGAGATGTGTATAAAAGGGGCCTCATTTATTAGGATAAAGGGATGAAAAAAAAATACTAAGAAAAAACGTTTGTAACCAAGACACTGTAAGAAAAACCGACAAGAACTTTCGGTTCGGCAATATATCAAAAAGATAGAATTAGCCCCGAACTAAGGCTTATTTCCATTTCCACGTAGCATATCTTCACACACTTTTGCTTGTTGACCGAAACACACGTCAACAACGGGTATCCTTAAAAATTAAAAAATAAAACTTATCGGGAGGCAAAATTATTTATTTATATTACTTTATTGGTCAATATTTGGACTGTACCATGAATTACATCGTACTATCCCAGTATTCCTAACGACTTTTTGGGCCAAACACCTTACATTCGACAGCTGAGAAATTACTATTATTCAATAATAAATTGCACTATGCTCAAAATTCAATAACCAACGTAAAATTCCAAATTGAAAATCAATATGTCGGCAGCATTACATTCTCAACAATGTATATGCAATGGCCAATGGGTGTGGATTTTTGTGGCACATATATGCTTTTAAATACATAGGACATAAACAAACTAGTAGATGATGAACCAAACCAAGTAGGGTAAAGAGCATTCATTTTATTGTGTTGGGGTAGTTGGAGGCATAAAAGCTTCAATTAAAAGCATTAATTATTCCTTTATTGCAGGTTTTTTTTAATTTGATTTGGATGTTTCTCGATGAAATGGCCTTTTTCTCCCATATAATGTATAAAGATTGGTTAATATTTTTAGTGGGATATATTGACGTACAACCATGCTCTTCCAGATAAAGAGAATAAATATAGTTGATCCCCTGAATCTAAATATATTATATTTTTTCCCAAATCGAACTTACACAAATGTTATTTAGTATGAATTCCTATTAAATCCTTCACCAATTTGCATATGCCCCGAGGTATTTTGAAAGAATGTGGGTTAGAAGTTAGAACCCACAATCATCGGTCCCCCACATGGGGTGTGATGTTTAGTGGGTTAAGCCCTTGGTTGTCTTTTTTCTTAATTATATCTAACAAATATGATAGTGTCCCACAAATTGTTATATCACTTGTAGCTTGTCAAAGTGTTACAATTTTTTATTATATTCTTCTTATTAGTACTAATTTTGTAACAAAACAAATTGAATGCACACAGTCATCTTTAATTGAATTTGGATGTTTCTGGAGGATAAGTCCTTGCTTATTTATACCTAACATGATAGTGTCCCACAAATTATACATCACTAGTAGTTCATCAATTATTTGTTAATTATGCATTTTTTTAAATTTTTGTTCTTAGTACTAATTTTGTAACATAATAAATTGAATGCACCCATATTCATCTTGAACGAGTGCAATATTATATTCATTCCCTAGTACTAGTGCTCTGATATATGCTACAATTTTTAGCACATACGATACACGACGAATGTTTTTAACATTTAGGATGAATAATTTCAAATGACTCAATATAAATTTTACTATAACAATAACTAAAATATCAATTCAATAATGTACATTAGGGATTTGATACAAATGAAATCACAATAATAGTTTTAATACTACAAATTTCGAAATTTTAATTTCATATTCATCAATACAAAATGAATGTTAAAGCAACTTAGAGACAAATAAATGAAAGCTAGCTAGATAAGTACTTTGAGTGGATGTAATTCCACCCTTTGAAGTCACAGTTAATATTTGTATACATGGAGATGATAAAACGAATGAACTTTAATGAAAACTAAGTGCATGTTTGTGACTTGTGAGCCTGTATGCAAAAGTCTACTTAGAAAATGGACTTTTTAATAAGCGAGTCTTCAAAAAGCCATTAATTATGGTTTATTTAAAATGAGCTTTTTTTTTAGAATTGACTTATCAAAAAAATCATTTAAATTAAAACATTAATATTTATTAAAACCAAAAGTGCACTCAAACAAATACTAGATCGCTATGTGGGATTGTCCCAACAAATTGAATTTACGTTATTAATTACATTGATAAACATTGTAAAAAATATTTTACAACAGTATATAAATGTTAATAGGTGGAGCAAATTATAAAAACTGCTAATTTTGTTCGAATGGAATGACAAATGAGTGTAACACATTAAATTAAAAAGAACGCACACCAAGGTATGTAAGCGAGTCGAGTCCAACACAATATTGTTCAAATTTATTTGAATTTAATCGAACTAAATTTTATTTGAGCTTGGTTTGATTATTATCGAATCGAGATCAAACGAACTTTAATCGAGCCGAACACAGACTGAACTCGAGTAGCTTGATACATTTACATATGTATATTTTTTTTACTAATTGAATCAAGTTCGAACCGAGTTTTACATCTTATCGAATGAAAAAATGTGTTTAAACTTGATTTGTTATATCAACGAACTAGACTCAAATAACCTTTTAACGATCAATTTCAAATCGATGGCTTGATTTATTTTTTAGCCCCCCCCCAAATCCCAATAACATTTGGGTAATCATATCGCTAGTAGTTAAAAGCATCACTCCATCAAATACTATTGGGTCAAGGGGCATATACTAGGTAAAAGGAATATCATATTATCATCCCTATTAATCAATATCCAACAAAAACTTGATCCACTAACCACTAGGCACTATGCATGAACAGGAGAGGATAATTACAGAAAATGCCACTTGTAATTGAATCAATCAACAACAAAAGTAATGTATTGTACTTGATTTACTGCATAATGATCATGTAGTAAAATTATATTTTACTAATTTACTACCTAATGATCACATAGATTAGTCACAATTCGGTAATTTGACGCCATGACGGTGTTTGGCAGAGCGTGATGGTAAAAAATGCTATTTATGAGCTTAAAATTGTCTTTTAACAAAGTACGAGGATCCATATTGAACATTGTATTTTCATTGACGTAGTTGAATCTTGCATTGATGAGTATGCGGATCATACATTGTTTAGGGATAATTTAGAGTTTGGTTTGACACATTCGTGTTCAACATCATACATGATGATAGATTATGATAACCAAGACTTATATGATTGCGTTTGTGCTTTAGATAACATGTAGGAACTACCGAGGAGTGCAAGAGGCGCGCACACGCAGAAAAACGTGCGGGAGTCCGTTCTACAATGGCGCACGACCCGTCTTTGTAGAAACGCGTCTGGTCTTAGCATGGTCGAAGGAAAAGCGAAAATCGATGAGAGCACGGGTCCGTGCCTCGAGAGCACGGGCAACCCGTGTCTAAGGTCGAAAAAAGTTGGAAAATTCCAATGAAAGCACGTCCCGTGCGTCTGAGCATGGGCAGCCTGTGCCTAAGGTCGAGAGAAAAGATAAAATACCTGAAGAGAGCACGGGCGACCCATGCATCCATCCGAAGAGGCTACTTTAAACCCAGAACTCAAACCTTTGCCCGAGCATCTCAAATATGCATTCCTTGGAGCGAATAACACGAGTCTGGTAATCGTATCATCTCTTTTAACTTCAGTTCAACTCGATAAATTGCTTAGGGTGCTAAGAAAATATAAGTCGGTGATAGGTTGGTCAATCTTTGATTTAAAAGGCATTAGTCCATCGATTGTAATGCATAAGATTAGAATGGAAGATGTCTATAAACCTTCGGTGCAAAATTAAAGAAGGTTAAACCCTATAATGCAAGAAGTCATTCGAAAAGAGGTTTTAAAATGGTTAGATGCTGGAATTATATATGCTATTTATGACAGTTCCTGGGTAAGTCCGGTGCAAGTGGTACCGAAGAAAGGGGGGATGACGGTAGTTAGAAACGAAAGTGATGAGCTTATTGCAACTAGAGTAGTAACTGGGTGGCGTTTTTGCATTGATTATAGGAAGTTAAATGATGCCACTCGCAAAGATCAATTTCCCCTTCCCTTTATTGATATGATGCTGGATTGCTTGGCAGGATATGATTACTATTATTTTCTCGATGGTTATTCTGGGTATAATCAGATCATGATTGCCCCGGAAGACCAAGAGAAGACGACATTTACATGCCCCTATGGTACATTTGCATTTCGCAGAAATGCCATTCGGACTATGTAACGCGCCCACAAATTTTTAGAGATACATGATGGTTATCTTTCATGATTTCATTGAGAAAATAATGGAGGTTTTTATGGATGATTTTTCTGTGTTTGGAGACTCATATGATCATTGCTTGGATAACCTTTCTCTAGTTTTGCAGAGTTTCGAGGAGACTAACCTTGTTTTAAATTGGGAAAAGTGACATTTCATGGTACGTGATGGCATTGTATTAGGCCACCAAGTCTCTTCTGCGGGTTTGGAAGTTGATAGAGCGAAGGTCGTTGCAATTGAGAAACTCCCACCTCCAACAAACGAGAAGGCCATTCGAAGCTTTTGGGGCACGCGGATTCTCTGAAGGTTTATCAGTGACTTTTCTAAAACCACTAAACCTTTGAGTCGATTATTGGAAAAATATCTTTGCTTTCAATTTTTCCGATGATTGTTTGCAGGTTTTTGAGATTCTGAAGAAGGCTTTGGTGACAACACCAATTCTAGTAGTTCCGAATTGGAGTTAGCCCTTTGAGCTAATGTGTGATGCCAGCGACGTTGCAGTTGGGGCTGTTTTGGGTCAGAAAAGAGAAAAGATATCAGATCCATCTATTATGCGAGCAGAACTTTGGACAGCGCCCAGCAAAACTACACCACCGCTGAGAAGGAAATGCGGGCAATTGTGTTTGCATTCGTTAAGTTCCGATCTTACTTGATTGGAATTAAGACGATAGTCCACACCAACCACGCGGCGATCAAGTATCTATTCGACAAGAAGGATGCCAAATCGAGACTGATTCGGTGGATCTTTTTGTTGTAGGAGTTCGATGTGGAAATTCGGGATAGAAATGGTTACGAGAACGTAGTAGTCGATCACTTATCCAGACTGGAATACAAGAAAGAGGAGAAAGAAGACACTGATGCAATTAAGGAGGAGTTCCCCGATGAGCAAATTTGATGTTACAGGCTAAATTCCCATGGTATGCGGATTTTGTTAATTATTTGGTTGCAGGGGTCTTGCCTCCAGATTTATCGTCCTATCTATAAGAATAAATTCCTTCATGATGTCAAGTTCTACATGTGGGACGACCCCTTGCTCTTTAAGAGGTGCGCCGACACCATCATTCGACGATGTGTGCCTCGAAGAGTGGGAGGGGTTCTACAAACGATGTCATTCTTCACCTTCCGGGGGACACTTTGGTCCAACACGTACGGCGACAAAGGTATTGCAAAGTGGTTTATACTGGCCTACGTTATCTAATGATTGCTATCTATATGTGCAACAGTGTGATAGGTGTCAGCGGATGTGGAACATCTCGAGACGACATGAGATGCCCATGACCAATGTGATGGAGGTCGAGCTCTTTGAAGTGTGGGGGATCGACTTTATGGGCCCCTTCCCATCTTCGTTGGGTTATCAATACATTCTACTTGCAGTGGAGTATGTATCTCGATGGGTTGAGACGATTCCGGCACAAACTAATGATGCGCGAGTAGTGCTTAAATTCATAAAGAAAAATATATTCACTCGGTGTGGAACCCCAAGAGTTTTAATTAGTGGCGGGGGATCACACTTTGTGAATAAATTAATGAGCACTTTACTTGCGAAGTATGAGGTCAATCACAAGGTGGCATTAGCATACCATCCGCAAGTAAACGGGCAAGAAGAGGTAGCCAATCGCGAGATTAAGCAAATTTTGGAGAAGACGGTAAATATAAATCGCAAGGATTGGGCCATGAAGTTAGATGATACGTTGTGGGCATATCGGACTGTGTACAAGACACCATTGGGCACATCACCTTATTAGTTAGTAATCGGGAAATCGTGTCACTTGCCCGTCGAATTGGAGCATAAGACGTTTTCGGCTATGAAAAAGTTAAATTTTGACTTCCAAGCAGCGGGTGAGAAAACGCTCTTGCACTTAAACGAGATAGAGGAGTTCCGGGATGAAGCTTATGAAAATTCCCGGATTTATAAATAGCAAACCAAAAGATGGCACGATCGAATGATAAAGAAGAGGGAGTTTTTACTGGGTGAACAAGTCCTTTTGTTTAACTCACGTCTTAAACTCTTTTCGGGAAAACTTAAGTCTAGATGGTCAGGGCCGTTTGTGATAAAGAAGGTGTTAAATCCTCCGGGAATAGTGGAGTTGTTGAGCCGAGATGGGGAGATGTTCATGGTAAATGGCCAGAGGATCAAGCACTACCTTAGTAGGGATCAAAAGGAAGAGAGACACGCCTCACTTTGCTAGAGTCGTGATCGAGTAAACAGGCGTCAATCTATAGACGTTAAATTTAGTTCTTGTTGGGAGGCAACCCAACGATTTTGTTGTTTTATTTCTTCCTATGTTTTTTTTGTTTGTTTTTCCCTTTTCTAAGTTAGGATTTATTTGCTTTCATAGGATAGGATTTTTTCTTGTTTTTAAAAAAAAATAAAAATCGAGGTGTCGAGGTGCGGTGACGCACGGGTAGCCCGTGTGCCATACGCACGACCCGTGCTCCATACGCACGGCCCATGCTGGTACCAACACTTGAGGAACTTTTTTTCGGCACCCCACACGAGCAACCCGTGCCATAGAGCATGGCCCGTGCGGTGCCTAGAAGTTGGGCTCGAATGTTCAGCCCCTAGCACGGGCCACTCGTGCCATAGGCCACGGCCAGTGCTCCCGTCTGCTGAGACAAATTTAAGACGGGCAGAGGCCATTTTTTTTCACAAAACCTCCCAATCTCTCGCGCGGACACACACAAAAATCGGAGCCCTCTCCAAATTTTTGAAAATTCCCCTTAGAATTCACTTACATAATCACTTCCCATACTACTCACTTACAAATTACACACTTAAACAAGCTTTGAAGAGAAGATTTGAGTAGAAAAGCACCTAGGGTGTCAAATTTCAACTTTTTTTCGAATGCTCGGGATTTAAGGTATGAATTGCAATTTTTATTTCAAATTTCTTGAGGATTATGGATTAGGGTTGCTATATGAATATGATGCTTGTTTGATACTTTTGCCATGAATTTGATTGAATTTTTTTATTGGGCATTTTATCGAACTCCTTGTGGGTTGTTGAATTAGGATGTTTTTGGGTGATAGCTTGATGAATAATACATGAGCTCGATTGTTTAGGGTGTTAGTGACTAGGATTCTTTGCAATTATATTGTTAGTTGGGTTTGGAAGCTTAATTGTGGATTAAATTGTAGAGATGAGACACTATGCCTTATATGGATTGTTGTATGTAATTCATCGTTTTCTTTTACTTGGCATGTACGGATTCTCACGATTGTTTTTCTAGGTACTCATTTGAATCAATGGTTGAGCCAAGGAACCGACCAAACCGAGGTAAACGCGAATGGGGGGCCGCCGCCTCACTTGCGCCACAACACCTGGGAAACGACCAGGCTTATGGGCTCACTATAACAGAGAACGAGATACTGGATAAGTGGAACCGGCTCATCACTCATTCTTTCACACCTATACGCTATGTCGACGATGAGTGTACCCGAGCTCTCGGGAGGTTTGGCACATGTTCGAACGAGTGGGATGGACCGCCTTCATGCAGGGGCGGTGGCCAACATTTAAGACACTCGCGCTGAGTTCTTAAGCACCGTGCGGTTACGGAGACACACGAGTAAGAAAGCGAACCTCGAGAAAATCCATTTTGATTGGGCAACGTATGGAGGAGAACGTCACTATCGCCGGCCCGACTAGATTTTTGGGTACCATCGAACACCCCATCTGGGATCGGCGCAAACTATAACTCGCATGAATTTTGGTGATTGTTGACTGAAACCCCAGAAACCGGCCTAATGCAATATGTGGCATGCACATCCAAGGTCTCGTCACTCTGCAACCCCGTATTCCGCTACATCCAAAAAGTGATGGCCCATTCCGTGTTCGCTCGGCACAACAACGGGGGTATGCAAGTGATGGAGCTATACCTATTTTGGTGTATGCTCACCCGCACCCCTCATAATATGGCGGCGTACTTTGTGGAACACGCCATTTACATCTCTCAGCAGGAAGCGGGAATAATATTAACTGGGGGAATGATCACCCCCATTGCTCAACATCTTGGGGTTGATATGCGCCACATGGAGTCGATAGAGGGCAGCCGAAGCATCAACATGAGCGCCCTCCGCACCATGAAGATCATCACTAAAGAGGAGAATATCCTCTGTTTTCAACAAAAAGTCGGGTCTGGTTTCTCCCTCTCTAACCCACAACTCACTGTTGTGGTGGACAATCAAAATAATTGGCTCCTGCACTCTGAAGCACATATCAGGGTCATGGATGGCCTAACTGCACGAAAAAAGAGGAGGGTAGCAGGGTTACCCGATGAAGAAGATTTGGTGATGGAGGCAAGAGAGTATGATCGGCACGAGGGGTTTCAAGCAAGGCTTCCCACAGGGACGGACCGACATTCCAGAGAGCTCCCACCAAGGTGAGGAGCGTGGGGGACAATATGATCATGATAGATTATATGCTCTTGAGGAGAGCATGCGACAACATAGGGACGACTTCCGGCATCACCAGGATGAGTTCCGTGCTTTCCGAGCAGAGCGGGAGCAAAGGTATCAGGCCCAGGAGTCATGGCACCAGGCCCAGGAGTCAGCAAAAGTTGGAGATATTGCAGACGATGCATCAGATTCAAAATTGGCATATCTCCCAGGGCCACTTTCTGCCACCACCCCCACAGTAATCCAGGTTCTATCCACATTTTTCTTTGAAATTCTACATTCTCTTCTTTGCACTATAATTTCATTCAAGTTTGGGGGGGGGGAGAGGTAGTAATTTTGTTGAAGGGTGTGACGTTTTGCATTCATGTAGTTGCATTTAGAGGATGTAGTATACATTGCATTAGGTGTTTTTTTATTTTTTTTAGCACGTTTATTGCTTTAGCACAATTATTATTTTCTTAGTTGTTTAGGGAGTGAGTTGACCGCTATTGTGTGTTTGTTGATCTTGGGAGAATGTGTTGAGCAATTTATGTTGTTTAGAATTGGGTGTTGAGCGTGAGTTGACTGGGTTGAGAATAATTAATATGGAGCATGTGATTATTGGGATCATGGTTAAAATACTTTGAATTATGCACTTATAAGCCTATGAGCTTTTTGAGCCTTTACTGCTTTCATATTATGTAGTCTTGTTTGTTGATTGAGGGTGTCATTCACAGTGTTGTAAAAATCGGCCTAGGCCGCCTAGGCGCTAGGCGCCCCTAGCCGATCCGATTTTCCCAAAATCGGCAAAAAAAATCGGTCAGGGCAAAAATCGGCCTAGGCGGACCAAAAAATCGGCAAAAATGGGGAAAAAATCGGCCTAGGCGGTCTAGTCGGAATAAATCGGCCAAAAATTGGCCATAATTCAAAAAAAATGAAAAAATAAAAAGAAAAACTTAGTGTTTCTAGGCGCCCGTCTAGGCGGCCCAGGCCCGCCTAGGCGCCCGACTGCTGCCCGACTGGCGCTAGCGATTTCTGCAACCTTGGTCATTCATGATGATTTGAATTCTACAACTTTCTCTGGTATCTTCGTCAAAGTCACATGTTGTATGCATTCATGAAAATGATTTTAGGCCATTTTTGTTAAACCTTCTACGCCCTTTTTCCTACCTTATGATATTTGATTTCTCTAGTTAGCCAATTTGAGCCTATTGCCTGATTTTTTTGATAGCCACATTTCAAGCCTTAAAACTTAACTTGATATATATGTTACCCTAAGCTTGAGCATATAACATTGAGTAAAAGGATTGAATAAAGGGTTGAATGAAAGGGTATCGAGAAGTTAGAAAATATTGTATATGTTGGGTGATTGGGAATAAAATAAGAAAAAAAGAAAAAAGGATGATACTCACAAAAGAGTCGAAAAAATAGAAAAAAAAACGACTGAAAAAGTGAGTCGGCAGTACGAAAAATAGGCTGGAAATTGTGATGTAAGGCGAATGAGAATGATTTGTATAAAAAAAAAGGGAGAAATAGAGAGGTGATAGGATATAAGGAGATTGAGAGTACATAGTTGATTCGTATTAGAATAATCTGTTTGAGAAAAAGCGATGTGCTTACCAATCTATACGCTGAGGATTGAGTCACTTTATCCATATTTCTCTTAACCAAAAGAGCCTTCATTACAACCATAAATAAAGTCCTTTCGATTTGTGAATTGCATACAAACGAGTGGCGGAGATGTGAGACGATTTGCAAGCATATGGTAATTCTTCAACATTGATATGACTTGAGCAAATACACGTCCCTTATTATTCTAGTGAGTAAAATATACACTTTATCCCTGAGAGGCGTGATTTGAAGTGTTTTACCATGATTTTGATAAACTTGTGCTCCGTGTAGATATTTGAAACTTGGTTGGTTTGTGCTTGATGTCTATGGATAGATGACATGAATTGTGATGCGGTGTTCTTGAGTTGCTCTTCTTTACCCCATTTGTGTTGTCTTGTTTATAAAGTGTTAACCGGGGCTGCCAACAATTTAAGTTTGGGGGTTTGGTTGACATGTATTTTGCATGTATTTTGGGCTTAATCTTGGCTAGAATGTGTTGATATTCATGCATTATATGAGTAAATAGGGTTTTATTCCTATTTTGTGGAAAAGGATTACGCTTTGCTCGTTTTGTAGAAATTTAGGGATAATTGTAGCATTTTGGCAACAATTCGGAGCATTGCAATTGAGAACCGCCAAAACTTGACATGATAGATGAAGTTTGGAGTCGAATTAAGAAGAAGTCAGACGAACCAGGCGAAAAACGGAAGAAAATGACCGAGTATGAGTTGCTATAGGTGAGCACGGGCAGGGCGTACTCCCTAGCACAACCCGTGCTCAACCTAAAATCGAAGGCTCACGGTTCGACTACCAGCATGGGCAGCCCGTGCCATAGGGCACGACCCGTGCCTCCTTCAGAGGTTTGAACAATTCTTGCGGCACCCAGCATGGACTGGGCATGCCCTAGCGCACGGCTCATGCGCCTCTGTGGAAAAAACAGAGTTTGACTCGTTGTGAACTAGGTTTCGACCCAAACGAAGTACAAATAGAGACGGGACGGCCACAAACAGGGACATGTTGATTTTTGCCCTAGAAACCAGAGAAAATAGCAATTCCCCACCGAAGATTTGGAGAGATCGATCAAGACCACAACCACACCTTCGAGGATTGAAGATAGATCGAGATATCGTCATCATCCCCGAGTTCACTCATTTCATAGTATCATTATTTTCAATTAGTTTAGACATGAACATTAATAATTTGTCTATGGATTATTTCTTTTCTATGTCTGGCCAAACACTTTGTGATTCCCGGGTTTGGGAGTAGGTTAATTGATACTTTTCTTTGATGATTCATTGCAATCAAAGTTAATATTTTCCAACCCTATTCAAGTACTTTGCTTTAATTCTTGTTTTATCAAAAAGCAATTGGTTTAACTTGTTTTGATATATTGATTCATAATTCGAACAGATGAGTTTCAATATTAGATCTATGAGTACTTGACATGAATAGCTTGTATGATTGAGAAGTCTGTGAATATTCGTGAGGCCTTTTAATCTTTTGATCTTTTGGGAGTTGGATATCTCATGTTGAGTAGATATGCTAGCATAGATATTCCAATCAACGCTTTTACATGCATCTCGAGAGAGAGAGGGTAAAATACTTTTATGGTTGGTCTATAAGGAAGAATACATTTAACTTTGGTTGATTAATCTGATAATAAAAGGGGATATTAACTGAAACCACAACTCAGGAATCCATTCTTTCATACTTGGTCTTTTAATTCACTCTTTGCTTTGTTATTATAGGATAATTTCTGCTTTAGTTTTAATTAAACCAATCCATCTCAAATTCGATAGTCTAGATAAATATAAGGCTATTATAATCTAGTAATTAGTACATTAATTTATTAGTCTCTGTGGATTCGACCTTGCTAACCCTATTCTATAAACTGCACCGTACACTTGCGGTGAAGCTAAAAAAATAAGGCGAACAGTAATTACGAGTGTAAATGAATCGAGTCAAACTGACCATAATAATTTTCAATCTAGTTTGTATAAAATTCGAGTTTCAAAAATTGTGTTTGAGCTTGTTTGATAATTCATTGAAACGAGCTCAAACGAGTTTTAGTCAAATCAAACACGAGTCGAGCTCGGATAGTTTGATATTTTTACACATATTTTATTTTTTATTAATCAAGCCGAACTCGAGTCGAGTTTTATATTTTGTTGAAAGAAAAAACGTCTTCAAGTTTAGTTCGTTATATTCATTAATCGAGCTCAAACAAGATTTTAACGATCAATTTCGAGTTGATTATCGAATAGTTTGTTTTGTTTTTTAGCTCAATAAATAATAGAGATAATTCTTAGTGGAATTGGCAAAGATTTATTATGGTAAGATTTTAAAAAATTCGGACTTAGAGTCGATATAAATCAAATTTTAATGAGTTAGACATGATATATGCACCCATTTTTGTCTTAAATTTAATGTGTTAGACTGACCTATACGCCATTACCAATCACCATAAAAAAAAACCCTCTCTCTCTCTCTAATACTTTCCTCCCCCTTCTCTCTAAACCCCCCCAAAAAAACCAAACCTAATTTCCTACTCCCCTCCTCCTCCCCACCACAGCCGCCACCCACACTCCCCTCCCCTCCCCTCCCCTCCATGCTTTTCACCGGAGGGCGGGGGGCGCGCCCTTGATATATTCGGAGGTGGCCCGATATTTTCGTTCCGAGGGAAAGTGGGTCGAGCTCACGGAGTGTCTCGGAGGCTGAGTAGATGATGAGGCTGCGGCCAGTTGAGTTGGGTGAGGAGAGGCATTTTGTATTTTTTTCTCTCGTTTTTAGCTATAGTTGTTATTTTCTTTTTTGTTTGTATTTTCTTTTTCTCGGTTGATTTACGAAACTCGTAGGCGGATCGATTTTTCTCGTTCAACAAGATGTAGTGGTTGCTCGTGCCCGATTTTAGTTTTTTGGTGTGTTCTGATCTCCTTTAAGTCTTTGAAGTCTCCTGTGGAGTGGTTAGTTTGGGGTGGATAGTTTTTAGTCCATGTGAATTTGAATTGGTTTACCAATTCCCAACTCTTAGTTAGTCTTGTCGGCTCTTGGCCCGTTGGCTTTCGATTGTAGTTGTAATTTTAGTTTTGAGTTGTTATAATAAAATTCATCGTTAACAAAAAAAAAAAAACACCTATACGCCAATTGTCTGCTGGCACCCAACACACCCACCACACAATAAACAACTCCTTTCATTCAAATAAATCAATCCAAAACCCCCCAACCCCTACACAGACAAATTCCCAAAAAGCTAATTAAACGAATAATCAAAAAGAAATATTCCAGTGGGACCCTTAACAATCCATATCTTCCAGTCAAAAACAAGCAATCAATAAAGCTAATGAGGATATGAAGTAAATGCCAAGGTAAGGTTAAGTGTTCGTGGCTTTCTTTTATATAATTTTTTCAAGTGGTCTTACATATGACCCGATCTCATTGATTTGAGATCCTATACAAAACAAAAGATAATGATTTTTTTATGGGTTTGAATTTGTGTTAAATTTTGTTTTATATATTATTGAGATATGTTATTTGTTAGTTGTCTTATATTAATTAAGAGAAGATTTTCCACTTTATAAGTTAAGTGAACTACTCCTCCAATTACTAGGGATGATAATGGATAGGATATCCACCCATTTAAAGCTATCCATACCCGAACCCTATAATATTTGTACTACCCGTACCCGTCTCAAACCCAATTAAAAACTACATCTATTACCCATACCCATCCCAAATTCATTTCTCGATACCCGCGTACTACCCGTACCCGGCTAAAATCCATTTATTTATATAAAAACTTATAATTATATCAATATTTGAATAACTATTTAAATGGACACCCTACAAAAAAATAATTATTATATAAGAAAATGTTAATATGTTAAGTTCTTAATAAATATAACAATAACAATTAACTATTTTAATTTTGTAAGTCACTACAGGTTATCGTCATTCATCAACTAAATCAAAAGTATCACATAAATATAATGTAACCAACACATGCCTTAAAACTGCAAAATTAACTTTAGTACATCATTTAATTTATAAAAGGTGTAGTTTTATTAAGCTTGATAAAGATAACATAGAGTTGATATGATCACAAATTCAAAATAAATAATAATTTTATATCTTCTTTGTACAAAATAAAAATTTATGTTTGGCTTTTATGAAGAAATGTATAATGTCGGATGAAAAATAAATGGAAGTTACTAAGGGGTAAATGAGTTCGGGTAGTGATGAGTATCCGATGGGTAAAACCATACCCTACCCATATATAAATGGGTACTAATTTCTCATACCATACATATCCCAAATTCGAAAATGACTACCCATACCCGTCCCATTAGGAGTGCAGGGGCGGGTGGTGGTACCGCATCTACCCATCCATCTCCATCTCTCTATCTACTACTAATTGGTTTTTAGATTGGAATCTCATTTGGTGGACTTGGACTCTATCCCACAGTGGATACGTTTAATGTGTAAGACCATACCAAATCCTCCCAAAATTAACATATATAACATTTATATCATTAACAATGCCCGTAACACCGTCCCATGTCATTTTTTAGTTATTGGATATGGTGGAGGAGGAGGCTAAAACAAAAGCTACCAAACTCACCCAACCAAAAGATATTTTAACCTAACCATGGTCAAGTCAAATCCCTTTAACCATGGTTAGAAAAGCAGTTTATATTGGAACCCCCGCATGCAAATCCATGGCGATTATGACAGTGCCAAGAAGGTGAGTGAATTTGAAAAATATAAATTCTGAAGAAAATGATGATGATCGGAGAACCTCCTCGTTCAAATCCCACCGTCCAAATCCCATCTTGGGATTACCAGTACGTCGAAGTTCCGACGGCCCACATTCAATCCACCATAACCCATAACGTTTCCTCAAATAGCCCTGACACCTCCCACTACGAGACCGCCCTGGCGGCGCTGCAGCGGTTTCTGCCGTCCAATAAAGACGACGTCGTCGTAGAGGCGGACGGCGAAGATTCCGACGACTTCGATTTTCCGGTGGACGCGTTCTCATGCGATGATTTCCGGATGTTCGAGTTTAAGGTGAAGAAGTGCGCGCGTGCCAGGTCACATGACTGGACGGAGTGCCCCTTCGCTCATCCGGGGGAGAAGGCTCGCCGGAGGGACCCACGCAAGTACCACTATTCCGGCAGCGCGTGCCCGGACTTCCGCAGGGGCGCGTGCAAGAGGGGCGACGCGTGCGAGTACGCGCACGGCGTATTCGAGTGCTGGCTCCACCCGGCTCGCTATCGTACGCAGCCCTGCAAGGACGGCACCAACTGCCGGCGCAGGGTATGTTTCTTCGCCCACACGCCAGAGCAGCTCCGGGTTCTGCCGTACACTAGCAGCCCCGACGCGTCGCCCCGAAGACCCGGTCTCGACCCGTTTGTGGTATTCGGATCTTCTCCGAAATCGACGCTGTTTTCTACGCCGTCGTCTCCGACGACAATCTCGCCGCCGGTCTCGCCGGGCGGATCACTGGGTCTGCAGCTTAGCAAGATGAAAATGGGCCTGGGGTTGGGCCTGGGGCTGAGCACGAGCCCACCGTCCTGGGGGCTTGGATTTGGATCGCCGCGTAGCCCGTCAACGGCCCGGCCCGGTTTCAGGAGCCTGCCATCGACTCCTATCCGGGCCGTATCTCGGCCCGGGCCCAGCCCATTCGACAAATGGGAAACTTCTTGCGAAGAGGAGCCAGTGATGGAGAGAGTGGAGTCCGGAAAAGCCCTGCGTGAAAAAATCTACGCGAAACTCGTTAAAGAGAACTCTTTGGATCGGGTCGACCCTGTTGATACGGATCCTTACCTCGGGTGGGTCTCCGAACTCGTTAACTGAGTACCCGGGTCGGGTCAAGAGTTGTTTGGATCGGGCAGCCTTGTTATTCGGTTCTGTGAATATGTTTTCTGACTCATTGAAGTGGGTGTGCTCTGTAAATATGGTTGTTGGGTCGGGTTTTGGAGTTAAGTGTTGATTAATATATCTATTTTGTTGTGGTTAATTTTTAATTGGAGTTAATTAATGGAGGAAGGAAGGTATTGGGAAAGAGAGTTTTGTAATTTTTTGTACATAAACCAATCGAAGTTTCTGGAGGCTGCCTTAAACATGGGCTACTGCTTGCTTTGATCACTATCCTATTAAATGAATTTTGCTTTTGGTTATGAAATTAGTATGGTTTTTGTCAATTAAAACTACAATAATATTAGATTAACCTTGTGCTCGATAGTAGAGTATTGTATTCTAAGGACAATCGACTTAGATTTCATCTCATAGTGTATTTCAGGCCCGGTCCTGAGGGGTAATAAGGTGGGCTTTTGCCATGTTGGGGGCCCTAGATTTATATATATTAGTTATTTGTGTATATATATAATGCCTTATAGTTGTAAATTTTATAAAAAAAAAAATTAGTTGGTCATAACAAAATTGCTTAAATTTGAGGCTTATATATATATATATAATACTTATTAGGGAAAAAATATTTTCAAATATTTGAAAAAATTAATAAGATTCTCTAATATCTTCTTTAATTTCTTGAATTATCTTCTACTTATTTGAAGTGATTTAAACTCAAAGATGAGTCATTGATGCGTTTTTTTAAAATTAGTGTTTGGTTGAAGATTCAATTGATGAATTACAACAATCAAGTAATCAAGAAGAACTAAAAGGAACATATTGGTAAAGTCATATTTGTATTCAACTATGTTCGAGGAAAGATTATATGAGTTAACAATTTTATGTTGTGAGAATGAGATGTTAGTAAAATTGGATTTTGAAGGTTATGTTAATGATTTTGCTTCTCAAAATGCCACAAGATATTTAAATAATTACTTAAGACTTTTTTTATGTTTGAATGAGATACATTCTTTCAGATTTCACTATTTTTTATGATGAAAAATAAAAAAATTATTTGTGTAATATTCTGATTTTCATATTTGTATCAAGGCCCCTTTTCTCTTTTTTGCTATGGCCCCCGGAATGCCAGGGCCAGCCCTGGTGTATTCTCTTCCCTAATATCTCCATTGTACTAAAAAAAAGAACTAAAATAACATTGATATTTTAATATCAACAAATTTATTATATGTAATTGATTTATATTGATAGTATGGTCAGAATAATTTAATAAGAATACATTGCAAGATAAATCGCTAGATTTTACTCAGCCGACATAAGAAACCCGGAAATATTATGACAAAAAAGTTTTTAATTTGTTGAATAAAGTAAACTGCAAAAGCTTATAGATTATCTCACTATATAATTAGTTTTTAGATAAGTTGGTCTTGTACTTGAAAAATAAATCAAAATACTCTATATATGACTCAAGATGGATAACTAAAAGTTTGTTCAAGCTTTGGTTCTTAACAAACCAAGTTTGAAGATGCAAGGCTTGGTTTGAGCCCTACCTGATTAGAAAACAAAATAATAAAATATGTGTAAAAATATCAATTATTCGATTTTTTTTATTATTCAGCCCGATTAAAGCTCCTTCAAATTTGATAATTAAACTCCTACACAATTTTTTAGGGATGACAGTGGAACCCGCCCACGCAAAAAACCAACCCCGACGATTAAACAAGTCCCAGGGCAGTTTCCGGGTCCAAACTTCAATGACCTAGGCAGGTGCCTGGTCCAATAAGAGTCGACCCGCTATATTAACTTTTATTATATTTTTTAATATATATTTAGATTTTTTTTTACATTATTTACTTTTAGATTTGAGTGTAGGATATTAATTTACTAATATAACATCTTGTAATATTGTACTTTGAATATTTATTTTGAATATTAGTTTAGTACTATTGCAATGTCTTAATAGTAGTTTTTTTTTTGTAAAAAATCCTAAAAGTAGCTAATAATTAGAAAACACAGTTATAATAAGTTGTATAATTATATTTTTTTACCTATTAGCATTGGATTGCATTTGAAATTTAGCCACCAATACAAAAACTTAAATTATTGCAATTAAAAAATATATTGGCAGATCTAACGGTTTAGACCCGCACCGAAGGATTTTGGAGTGGGGCGGGGTAGATCCCAGATTTTAATTTTCTTATCGAAGCGAGTCCCAGATTTGGCTAAATTCGCCCTGTTACCATCCGTACAATTTTTTGAGCTCAATAAAAATTCAATATGTTCACTCTACTCGATTGATTTACTCTCCTATTTGCATTGTTGCAGACTTTTCTATTCTGTCTCTTTATTTTTTTTCCTAACAAGCTTCAAGTAGCTAAATATTATTTTATACTAACAACATGTTTTAAAATCTTATTCTCCTTTTGTCCCAGTTATATAGTCCAGTTGGACTTTTCACATGCATTAAGAAAAAATATTAGAAATTACAAGTATGCAAATATTTTACTTGATTTGCCTTTATTTAATGAATAGTGTAATTTATAAAATGCATATTAAATAGGGTTATAATAGTAAAAGAATTAAAAAAATACTATTAAATATGGAGAATTGACTATATTTGGGACATCTCAAAAAGGTATAGTGGACTATATATTTAAGACGGAGTGAGTAAATTCATTTATTAAATATATAAAAAAATATCCTCAGAGATGATCATATCGGGGATAAGGACATTATTGTCCCACATTCCTAAAAAAAAGAAACTGACTTTTTACGCTCCCATATATTTTTGAACAATTTTACGCTCCCGCCCATTTTTGGACAAATTTACACTGCCTCCAATTTTTCCGGATTTTTTACGTTGTTATTTCAAGATTGTTTCAAACATGATTCAAACATATTCCACCTAATAAAATTTCAGTGAAAAAAAATATAATTTGGCCCATCAGATGATCAATTTTATACTTAAAATCATACAAAAAAAATCAAGAAATATACACATAAAAATAACACATATTAAAACAAAAAAAAACTGAAAATAATATAGAAACAACATGAATGAAAAATACAGTTCGATTTTTGATCCACTGTATGAAAACAACCAAGACACAATGTAGAAACAAACCAAAAACAATATAAAAAACACCATATGAACAAAAAAAAAAGCTTAGAAATAGATAAAATATATATATATTGAAACATCGAAAACTACGTGGAAAAAACAAGAAAACATCATAATAACATTATAAACAATATAGAAACAATCCAGAAACAGTGTAAACAATATTGAAAACATCACAAAAATAAAGAACTTAGAAATAGGTAAAAAATGTATTTACACATTGAAAACTACATGGAAATAACAACAAAATTTATTAGAACAATATTAAAAATATTATAGAACAACACCGAAACAATAAAAATAATGTACAAAATAATACATGAACATAAAAATAGTGTAAAAAATAGGTAAAAGTTGTTTTGAAAGATCAAAACAGCATAGAAACAACAGATAAATACATCATCAAAACACACATATACATATAAAACAATATAAGAACAAAAAAATCGAAAAAACGTAAACCGAAAAATATGCAAGAGTGTAAAAAAAGAAAAAAAAAAGAGTACAAAAATAATAGAAGCGTAAATAGTTTTTCTTTTTTTCAAAAGTTGTGATATTTCATTTAATTTCTCATCATATTAAGCTTCAGAAAAATAAGTGATACGACCTAAATTGGCCCTATTGAATTGAATCAATAGAATTTGGGCCTCAATATTAGAAATGAGCCCAAATAGGAATATGGACTCTATTAGGGCTCTACTTGGTAGAATCTTATATAAAGGGAGTATTCTACCCTATTTTCTTCTACATTACATCTACACATGAATTATTTAATTATTCTTTTTCGATAGAGTTCTGACTTGAGCGTTGGAGAAGGTACGCCGGAGAAACCCTTCGGCCTCCTTTTTGTGCAGGTCAACGAAGGAGTTCAGTCGGAGTATGAATCCGAAGGAGCGGAGTAATTTTTGGGATCGACCAATAAGCCTTGTAGCAATAATTATATTATCCTAACCAATATAAAAATAAGTGACCCTATCCAAAAAGCTTAGCCCTCAGATGGGCCCAACAAATAAATAACTTAAAATGATCCAACAAAATCCAACTTAAGTGCATATAATAACTAATAATTTGGTTTCTACTTAACTGCAGTAACTCCATATAAAATATGAAAAATAAATCGGCCCACAATTAGCTTAGGAAAATCATTTTGATCTAGTTGTAATACTAATAAGTTATCTAAGTGAAACAAAAACTTTAATCTAATCAAGATTAGATATGCGATGTGGACTTGGAACTGATAAGCATCCCCTCATTTGATCTTATCCTCGGATCCTCAATTGACTAATAGAATAATTGGAAAAAAGTAATCTTCTCATATTAAAATATTAATTGGAATAAAATTGGGAAATGGGAGACCACTTTAGTTTGGGGCATTTACAATACATGTTTCAATATTAACTGTTAGATAAGTTTTTTTTTTTTGAAAACAAGTTATTTATTTTCAAAAGTTACTCAAAAACAACATATTTTCACAAATGAATTTTTATTTTTTATTTAATAGCATAAATGAATTTACTTATTTAGAAGTTTATTTGTAATAGATACCAACAAATATTTGAAATATTTGGGCGAGTGTGGCAAATATCCACTGCAAAATTTGTGCCAAACATTTCTAAGTGTAGGACCATAAGGCATAAATATGTGATTGGGAGTATATTTGAAATATGTGAAATATTTAAATGAATAAAATATTTGATTGATAACGTGGAACAATAAACCAACAAATATTTAGAACAAATATATCTAAAACTGTCAATTTCGGCTCGATCTAGCTCGATATTTCAATAGACTGGGATTTATTGTCATAGGCCCGAAAATCATCGGGCCTCAAAAGCCCGGTCCAAGCGTCTAGTCCGATCAACCCGGTTTTTCCAATATATTTTTCATTGATGGGCTGGACTGGGCTCCCCAAATCGGCGATTTGGGGTGCTGTTTGGCCCGGCCTGACCCGATATTTTGACAGCTCTAAATATATCCATAATTGTGGGGCCCCTTAGTCAATTTGTTGTCACTTTCATATTATGTAACAAAAATATATGAATAAACATTTCGATACATTTTAATCGCCTCTGGTTTTCTTTAAAAACTATCATTGTATCAATATAATCGAGTTTTGAGAAAAGGCATAAATGAAATTATTATTTTTTCGACTTTTTTTGGGTATTAAAAAAATGTGTCACATACACAAATACATAATTAATGGGCATTGCAAACGTGAGATGTTTCTCGGGATCCGAAAAAGGAAAAGAGTAAAAAGCCGACAAAAGAAATCAAAAAAATTATTCATAATTAAATAGTACTAGTTGATCATTTGTGTAAATCAAGCCTAAAAAGTCGCAGCAGTTTTTATTAGTGCGATGCCCATTTTTCAAATATATGTGTCAAATCTCCTTTTTTTCTTCTTTTATTTCCCCCTTTTTAGAGCATCCCCAAATTTGAAGAGCAATTAAGGATGGCAAAATAATTCGTCCCGCTCCGCCCCACACTATTTGGGGTGCCTCGTCTCGTAACCTGTGATGGGGTGGGGCAAATCTGGGTATCACCTCCGTCCTCTGGGTACCCATCCCTCCCCCCTCGCCCCACCTCGCGCTATTTTTTTAATTTTCTTAATATATTTAATGCATATTTTACATGTATATTATATTATATAATATAGTTTTATGTATGTAATATTACATTTAACATATATAATGATAAATTTTATAAATAATATGTATTTATAATACAAAATATAATATTAAAAAATTATTAATAATATATAAAACATAAGATAAAAATATAATTAAAAAAAATCAACACGGGTCGTCCCGCCCCCGATTCGCCCCATTACCATCCCTAAGAGCAAAAATAACGGTCTATAATTAATTGCATTATGTTTCTTTCACATTGAATTATCGTTTTGATTGACGCTTTCTAAAAACAACACAAATTTTGCAAAATTTCCTTAATTACTTCTAATATTTCATATGTAATAAATTCATGTTGCGAAAAAGATAAAATAAAGAGTCAAAGACAAAGAGAGTGTTGAAAAATATCAAATATTTCACTCTTTAGATTTAAAGATGCTCTTTATTTTATAAGAGATGTTCTTTAAATTTAAAGAGTTTATTTGAAATGCTCTTATAATAGGCTTTTTAAAATGCTCCCATCACCTTCCTAACATTCCTTACTATACTAAATATAATAAAAAAATTAAACTATCTTCTAAAATTGTACTAAAACAACCAACTTCACTTTACTAAATAAAATCTAATTTGTAAAATATTTTCTAAAAATGTGTCAAAAGATTAAATTATTTTCCTCTAAATCTCCATATTGACTAATTTATGGCCATCAACTAGTACGATGTCCTGTCTCCATATAAACTATCTGACGTAAACTAATTTAATTTATGAATTATATTAACAATAAGTTGTTCCCCATTGAAATGATTTTACCACCTTCTTTTGTTTGCTATTCTTATATTTATGGCCGCCACTTACTTAGGCCCACCATTTCTAATATTGGGCCTAACCCAATTATTCTCTCCTCCAAATTCCAAATTCACCATTCTCCCTCTTCTTTATTCTTTGGTTTATTTTTTCTCTCCCTTAAAAAAGGTAATCATTTGACGTGAATCAATAAAAAACAAGGTAATCAATTGCATAGCCAGAACAATATAGTAGGTTGCACCGAATAGAAAAACCATGAAAAATCATATAAATTTCAACTAATATATATTTTTAAAAAAATTTGCTTAGTAAAAATATTTTTTTTTTTTTTTAAAGAGGGGGCCCTGGCCAGGTTGGCCCCCTGGCTACGCCAATGAAAGTAATACTAAATATTAAAATACAATAGGAAATAATAAAGAAATGATATAAAGTTGAGTACTTACAGATAAAATGAACAAACACGTTCCAAGTCACGTCACGTGGCAATAAAGACGTGATCGGGGCACACAATGACATTTCCCAAATAAAATGAGCTAGTTGAACTATGGTAATCACACTCTTAGAGTTCAGGATTTATCCTAGAGGACTAAAGTTCGAGTATGGAAGAATGCATGAAAGTCACTTCTCACTTGTAGGGATGAGAAATCAATGAGTGCGACGCGTATGGAAAACACCAGAGAAAAATCCATTGGGAAAGCCCAAGGGGCAGGTGAAATAAGTGACACAGTGATTTGGGCCAAAACGAATTGGACATCAAAGGAAAACAAGTGGTTAAACTTGAATGAACACCGGAAATTCAATAAAAAAATGTGGTTAAATATGTAGGCCATAATTGTACATAAAATCGAAGAAACAAAAATCGAATTCCGGATCTTGAACTTCATAATTTTCACAATTAATTCGTAATCAGGGTACTAACCTTGAGTAGCCATGTCTTTCTTTTGTTGAGGATGAAAGAAACCATTTTCTCTCTCTTGGCCTTCGTTAATCCCACAGACGAAAAAATTCTTTAGATGATAAACAATGAATCTGATGGGTACTTTTATTGGCGGAGAGATGACCGCTTTCTTGAGCGGTTATTCTCGCCAAAAACTCAGCTATCTTGTAAACCGACGCCATTACATGTTCTATCAACGTGTAAAGGTGGTTTAGAAACCAACTCTGTAACTGACCCGAAAACTGATACAACTTATTTGTTAAATATATTAATTATTTAAACTAATTAATTAGATATTAAAATATCACTTAATTTAATATCTAATAAATATATATGGCACGTGGGCCATATATATCTTACATTCTCCTCGCCGAGTGACATAATATACTTAACGGTTTAAATAATAAACATAATGTGCACAACATAAAGATAAGTCGCAACTTTATTGGTCATATCATAACGTCATTATTAAGTATAAATTAATTTGAGTCATAGCGGTTCTATATCATTTACTCGATATAGTTCCTTCTATGTACCATGATATTAGTTTTCAACTTAAGATGATTCATAAACGATAATGTCAATAATGGTCCACAGTAATGTCTACGTCAGACAATATCATATTAAAGTTATGTCAACATTTATTTATACCTCAATGACAAACATGATAACGATTAGTTTCAGAAACATTACATAAAGAGCTTAAGTGTCAAATACATAAAGCATAAAATTCTTAAGTTACATTAACAATGCTCATTCGTTCGACATGCCCAATAAATGTCTTTGGAGGCAATTCTTTAGTCAACGGATCCGCAATCATGAGATCAGTGCTAATATGCTCAATTAACACTTTTTGTTTCTGAATTTTTTCTTTAACGACAAGGTACTTTAGTTCCATATGTTTAACACCTCTGGAATACTTGTCGTTTTTAGAGAATAAGACTCTGAGAATTATCAAAGTAAATTTTCAGCGCTTGGCAATATCGTCGACTATTCCAAGTCCTCGAAATAAAGTTCCACAACCAATTTCCTTGAATTGTGGCCTCAAAGCATGCTTTCGGATTCAATTTCCATAGTGGATGCAACAATGACAGTCTGCTTCGCACTTTTCCAAGATATTGCTCCCCCAGCTAATAGGAACAAATAACCAAATGTGGATTTTCTAGTATCAACACATACGGCATAATCCGAATCAGATAACCAATCACCTCCGGATGATCAGACCTTCGATAAGTAAGCATATGGTCTTTTGTTCCTTGCAAGAACCTCAAGACTTTCTTTGCAGCTTTCCACTGATCCATTTCGGGATTACTCTGATATTGGCCAAGCATTCCAACAACAAAACTGATGTCTGGCCTCGTACAAGTCTATGCATACATCAAGCTCCCAACAATTGATGCATAAGGAATATCATTTATTTGTTTGCGTTCCAATTCATTCTTTGGACATTGCATAAGACTGAACTTATCTCCCTTCTGAATTGGAACGATACTTGATGAGCATTTTTTCCATTCTAAATCTCTCTAGAACTTTATTAATGTATGTTTTCTGAGACAACCCTAACAGTCCTTGTGATCTATCCCGAAATATTTCTATTCCGATCACATAAGTTGTCTCTCACATATCCTTAATTTCAAAGTTTTTAGAGAGAAATTTCCCGTACAATAAACCAAGAACATTAGTTGCAAGGAAGATATCATCAACATACAGAATCAGAAAGATAAACTTGCTCCCACTGACTTTTAGATATATACACCGATCAACATTGTTTTCCATAAATCCAAAAGACGTGATGGTATCATTGAACTTAAGATACCATCGACGGGAAGCTTGTTTAAGTCAGTATATTGATTTCTTAAGTTTACACACCATGTGTGCTTTTCCTTCTATGGAAAAATCTTCAGGTTGATCCATATAAACATCTTCTTCCAAATTTCCATTCAGAAAGGCCGTTTTCACATCCATTTGGTGTAAGTCTAGATCATAATAAGTCACCAAAGCCATCATAATTCTAAACGAATCTTTCTTAGAGACTGGTGAAAATGTCTCCTGATAGTCAATACCATTTTTCTGAGTAAAACCTTTGGCAACAAGTCTTTCTTTTGTATCATTTGATATTGCCATTTGAGTCACGCTTGGTCTTATAGACCCATTTACACCCGACTCTTTTACAACCTTCAGGCAATTCAACAAGGTTCCAGACTTCATTATGTTCCATAGATTTCAGCTCATCTTTCATGTCATCAAACCATTTATTAGAATTAACATTTTCAATGTCATGTGAAAATGAAACTGGGTCATCATCAATTCCTAAGTCAAATTAGACTCTTGTAAATAAACCACATAATCATCGAAATAGCGACCACCTTTGTCTATTAGACCATCTTAATGCTATCTCATTGTGGTTCATTTACTATAGTAGTTCATCAATGTCTTCATTGTAGGTGACTTGATCATCAATTTGTTGTTCTTGTCAACATTAGGTCATTTTCTATAATTGGAGGAACAACAATTTTAGAAGAAGTTATAGGCAAAAGAATTTGCATTCTAACTTCTTGAATGTCCACTTTTCGTGGTTCATGACTCCCACTAACTTCACCATTCTCAATGAACTTAGCATTTCCAGTTTCAACAATTCATGTACAATGGTTAGGACAATAAAACTTATACCCTTTGGACTTTTTAGGATAACCAATGAAGTAACCACTGATTGTCATATAATCTAATTTCTTTTCTTGTGGATTATAAGCTCTTATTTCTGCCGGGCAACCCCAAACATGCAGGTGCCTCAAACTATGTTTCCTACCAGTCCAAAGATCAAAAAGTATTTTAGGAACCGACTTACTAGAACCCTGTTTAATGATACATAGCATTTAAGAGTATGCATCCACAATGATGTGGGGAATGAAGAATTACTTAACATACTCCTAACCATATCCAATAGAGTACGATTATGCCTTTATGCTACACCATTTTGTTGTGGTGTACCTGGCATAGTGTATTGAGCACATATGCCACGTTTTTCAAGGAATTTGGCAAATGGGCTTGGGCATTGCCCGGATTCATTATATTTCCCATAATATTCACCACATCTATTAGATCTGATAGTTTTCACTTTTCTATCTAGTTGTCTTTCAACCTCGTTAACAAATACCTCAAGAGTATTTACTGAATGAGATTTTTCTTGTAATAGATAGACATATCCATAACATGAAAAGTCATCGATAAAAGTGATAAAATATCTTTCTTTTCCAAAAGAGGAAGCATCGAAAGCCCCACAAATAGCAGTGTGTATTATTTCAAGAACCCGTGTGCTTCGAGTGGCTCATTTCTTTGTGTGTTTTGTTTGTTTTCCTTTAATACAATCCACACAAATACCAAGATCGGTAAAATCTAAATCTGGGAGGATTTCATTCTTTACTAATCTTTCTAATCTTTATTTGGAAACATGCCCCAAACGTTTATGCCACAAGTAAGCAAAATTTTCATTCACTAAACCATGTTTAGTTCCAATATTACGATGTAGGGTTAAAAGAGTGTCAACAAAAAGATTATCAAGCCTAAATTTATATAGGCCATCATTAAGAACACCAGAACCAATAAGAAGACTTTGTTTGAACAAACTGAAATATCCATTTTTGAAATTAAAAGAGTATCCAATGAGAATCAAGTCCGGAAAGCAAACTAAGTTGCGAAAATAGAAGGTACATAAAGAGTTTGAAACAAATCTAAATGGTGTCAAGTATCTAAAATGAGGCGATAAGTTCCAATTGCTTCAACTGGAGCTTTGACTCGATTTCCCATGAAGACGTGTTTTTCATTTGGATTTATGGTTTGGGTCGTAAGGAATCCCTGCATTGTTTTGAAACATGAGTGGTGAAGCCGGAATCAAGCCACCAAGTGTTATGAGGAACTTCAACTAAATTTGATTCGAAACATACGAAAGCATTAATCATACATTTCTTTCCGAACCATGTCTTACGTTTTAGGCAATCTTTCTGGAAGAGTCCTAGCTTTCCACAGAAACGACACTTAAGTTGTTGTGTACCTTTTTCTGGACTTGGGCATTTGACTCATTCACTTTAAATGGTCATTTCTTGCCCTTTCCTCTCTTTATTCTGGCTTTCTTACCAGCTCCTTGATTGGTTATGAGATGAAATGAGTCCCTTAATTCTTAATCTGAGTTTCTTCCTGAACTAGCATACCATGAAGTTCATTCACATTCCACTTGTCCTTCATGGGGTTATAGTTTATATGGAATGGACCATACTCAGAGGGCAGTGAATTTAAGATAAATTGCACGAGAAAGTTATCATCCACGTTCATCCCTAAGGACTTAAGGCTTGCTGCAATGATTGTCATTTCAATGGCGTGCTCATGCATACTACGAGAACCATCAAACTTCATGGTAGTCCAAGTAGCCATTAATGTCCCAGCAAGAGACTTACAACAGTTTGAGAACACTCTCCTACTAATTTCATAAAATCCTTAGCATTTTCAGTGTGAGGAAGGGTAGACTTGATGTTGTTTGCTATACTCATTCGCATACACATCAGGCTCAGTCTGTTTGATCTTTCCCAGGCAGTATGGACATATTTCTCAACATCACTGCTAGTGTCAGTAATAGCAGCGAGTTTTTCAACTTGAAGTGCTAAGTCAAGATCCAAGACACCTAGGTGAAATTAGATTTGCTCGCACCATTTAGAGAAATTAAGCCCATTATACATTGGAGTAGCCGATGCATGCGAATGAAGAGAAACAAGAATAGGTATTGCCATTAAAAGAGTTGATTGATACATTAATGCTTTGGGATAACTTAATATAAATTCAGATAAGACAATAAATGTACATTGAAGTTCTCATTTGGATGATCCAACAATGTACTACATTAAATGTAATTGAAGCTAGAAGTTGAGTTCACATTATTGGTAATTAAATATACTCTAACTAGACATGTATGCTATCTTTGGATATGCTAAACGCATCTAACCAGGTATATTAATTATCCACGCTTATGTTCTTGATTATAAAATAATTGGTCAACCTTTGGGCGACCCGTAAATATTCTATAATCAATGAACTTCAATATACCCTCTACAAAAAAATCATCATGTCATTTCGATTAATAGCATCACATAATCATGGGTAATTGAAATTTTATTTAATTTAACATCTATAAGTACTTTCTAATTTGGCCACGTTGGTGACTAACAAATTATTCATAATATAGACGTCAAATTAAACAATAAATAATACAATAAGATAGACTTTATGGCTATGCCACTTTGATGACTAACTAACCATCTATCACATGAATTTAAATGCACAACAAGTGTTGTATTGAGTTACAAATTACAATTAAATCATAATTACAGTTGCATCATTCATACATATTCTGTAATTAAATAAAGGACAAAACATGTACATAAATAAATGGGTCGAAATCATCGTAAGCCATTTAAACACCATCAATTATTATTCGAACATCATAATGATAATTAAGCAAAACAAATAATACTTTAACATAATTTGGTGTTACTGACCATGAAAATTGTGAACTTGAACAAGAGATTAACAAGAATTCATGAGAAAGACGTCAACAATAATCAACCTATTATTTTGTAATTCAAAAAGCACTAATGTAAATCAATCTTTATTGGGCATAGCTAGTGGAATCTCCATAACTACCTCAATTATATAATATTGGAAAAGAACTAACCACTATTGTTCTTGTAAAATTTATGTGTAAGCAACAATTCTTATCATAATTTCAGTGAATCAGCTAACCATGAGTTGATTTACATTAGTGCTTTTTGAATTACAAAATAATAGGTTGTGATCTATAGAAATCAGCTAACCAACTCTGATAAATGGTTAGCTGATGTAAATGGACAATCTACAGAAATTTGGCAGTCTCCCTGGGTGCCTGGGTTCCCTCTGCATTTGCCTAGATCTCTTGAGGCAAATGATCATAATGTGGACGAGTTTGTGATCTTTTAATGAAGAAGGGACTCCTGGAATGTGAATCTGTGAGGCGGAGTTGTTTAGAGGAGATGCAATGAGCTTATTCTTGATTGCCTCTTAAAAAATTGGAGCATGGGGATAAATTTTGTTGGCATCTTGAGAAGAAAGGTATTTATCTTTGTCACGATCTGCCTATCGAGGTTTTAATCGAGGAGAAGCTTTCCAGGTTGGATTTTCTTTGAGAGTAGTGGGAGCGAGAGATAAAAAGCTAAAGGTGTGGGATGGTATTTGGAAGTTGAAAATCCAAAGGAAGATTAAATTTTTCTTTGGAAATCTTTGTCGAGGATATTACTGTGAAGACCAATGTTAGAAGAAAGGAGTGGACTTGGATACGATTTGTCAAGTCGTGGCATGGAGGAGGAAACGATTGAACATTTCTTTTTTTGAGTGTGGAAGAAGCAGGCTTAATTTGGAAGTTGTTCCCAATAGAATGGACTAGATCCAAAGAAAGAGGGTCTTTCTTTGACTGGTGGTGTGAGATGTGTTCTATGCATTGGAAGGAAGACTTGGTTGGCAGGGTTGAGCTTACCACGTACTTACTCTGGTGGATGTGGAAGACAAGGAACCTCTGGACTTTTCAAAAAGAGTGGAGGCTGGAGAAGAATGTTGTGGACACAGCTTTGCTTGAATGGAGAGAGTTTTCTGAGTTACTTGGTTAAAATTTGTTACTTCTGGTACTTTTTTGTGTTTTGTTCTTTTGATGAGGGGTTATCTGTGTGCTTTGGTAGGGTTCATTCCAGTGCCAATTTTTGCATCCAAGTGGGGGTTTTGTGGTTTGATCTAGGGTGCCTCTGACCAGTGGATCATGCTGTTGTTTGGTGGTTTTTGTTGCTGTTCGGCCTTGCTATTCTTTTGCTGATGATTTTTAGAGTTATAGGTGGTTTGTTCCCCTTTGGGGGTGTAAATGTTTTTGTCTCCTATAACTGTTGGCATCATAGTTGTGTATAGGTCTGGTTGGTTTTGTTAGTTTGCTGTTTTTTCTTGCTTTTATGCTGATTTTTCTTGACTGATTGGCCTTCCATTGTGGTTGGTCTTTGTTGTTTACTTCCTAATGACATATTGGTCTTAGGAGGGAGCTCAAATTGTAATCTCTTTGTACTTTGTTTTGTTGGTGAAATGAAAATCTGCTGCCGTTTCGTTTAAAAAAAAAGCTAACCATGAGTTGGAAATACTTAACATCAATTCAACTAACACGACAAGAAAAACATTCAGTCACATAGTCAATGTACAGTCAATCGTTATTGCTTCATGCCCAAATCAATAGAAAACATAATTAACATCGAGTCCGTAATTTACAGCGGAAACATTATATATTCGCAAATCAACATCTTTCGCAGCGGAAACATGATTAGCATAGATTTATAAATCAAAAACTCATAATCATAATTGAAAAATTGTGAGTTCATCAAACCAAACCAGGTCTTTGATACCACATGTAGGCCATAATTGTACATAAAATCAAAGAAATAAAAATCGAATCCCGGATCTTGAATTTCATGATTTTCACAATTAATTCGTAATCAGGGTACTAACCTTGAGAAGCCATGTCTTTCTTTTGTTGAGGATGAAAGAAACTACTTTCTTTCTCTTGGCCTTCGTTAATCCCACAGACGAAAAAATTCTTCAGATGATAGACAATGAATCTAATGGGTACTTTTATTGGCAGAGAGAGGACCAGTTTCTTGAGCGGTTATTCTGCCAAAAACTGTACTGGCAGAAACTGACAAATTACATGTTCTAGAATTTGCAAAAAGAAGGGATGGTAACCCTAGAATTTCCTACTCCGTAGTAAGGTCCAATTCTGCTCAAATCTATTGTTGGAATTTTGGTTTGAGAAAATTGAGTGTTGACCCGATTTTGACCAAATACTTAAGTGGTTTCTATTGGTAGAAAATAGAATTAAGTTATATGTTAAAATTCTACAAAGTGAGTAGATGAGATTGACATTTTGAATTTCTCAAAACCAATCCCGTGTGAATGAGAAATTAATGCTACAAGTTAGCCACTTAAAACTAGGAACTGATATGGAAAAGGAAAAATGTAGGGAAGGAGAAAAGCTCCATCCCACATTGAATAGATAGCCAAAAAATGCTCTATTTATACAACCCAAGTTGGACTAATGAGCTTAGGCCCTTGGGGCACCAAGTTTTTTGAAGGAGTGAGGACCTGCATACTTGTGGATTTGGTTCAAAACACACGCGTGTCTGCCGCCGCCGGCTGACCTGGCCCGGGCATAGGCTTGGAGGCCCTTACAGTTTTGGACAATTTTTTTTGAACACTTTAAAAATAATTTTTTAGTCTAAATTGGGTTGGGCCTCGGGTTTGGGTCGCGCAATGGGGTGCACGGACGAGCACACGGAGACGGTGCACAGGCGTGCAAGCGGACAAATGCTGATATATTTGTCGTCGTGCTTGTGGTGTCTTGTGACGCACACTTTCGAACTGATGCACCTATTCGAGCAACCATGTGCATTTTTTGGCTATAAACTGTTAGATAAATATTTTTATCATGATTTTGTGATTTTATTTTACACCAAAATAATATTTTTAAATGTTGTCCAAATACTCCTAAATGATTTAAAATATTTTTACTAATTTTTCGGAGTATTTATTCAAGTTTATTTCCGACAAAACTTGGACAACACCTTTGATGATTTTGTGTTAATATGTTTTTACACCAAAACAATGTTTTTAAATGTTGTCCAAATCTCCTGATCGATCTAAAATATTTTTACTATTTTTTTAGAGTATTTCTTGAAGTTTATTTTCGATAAAAATTGGACAACACTTCTGTCTCGTGTTTAACCGGTCGCCCTATAGGACAACCCATGTCTAAAAGTTGAGTTTTGAAAAAGAAACGAAATGCTTTGAAAAGCCCTGTAGGTCGACCGGTGCCTGAAGAGAAAACATAAACTCTGTTTCTGAAAAAAATAGCAAGGTGACCGGTCCACAAGGGGGTGACCGGATGGACCCTAGGTCGATCGGTCATGGTTTTTCCACTTTTAATTTGCTTTCTGTATTAGAGCGCGACGGTCACCCTACCGTTTTGACAGCAAAATTCTAGCCGTCGACAGCAGACATACTTTCCTTAATTTGTGGGATTGGTTTCTAACAGCTATATTCTTGATTTTAATTGTATTTTTCTGTAGATTTTTAATCCCTAAGAGGAGCTTATTCTTGATCAATCATCTCTTATAAATAGAGGAAATATTGGAGCAACAAGATAACCATTCTACACAACACAACAAGAGATACACTCAAGCAAATACTTGTTCTTTCATTTTCAATATTCTTGTTGTAATAGCCTAAGGTCTTACACTTTCACATCTTGAGGTCTAGGCTTATTTCTTGATTACACTTGCACTCAAATATTGTATATCCATTATCGAGTTGTAATCTGAATCTGTGGTCATCATTCAACACAAGATATCCTTGTGAGTGTTCTTGTGGTAAGAACACACTTGGGTGATATTAGGTTTTAGGTGTTAGAAGAATGTGGTAATCTTCTTATTGAAGAGTTTGGTGCTCTTTGAGGTGTTGAAGAATATGGTGTTCTTCAAGGACGTGAAAGATTGTGGTAATCTTCACAAGGTGCCGTAGAAGATTGTGGTAATCTTCAAGGGAGATTGTGGTAATCTCCAAAGAGGTGTTGTAAGGTGATGTTATATTAATTGTGGTAATTAATAAAATCTTTTTTCTTTTTGAAATCCATCCCGGAGATACTGGGGTGGTAGAGGATTAGGACCTAAGTGGGTTGAACCTCTATAAATCGACGCGTGTTGTTTACTTCTCGCACTTCCATTCCTGTCTTGGCTTATTACATTCAAAAAAGGGCATAATTGAGAAAATGGGCATAATCTATTCACCCCCTCTAGATTATCGTAGTCACTTGGACTTACAAGTGGTATCAGAGCCAAACTATTTGGCAAGCTTGTTCCACATCGCAAATAAAAAGGAACGATCATCATCTAAGAATGAAGTCTACCTTACCGACCCCTCCACCAACAAGCCACCACTATTTGATTCCAAAAATTATACTTTTTGGGAAGAAAGAATGGAATGTTATTTACAAAGTTACGGGTTCGATATTTAGAACATGGTCATTAATGGAGAATCCATCCTGATGAAATACAGACCATTCACCTCCAAAGTTCTCAAGGAGTTCAATGATGAAGACAAGGAAATTCTCTCCTTAAATGGCAAAGCTCTAAATATTCTACATTGTTCACTCACTTCTTTAGAATATGGTCATATTCGAGGAATACGATCGACACATGCAGCATGAGAAAAATTAGAAGATATGTATGAAGTATATGCAAATGAAAGGAGCAATTCAAAAGCATCTACCTCTCAAATGAATACAACATCAAATCCAACAACATGGGAAGAACTTCTTACAACTTCCGATGATGAAAAAGCCGAGGAATGTTTAATGGGCATCGACGAAGACAATGAGGTACATTCTAACTTTTCTACCTCTTTTAGTAATGAAATGCATGATAATTATGATGATTTGAAAAATGATTTTGATGAGCTACAAAATGAATTCCAAAGCTTGTTTGTTAAATACAAAAATTTGAAAAGGAATTCAATGTTTTGAAAAATGATAAGGATAACTTATTTACTTCCTATGAATCACTTTCGTATGCTCACACTAACACACTTGATAAAGTTAGAAACCTTGAAAAGAAAAATAATACTCTTGTTAAGGATATTGATCGTATGAAAAAAGATCTATTAAAATTCAACTTGAGTACCGATAAGACTCTTGATGTTCATCGTTGTGATCATGAGAAATTGGTTATGAGCCTAATGTTATCAATGATATGAAAAAGAACAAAGTCACTAAGCATGGTGGTCATTATACTTCTAAAATTATTACATGTTTCTATTGTGGTAAAAAAGGTCATATGGTAAGTTCTTGTCGGGCTAGAAATAACTCTAGTTATTG
Source organism: Rehmannia glutinosa (assembly GCA_016081115.2). Taxonomy (NCBI): domain Eukaryota; kingdom Viridiplantae; phylum Streptophyta; class Magnoliopsida; order Lamiales; family Orobanchaceae; genus Rehmannia; species Rehmannia glutinosa. The sequence continues at coordinate 162,410 of JABTTQ020000260.1, read as the reverse complement.
TTGGAGACCTAAAAGTTTCAATATTAAACCCAAAGGACCTAAACACTTAAGGGTACCACAAGAAAATTTTATGTACTTGGCGCAACAAAAATGAAAGAAAATTCAAATGATCAAATCGACAACAAACATTTGCGTCACTTGATCAAGGAAGAAGATATTATCAACAAAATCAAATTCCAAGAAGAAACTATGATCAAAAATGGGAAGGACACAATCCTTGGAATTGGCAAAATTGGAGAAGACATCATCAACAAGATGATTTCCCAAGAGGAAGATACTACCAACAAAGAGAAAGACATAACCCGTGGAAGAAGCGGAATTAGTAAGCCGTATATCCTTATTTAAATACGCATAATGTTTTATTAATATGTATGCTTGTATTCTTGCTTTAATTGTGAATGATTTTTTCAAATATTTTTCGTAAAAATTTGAAGTCTTCACTAAATACTCTTATTTTCTTAACTCTTTTGAAAAGAAGATCTTGTACATTGCTTGTCTAAACTTTTGTGTATTTACAAGAACTTATATGTTCATTGTCTCTTACGGTTTATATAGCACAAGCATACTTGTATCATTTCTTTGCTTTAACTACACTTGTATCATTTTGTTTGGTGTAAGAAATTTTTCTAAGAACTGTGTAGGACATATATATCTTCATCAATGGTTATCTACTCATATTGTGTCAAGAGTGTCGAGGTACATTCACCTTTGTTATTCATCTCATAGACTCGGTATATTTTTTTTCCATATGCCTATGTGCTCATTTCTCAAGCAATTTCAAAGAATCTCATATTAGTGCCATTGAAAGGATTTTTTGATTTTTTTAAAAGGCACTATTCGATAAGGTTTGTTTTATCCGTGACTTATAAAGGATTATATTTTATTTTGATAAAACATTCGATTTTTATCCTCCTCTCAATATTATGCATTTGATTGCACATATTCATGTCCTTATTCTTGTTTGCTTTGTCAAAACTCTTGTTCAAATACTTCTTTTAAATGAAGTCTCAACAATATGCTCTCGGATTTTCAAATTTCAAAAGAGACCTCATATAGCTTCCTATAATCATATTTGAACTTACATGCTTCATCGAAGTATTGATGATTTTTTATGGCATAATATGTGTTACTTGTTATAGTGTCTATATTATTCGATATTACTATGCTTTTGTGCAAGATATCTTGTTAAGATTTTGCAGATTTCTTTTTTTTTTTTTTTTATTTCGGAACAAGCTTGATGACATAGGCAAGGTTAGTAGCTCAATGGTATTGTCAAGAATAAGGTATTGATTATGATGAAACATTTGCACCCGTAGCACGTTTTGAAGCTATTCGCATTTTACTTGACTATTCTTGTTTTAAAAATTTCTAGCTTTACCAAATGGATGTTAAATCCGCCTTTTTAAATGGTTTTATAAAAGATGAAGTCTATGTAAAACAACCTCCGGGTTTTGAAATATTTTTTGGCCAAATGATGTTTATAAACTTAAAAAGCTCTTGTATAATTTAAAACAAGCACCCCGTGCATGGTATGATAGACTTAGCTCTTTTCTTTTACAAAATGGATTTACAAGAGGTAAAGTTGACACCACTCTCTTTATTTTTTAAAAAGGGCAAGATTGTTTAATTGTGCAAATTTATGTTGATGATATTATTTTTGGTGCTACTAATGAATCCTTGTGCAAGAAAGTTTCTAAGTTAATGCAAGATGAATTCGAGATGAGTATGATGGGGGAACTAAATTTCTCCCTTGGACTTCAAATTAAGCAATGCCAAGAAGGTTTCTATATTTCACATTCAAAGTATACAAAAGAACCCTTGAAGAAATTAGGCATTGAACCGTTTCTACCCCTATGGCAAAAAGGCATATCGGTTGACAAACATATTTGAGGTATGTTCATTAACTTTTATTACTCCCACAGACTCAACTTTTTTTATGCCTTATGTCTATATGCTCGACTTCAAAACAATCCCAACGAATCTCATTAAAGTGCCGATAAAAGTAATTTTCAAATATTTAAAAGGCACTTCTTCTTATGACTTGTTTATCCAAAGTTTTAAAACGTCCATATTTTTCGGGATAACAAGTCTGTGATAATAATTTCTTAAAATACGGTTCGTCATAATCGAACTAAACATATTGAGATTCTATGATTTTTCTAAGGGATTGCGCTTCTTAAATGAAAAATTGAGATGTGTTTAATTCCGTCTCAAGGATACCTCGCGGACATTTATTTTCAACCGTTAACCGCCGAGTCTTTTATCTCATTTCGAGCTTGTTTAGGTTTGTATATCGAATGAGGTCAATGTTTGCATTTCGTACATTTTTAAAACTTAGGGGTGAAAAATCGAATTTTTTTTGGATCAAAATTCGGACAGAACCAGAAAAAGAGCTCCAGAGACTGGAAAGAGGGAGGGCAACCAGTCGACATATACCTGGACCAGTCGGACCCCCCTTGGACCGGTCGATCTGGAGTAAAATTTGGTTAAAATATGTTCTGCCCCAGACTTAGTATTTTTCATGCATTTTTCACTATTTTCGCACCCCTTTGCAAATTTCACACACAATTCACTCAAAATGATTTATTTCTTGTATATTATTTATTTTTGAGTTTATACTATTGTTATATCATCCATGATACCCGACCTCTCCGATTAATTGGTAAGAATTCTTATTCTTTATCTCAATTGGGTTGAACCCTTGAGAATATGTTCCATCTTTAATATTTTGTTGGAATTCTTATATATTTGTGTTGGGCATGATGATTGTTGTTGGATGATATTTGTAAAGTTGCTTTTGGTGATGAAAAATTTGGCTTGATTAATCTTACAAGGGCTATATACATCTTTTTTATTATTTGACGCCCGCCAAGTGTTCGATAAAATATTTCAAAGAAAAATTCATCATTTACATGATTCTCTCGATTTCAATGTCTTATATATTTATAGAGATCATATTTTGCAAATCAAATGAGCTTTTACGAGCTTTTACAAGTCATATGATCAACTTTTTCCTTAGCTTTTGGAATTTTAAGCTTAATGTTCAATAGCTCGATAAATCGATTAAATTGCACACTTTGATATGGATATATGATGTTTTTATCGTGCTAACATTCTTTTTGATGATTCCAAAAGGGGATAAACATGTAATAAGCTCTTTAGCTCAAAGAAGCTAAAATAAGCTCGCAAAAGAAGCTATAAGATGTGGCTATTAAAAGCCAAAAGTTGTGGACCATACTTAGTTCACATGTATTATAGACTTATTTACATGTCTAATGATGTTTCGTTGACTGGGGGAGCTTATAAACTATTGATACTTAAGCTCAATATTGAGATGCTAAAGCTTTTACCTTTTGGTTAATTGCTTCTATTACTCTTGTTGTACATGTTGATAGGGAGAGCTTTTGCAAAAATATTTTTGAAAATCTCTACTCCCATCCTTGTGATTATTATGCATGGAATGTTGTCGCTCTCAACGGATAGTTCCCTTTTAACCGGTAAAATTGTTTTGTTTTCAAAATCGACCTCTTTAAATTATTTTGGTTTGTAATCATCAAAAAAGGGAGTTTGTTAGATAAATATTTTTATCATGATTTTGATGATTTTGTTTTTACACCAAAACAATATTTTTAAATGTTGTCCAAATACTTCTAAATGATTTAAAATGTTTTTACTAATTTTTCGGAGTATTTCTTCAAGTTTATTTTCGACAAAAATTGGACAACACCTTTGATGATTTTGTGTTAATATATTTTTACATCAAAATAATGTTTCTAAATGTTGTTTAAATACTCCCGATCGATCAAAAATATTTTTACTATTTTTTTGGAGTGTTTCTTGAAGTTTATTTTCGATAAAAATTGTACAACACTAATGTCTTGTGTTCAACCATGTCTGAAAGTTGAGTTTTGAAACAGAAAAGAGACGTTTTGAAAAACCCTGGAGGTCGACCGGTGCCTGAAGAGAAAACAGAAACTTTGTTTCTCTAAAAAATAGCAGGGTGACCAGTCCACAAGGGGGGCGACCGGTCGGACCCTAGGTCGATCGATCCACCACCTGGACCGGTCCAAGTCATGGTTTTTTCAGTTTTAATTTGCTTTCTGTATTAGAGCGCGACCGGTCGCCCTATCATTTTGACAGGAAAATTCTAGCCGTTGACAAGGGGGAAAAGATTGATCATGTGTCCAGTAGACTGCTCCTTAAGAACTTGGGAAAGGAAATAAATACCGAATTTCATATTAATAAGTGTCATTGCTTGTGCGTAGAATAACATTGTAAATCAAAACATACAAGAATAAGAAAATGACACATGATCATAAGCATGATAATAAATTATACAATTAAAAACCAGTAAAAGAAACTTTCTACTTGTCCCTGCATTCAAATTTTTTCATCCTACTTCAAATGGACCAGTCAATGCATGACTTAACCCAACATAGCCTTTATGATTGGCAAGATTTGAAATAAAGGAAAAAAAGATTTACATTAGTCCAAATTATCAATCCGTCACTAATCCACGACATTTTTTTCCGGATGTTGGCATCATCATATACAATTCTATGGGAGGTATCAATTCTCGTTACATATTCCTTCATTCTGTTATGATACATTGAGTTGTCCGCACTCCAAACAAGCATCTTGGCAAAAAGTGCTTTGAAGTAACATACTTGCTCCGATCTCATGGTTGTCTGCTGTTGTGCCCATTCCCTTATTCGCACAATGATCCCTCTCAAATTAGCTGTGAGGGTGGCATTTTGATTGTCCAAACACAAGTCTGGAGAGGCCTGGTGACGTTCCATCTTCTCAATCTCTTCATAGATTTTCTTGAAGATTTCATGGAATTCAGCTGTAGCATCAGCTGTCGGCCACCCTTCATCAAAATTAAAGTTTGCTGGCACAATCGTATCTGTGGGAATGACTGGCTCTTCATGCACTGTGTATTTCTTTAATTCTTGTAGGTCCCAAGGGGTGTGAGTAAGGTTTAGAAGGGGGTTGAATAAACCTTACCAACTTTTCGATTTTAGTCCTTTTAAAATAATAACGGAGTTAACTCAAACAACTGTGTCCTTGAGGGACAACTAAGTTGGTTATTCAGCTGACTTAGCTACTCAACAGACTCGATAGTGCTGTTGATAGAATAACTCGGCTATTTAACCTGAACTTTAACTTGGCTGTATTGGTTTTATCAGCGGAAGACTTAACACCCTTGATTGATTTAAGCTTGTTTTAACACTTGATACTTTAGCACTTGGTTATTAATCAGTTGGATAACAAATGTGTTTATATCAGCAGATATGATGTAAGTATGCAGATATGTAAATGTGCTAAAAAATAAATGACACAGTTAATTTTTATAAAGGTTCGAAGATGGGTAATTCTTCTAATCATCTCTTCTCCAACTCCTGGAGGAATCCACTATGTAACAGATCAGTTTACAATGTGGTGAACATTCTAGAGACAACCTTGATCACACAGCTGACTTCTCTTTTGACTCAGCTTCTTCACAGGACAACTGCCTTGCTACTTCAGCTCACTTCCCAAGCTCTTGGATTTGATCATGAATCCCTCCAATAACTTGATACTGGATCGACCTTGAACCTTCCTACAATCCTCATTGGAAAGTAGACCCCTTTTGATTCTTCAAAAATTTTCTCTTCAATAGATTTGAAGTTGTCTTTCCTTCACAGCTTGTGTTGCATCGATTTCCTTTGAGTTTCAAGCTTGAGGATTGGTTGAATATACTTGATAATATTTGCAGGTTAGTTGCTTGGATATTGCTTGCTTGTTCATGGTTCAGGTTGTCAAGGTAACATTTTCTCAATGAGTTTCCTCAGCCTTTTATAGTGAACTTTTGAAATTTTGCTCGTTGAAGAGATAGGCTAATTTCAAAAGTCACTTGTGTTCGTTGGCTTGTCTTGTTGCAGTCCTTGATGTTGACATTTCCTCGTATTTAATGACTTGCAACATTGCAGCGTATCTGACACTTGGTGTAGTGCTTCCCAGTTTGTTCCTTTTGCGCACAACTGGAACTAACATTTTATCTCTGACAACTTTAACATGTTACCATTCTGAGTAACATTCTTGACTTTCATCAACGGATCTCGTTCAGTTTTCTTGACTTAACTGCGGTCTTTTATTCCCCAGGTGACTTTAGTTAGGTTCCAATCTTTAGATGACTCATCTATCACTTCAACTTGAGACTTGGCTTCTTGAGTTGGCTGACTCTTCATACAACTGTTTCACAGCTGATACGTCTTCAGTCGAGTTCTTGATTTTTCTTCTTTGCTATACTCAATTTGTCTCACCGGATTCTTCACTTGATCTTGATTGACTTCTTGTATTTCTTAGCGGCGTATCGACTTGACTCGGTTTTTCCATTTATCTATTACAATACAAATTACAAGGAAAATGGGGTGCCAACTTCCTAGTTTATGTTTTACATGGTATTATCAAAATATACAACATAAATTTCCCAACAATTCCCCCTTTTTGATCATGCAAAAACTTAAAAACATTTAACAAAATATAAACATGAGTGATACATACATACAATGCAGTAACAAAGAATGTATGCTTGAAATAGATGGTTTTATTGATCATATCATTCTTGTCCTTTACATAGTTGTTTACATTTGGTATCAGAGCATTCTTTATCAAAGGAAAACACTCATCTATGCTAAGATACAAGAGTAAATACAAAGTGAAAAATTACAGGGAAAATCACTAAGTATTTCAGATGGCTTACAAAAATGTATTTACATAAGTAATATACATGAAGGGGTTCGCAACAACACTTCAGCGCCTTCGCTGCCTCTTTCTTTCTTCTTCAGCTCTTTTATCATCGTCAGCTCTTTTTCTTTTTCTTTCTTATTCTTCAGCTCTCTTCTTCTTTTCATATGCTCGTTTAGAAGCATCATCCCTATGCTTCCTTTCGAGCCACTGCTGAGTTTGCCGTTGGTTCTCCTCTTCTTGTCTTCTTACTGCCTCCGCATTCTTTCTTGCCACTTCCAGATTGGCCAATTCATCATACCCAACCGTCTTAGGGACTTCCACTATCCCTTCGATAGATGCAGTTGTCTTAGGGTCTTGGACCATGACATCCATCGGAGTCTCAACTCCTTGGACTGCACTTTCAGAGCCCAAAAGTGTTAACTCCCAGGGATTCACCATCCTTTGCTTTAGCTGCGACAGCAGCATCGTCGACCTTCAATGCAGCTGACATCTCCCCTGAAACAGACTTAACTGTTTGAGCGTCATTAATGTAACTTTGCTCTTCTGTGTTTTCCTTAACTTTGCCTCCTAACTGCGTTGATGTGTCTCCCACAACAACCTTTAACCCAGTTGTGGTGGAGAGAGTTTCCCCCTCAGCTGGTGCACGAGCTGAGTGAATGACAGTGGGGTCAGTTTGCTCTTGAGATGCGGTTGTTGTTACCATTGAGTGTTGAACCGCAGGGGCAGGTGTGTTAACACATTCTTCAGGGCTTGGCTTGGCTTGGGTGCCCGAATTCCCAGCTTCATTGCCATTTCCCTTGGAGTTATCCCCTGACTGAACGAGGGATGTGGTTGTAGCTATGTCTGTTGCAATTTGCTGTGCCACTCCCAAAGGATCAGTCTGAAGAGCAGTCTGGGAAGACTCTCCTGGACCCTCTAGTAGACTTATTTTGTGCATGGCTTGGGATTTTTGTAAAGCTTGCTGCATTTCTGATTTCTCCATAGTAGAAGTTGGATCCATATCTTCATCATTGTCAGTAGACTCATGTATATGCTCATAAGTCCCAGTCTACTGACAAATCTTGGATTTCTCCAAGGCTCTTGCTTGCTCTGCAACTCTCTCCTTTTCGTCTTCCTTGATAATTTGGAGAGTTTCCAGACATCCTTCTTCATTTTGGGCAGCTCGGACAGATGCATTACCAAGGAACCTAAGAAGTTTCTCCTCCTCTTCAATGAATTCCGAATGAGCGAACTGCTGCATTGAATTATCCAGCTTCCATGCCACCCAATCCCGTAATATTTGTTGAATGTCAAGGTATATGGGAGAATACATGATTAAATCATCATCATCATCACCTTCATCTTCGGTCTCCTGAATGGGGGGCTAGTAGGCCATGTTCCTCCTCTAACTCATCTGCTTTTGTTTGAGGAGGTGAGACAACTTTTTCTTCAGTATATTCTGTTGTCTCAGTTGCGGTTAATTCCTCAGTTGTTCGCCTTATAGCTGGGTCTCTCGATCCTTCGATCACCATCGAGTCTTCTTAGTTTCATCAATCACTTACGATATCTTCTCCTCCGAGCATCAACAGTCTCTATTTTCTTCTCCGGCTGGGTACCGGATTCATCTGTCTTCTCAAGCTTTGAAAGATTGTATATTCGTCTTCTTCTGGTTGGAATCTATTGGATCTCAGGTTCCTCTTCCGTTGGCTCTTTAATCGTGAAGGCCTTTTCTCCTTTCTTAGAGGCAGTTGTCTTTCTTGACTTGACAGTCCTCTTCTTCTTCACAATAGGGAAAGAAATTAGGGATTCCTTCTCTATCTCGATTCTAAGGGGCGGGGATTCGCTGTAGGGGCGTCTGCGATAGGGTTGGTCTTTGGGGCGGAGTGCTTTGGATTTGGCTGCGGGAGCAGGTGCTTTATTCTTTTTGACTGCGATGGCAGGCTTGGATACCGCAACACTCTTCTTGGATAATGGCTTTGGAGAGAGAGTTGGAGAGGTCTCAGCTGTGTCTTTGGGATCAGCTGATTCCTCCTCGCCAATGTCAGCCATTCTGGCATGAGCCTTCTTCTGGGCTCCTGAAAGATTCGCCTTAAACATTTTCTTGTTAGCATGAAAGGGCTTTCCATGGTGGAGAGAAACACCATTTGTCTCCATTAGATGGCCAATCACCAGACCATAACCCATGGAATAACCAAAACACCCATCTTTCTTGTAGGTCTTGTTCATCACATTTTGGCAAATTCGGCTGAAAGCAAACGCAACCCAATTGACCTTCTTCTCCAGCATGATCGCAGCCATCACGATTAGCTTAGTCTTGGACAACTGATTGAAGCTTACAAATTTCATGTCCACATATTTTGAGATAATGTCCATCATCTTATGATAGTCATCCTTCAAAGATTCTTTCTTGGTTGTATACACAACCTTCGCATCACACTTCGGCTTGGCGAATTCTTTCCAAGCAGCAGCAAAGTCGACATCTTTCTCAGTGATGTCCTTCAATCCCTCTGCGGGCAACAAAAAGTTCTCAGCAATGTCTTTTGCATTGAGTTTGATGACCTCACCGTGGACCGATGATCGGATTTCATCATCCAGCACCTCTGTGTTGACATAAAATGTGGAGACCTCTTCCAAATATGTATGAGTGAAATGCATTGACATGAAGTCTTTCAGACCAGACTTCTCTAGTTTAGCCGCAATCTTCTTAACAAGGGTTTCATCAGTACCCTGTTTCACCATGCCTTCGAAATCCACTGAGGAGACGATATGGATTTGCTTAGAGATCTTAACGTAGTCGTAAGTTGGGTCCATTTTTTTTATCTTGATAACCTTTGAAAGAAACGTAAAATCTCAATCGCGAAAGTAGGATAGCCTTTTACATAGAGAGCTTTATTTGCTTTGTTGAAGGTGAGTGTTTGAGTGAGGAGAGAGAAAAACAATTTTTGCTTATATGAGACTTAAAGGGACGGTTAAAGGAATTTGAATAATTCGATCAATATCAACGGTCAAGATTGTTCCTTGAAAACTGCATTATTTCACCGCATTAAATACAACATCATTTAAATCCAATCATGGGCTTAATTGTGCAGATTTTCCTCATTTTTTGTGATTTTGTCTGATGTCATTAAGAAAGACATCCCCACTTTCATGAAACAACATCAATTTGGTCATTTGACCCATTGACTTTCAAGATCTTTCTAACGATAACTTACCTTCTTGTCTTGCTATCACTCAGCTGATAGCTAACTCGTTGCAGCTGTCTCCCTGACTGGGTTGTTTCACTTGGCTGAATTTGCTCATCTTTCATTTTTTCATCTTTTGTTACGGCTGAGTGAGTCTTCTGAGTAATCTAACTCAACTCAACTAACCCTAGCTCATTTTTGAGATATTCAAATCTTGATTTACATAAGGGCTTTGTGAATATGTCAGCTAACTGCTTATCAGTAGAGATATATTCCAGAGTGATCTCTTTCTTCTCCACACGATCTCTTATAAAGTGATATCTGACATCAATGTGCTTTGTTCTTGAGTGCAAAACTGGATTTTGAGTTATTGCAATAGCACTGGTGTGGTCACACATAATTGGAATTTCCTTTTCTTCCATATCATAGTCTCTCAGATGTTGTCTCATCCATCAAACTTGGGCACAACTGCCTGTTGTTATATACTCAGCTTCAGCTGTGGATGTTGCAATGGAATTTTGCTTCTTGCTGAACCATGAGATTAATCGATTTCCAAGTATTTGATAAGTACCTGATGTACTTTTTCTATCAACTCTGCAACCAACATAGTCTGAGTCTGAATAACCCACTAACTTGAATCCTCCTTCCTTTGGATACCATAAGACGACTTTCTGACTTCCCTTCAGGTATCTTAGGATTATCTTGGCTGCAATCATGTGACTTTCTTTTAGTGCTGATTGAAATCTTGCACAAACTCCTACAACATAGGTGATGTCTGGCCTGCTTGCTATTAAGTAGAGTAGAGATCCAATAAGAGCTCTATACCTTGTTTGATTCAACAACCTTTCCTTTTGTATCCATGTCCATCTTGACTGATGTATTCATGAGAATTTTCACTGATGATTTTTCTTCCATACCAAATTTCTTTATTAAATCTCTTGTATACTTGGTCTGACTTATGAAAGTTCCGTCTTCCATTTGTTTAACTTGAAGTCCTAAAAATAAAGTCAGCTCTCCCATCATGTTCATCTCAAATTTGCCTTGCATGAGGTTTGAGAACATGGTGCAAAACTCTCTATTTGTGGAACCAAAAATAATATCATCCACAATAAATTTGAACAAGTAGTATGCTCTCTTCATTTTGAATTCTAAAGAGTGTTCTATCAACTTTGCCTTTTGCGAATCCATTGTCAATTAAAAATTGTAACAATATGTCATACCATGCTCTTGGAGCCTGCTTCAATCCATATAGAGCCTTTTTAAGTTTATAAACCTTGTCTCCAGCTGTCTTTTGCTCAAATCCTTGTGGTTGCTCAACATATACTTCTTCTTCCAATAATCCATTTAGGAATGCACTTTTTACATCCATTTGGAATACAACAAAATTTTTGAGAGCAGCATAGGCCTGAAACATTCTTATTGCCTCCAACCTTGCAACAGGTGCAAATGTTTCATGAAAATCTGTGCCCTCTTCCTGACAATAACCTTTGTCTACCAATCTTGCCTTGTTTCGACAACGTAAACCATCTTCATTCATTTTATTTCGAATACCCATTTTGTCCCTATTACGTCTTGATGTAATGGTCTTTGAACCAATTCCCACACATTCTTTCAAATTGATTCAACTCTTCTTGAATGGCCTGAATCCAATGTGTATCTTCCAAGGCTTGAGACACATATTTGGGTTCTATTTGAGAGATGAAGCAAGTGAACATTGCTTCTTGCTATGCTTTTGATCTGGTTCCTATACCTTCTTTGACATCTCCAATGATCAACTCTGGATGATGGTCTTTCAGCCATCTCACATCAGATTGAAGTAAGTTGGTTGGATCCAGACGTGTCCCTGCTGAGTTGTCTTGAACAACTCTTTCATCTTCATTTAGCTATAAGCCTTCCAGCTGTCTTTGAGATTCAGCTATCTCGTCTTCATCTGGGTTAAGTGATCTTACTTCAGCTTCAACATAAGGACTCTTCTGCATGGTTGGATGAGTCAACTTATCAACTATCTCTTCAAACACTTCTTCATTCACAATTGGTTCATAAAAAACCACATGAATGCACTTTTCCTCATTCCTGTACTTGTTGACATGTGAATATGTACAATCAATGGCAAAGTGTCCTGGTTGTCTATAATTTCAACATAGGAATTGACTCTCACGATCGCCTCTGTCGTTTCTTTGATTGTCAGCTTTCTGATAGTCAGCTCTTTGATTCTCAGCTCTCTTGGATGGCCTTTCCTCCTTAGTTTTGGAGGGTGCTGAGTGTCTTTTGGAGGTATCACCCTTGTTTCTCTTATAGTTCTTGTTGAAGAACTTGTTGAATCTTTTAACAATCAGGGTAAATCTCCTCCTGATCAATGGTCTCTTTTGGCTCAGCTATTTTCCCATCACTGGCCAGCAATGCAACTATTTTTTAGAGATCCATTGAATGTCTCAGAGCCCCTGACCTTCATTTCCCATTCAGTTGGGAGGGATCTTAATATCTTCATACATATTTTCTTCTGTGTATATTCTTTCCCAAAAGCTGAAAAGCTCATTCGTAATCTCAGTAAATCTGGCATACAGCTGATCCAGAGTTTCACCTGCAAACATTTTAAAATGTTCAAACTTTTGAACAACCACAAATAATTTATTTTCCTTAATTTGGTCTGATCCTTCACAAATGAAGGTTAGTTTATCCCAAATTTTTTTTGCAGATTTACAAGATTTGACTTTGTCCAACGTTTTGTAGAGAATATCTTTGGCCACATTGTCCAAGTCGTATCTATTTCTATCATCATTTGTCCATTCAGTCCTTGGTTTTTCTACCATGGCTGGTCTTGCTTCAGCAGTTTCTTCTCCTCCAGCTGCGGCTACTCTTCTTACAGCTGTATTGATTTTGAGTATTTGCAATGGCCCATCTTCTATCATAAACCACATTTCATGATGTAATGCTGATAGGTGAGCCTACATGCGAATTTTCAATTATTAAATTCTTCAATAGAGAACATAGGAATGCGAGTTAGATTTGCTTCCATGATAATAATTTTTCTAAAGATGGAAAGACTTTTAAAGCACATGTGTTAAAGTTTTGAAAAGGTAGAGATCTAGTTCAGTAACTAGTGCGGAAGGCTCAATGAACCAACCGCTTTGATACCACGTGTAGGTCCCAAGGGGTGTGGTGTAAGGTTTAGAGGGCGGTTCACTAAACCTTACCAAATTTTTTGCAAAAGTTCTTTAAAAAGATTGCTACAGAGTTGACTCAAATCAACTACGTCCTTGTGGGACAGCTAGGTTGGTTATTCAGCTGAGTTTCCTACCTAACAGACTCGATAGTGCTGTTGTTAGTGTAACTCGGTTGTTTATGCCAAATACTTAACTTGGCTGATTTGGTTTTTAACAGCAAAAGACTTAACACCCTTGATAGATTTAAAGCAAGTTGTAACACTTGTTTTAGCACTTAGCTTATTATCAGTTGGGATAGCAAATGTAAACTTGTTAGCAGATATAGAATGAACATGCAAGAAAGTAATGCAGAAAGTAAATAGACACAAATTAAGAGCGTTTTTGCATGTATAAATATGTAAGATGGATCCATATATACCCAAATTAAGCCCATGTAACATTTTTACAATTGTTTTTTTGGAGGTGACATTTTTTGTAATATTAAGGCGGCAAAATAGTATCTCTAGGGGTGTTGGCATTTCCGTAATATTATGTGGTGGAAAAAGTATCACTTTAGACTTAAATAGTATCATTTTTATTAAGAAAAACATCTTTTTTTACTCTAAAAAATATATGTTTTGAAGTAATTGTTTTGGGAGTGGTGACATATCTAGTACCACTTTTTATTTTTTTGACAAAAGTACCACTTAAGACTCTAAAAGTATCGTTTTTACTTTAAAAAGTATACATTTTAAAGTAATAAAACTGATTATTTACTTACAAAGTTATATATAACTTTATTTAAAAGAATCACTTTTTGTTAAAAAAATATCACATTAAAAAGTATATGTTTCCAAAAGTATTTTTTTGTGGGTGGTGACATAGCTAGTACCACTTTTTTTTTGACAAAAGTACAACTTAAGACTCTAAAAGTATCCTTTTACGTTAAAAAGTATGCGTTTTTAAAGTAATAAAACTGATTATTTACTTGCAAAGTTATATATAACTTTATTTAACTGTAGCACTTTTTATTAAAAAGGTATCACATTTACTCTAAAAAGGATATGTTTCCAAAGTAACAAAATTACATTAATAGTTTCCCTTGATATAGTATCACTTTAGACTTGAAAAATATTATATTTTATTAAAATAGTATCACTTTACTGATTATCTATTTGCAAAGTTTCATACAAACTTGTTTAATAGTATCACTTTTTATTAGCAAAAATATTTACTCTAAAAAATATATATTTTCAAAATAACAAAACTAGTAATAGTAGTTTCCTTTAAAAGTATTAATTTTTGCCTGAAAAGTATTGGTATTTTCCAAAAAGTATTATTCATGATTATTGATCAAGTTTTGTAATATTGTTTTCTTTTTGGCGTTTCTCAATCAACCACAACCATATTCATTTTTATAAGGAGAATTGACGGTGTAAATAACACAAAAATTGGAGATGAGTTGAATAATTTTAATTGTTTTTGTTTCACTCATGCCCACGTCTCATGTCAAAATATTATCCTCCAGATTTCTCCTTCCATTTGTCTTCTCCATCATCACCTACCTTTTGTAAAGGCATCAGATGTCATTCTCCAATATGGGCGATTGAATACTAGTATGCTCATTAACAATAATTTATTCCAAAATAGACTTTTCCTCAAGAAATCTTGAGAAACTAGTGAACTTAGGATAATTTTATTAGTGAGAAAAGTGTTACAAGATAAGAGGCCCAAATTCTCATGAACAAGTTCAATAACTACAATACTTCATTCTCTTAGGTTTGAGCAGAGCGTTCTGTAGAGAGAGACGTGAATAGGAGGCTGAATTTGGGGCTTTCTCCTTTTAATTGGGTTCAGGTTGGAGTTGGAGCTCCATCTCACGGATTTAGATCCTTGAGCCGATCTCACAAGAGACTTGCCGTGAGTATAAAAAAAGAAAAAGGTGAGTAATATATGAATATAAAAAAATATTGTGAAAGGGAAATTTTTAATAATACAAAAGACAAACAAATGATTTATTACATGTCTAAATTTGTGAGACGGAGCTCCAACACCAAAAATCAAACCCAAGTAAAACAATAACAAAAAACATTTACTGGATTATGCTCACTCTCCTATTATCAAGCGGCCACACAATTTTTTTCCTCTCTCTCTCTCTCTCTCTCTCCCTCTCCCTCTCCCTCTCTCTCTCTCTCCACACACACACACTAAAACTCAACACAAATACACATAACAAAAGAAATCCAGCCTAATCTCCAGCGTCCAACCATCCTTAATATTCCCCTTTTCAGACCCTTCTCCACTCGAACACCTGATACCACCACAGGGGTTATTTGAGTGTCTGCGCCAAATGCCATAGACTTTTTCGAAATTGGGGTGGGTTGGGAATTCTTCAAATCTTAAGTTTACTATTTTTTCTTTTGTTTTTTTCAAAAATTGATTTTAAATATTAATAAATACATAATTTTCGGATAACTAAAATATGAAATATTACTGAATGAAAACGTGATTACATAATAAAGTATACAACACATAATTAAAACAACAATAAGAAATTACATATTAAAATACTAGAATAAGATGCGACATGGCATTGTAACATAAGTACGTGAACAACCTGTACGCAAACAACTAGAATACTGCACGATCAATCTTGGCATGAACAAGAACTTCCTTACTCAAAGATTAGGTCGTGATGATGACAAGTAGCGTAGAGAGTGAGCCGTCAAGTTGCTTGAGCCTTGTGTTTTCGATTCCGGTATCTTAAATAATATTTCAATCTTATCAAATAATAGCCCCCCTTCATCATATAAGCATATGGAGAAATGGTGTCATCATCCTAAAAAATGAATAAGATTAATGATGAAAATACATAATGGTATATAATACAACTCTTATGATGAAAATAAGATGACCCAGTCCCTTGGCAAGTTAAATATTCTTATATAATACATAATGTTGAAGGATTCTCAAAGATATTTGCGCCTATGACTCTACTGATAAGTAAAAGGGATAAGTTCCAATGGAATGAAGAATACGAAGAAAGCTTCCAGGAGTTGAATCAAAAGGGTAACTTCTGCATCAGATTGACAATTCCTGACCCCACTAAAGATTTTATCATTTAAAGTGATGCATCAAAACAATGTTTAGGATGCATACTAATGCAACGTGGAAAAGTGTTTGCCTACACCTCAAGGCAACTAAAACCACATGAGTTAAACGACCCTACTTATGACCTCGAGTTAGCTATTGTAGTGCATGCATTAAAGATCTAGCGGCATTACCAATATGTAGGGAGATGTGAAATCTTCACTGACCACAAAAGCTTGAGATATTTGTTTACTCAGAAGGACCTAAACACGAGGAAAATAAGTTTGTTGGAATTGGTGAAGGACTATGATTGAACTATTATCTATTATCCGAGACAAACTAATGTTGTAGCTGATTCATTAAGTTGTAAAGTAAAGGAGAAATGTCAAGCTTGATATCTGATTAAGAACATCCTGTGAGAGAATTTGCTAGGATGAGAACCAAAGTAGTTGTACCACAAAAAATCACGGAGATAATACTAGCATCCTTGGTGGTGCAACCTACTCTGAAAAAAAAGATAAAAGAAGCTCAACCTTAAGAAACATTTTTGAGAAAAATAAAAGAAAGAGCTCGTGAAGGGAGTGTAAAAGGATTTGTATAACAAATGATGGTACTTTGACTCACGAAGGGAGATTATGCGTTTCTAAAGAAGGGTTTAGAAAGGAAATTGTCGAAGAAGCTCACTATACGCCATACACAGCTTATCTTGGAGATACAAAAATGTATCGAGATTTAAGAGAAATGTTTTGGTGGCAAAGTATCGAAAGAAATATTGGATCTTTTGTGGAAAAATATTTTACTTGTTAGCAAGTTAAAGCCAAACATCAAAAACCGTCTGGTTTGCTCAAACCACTAAATATCCCATAATAGAAATTTGAGCACATAACTATAGATTTTTTGGTAGGGCTTCCACCATTAGTCAAGGGAAACAAGGTCGTATGGGTTGAAGTAGACCGATTAATAAAATCAACTCATTTCTTACCCGTTAAGTTAACATTCAATATGGAGCGATACGCACAAATTTGCATTGAGGAGATAGTGAAGCTTCATGAAGTTCCTGTATCAATTATTTCAGACAAAGATACGCGTTTTACTTCTAAGTTTTGGAAAAGCCTACAAGCCTTGGGAACAAAGCTTAGATTTAGTACGGCTTATCATCCGCAAAAGGATGGATGATCAAATCTAAAATGACTATACATATATTAGAAGATTTGTTGAGAGCATGTCTGCTCAAGTTAGAAAGTAATTAGGAAATATTATTATCCTTGATGGAGTTTTCTTATAACAACAGTTATCAAGAGACTATTAGGGTGGCTCCATATGAGACATGTATGGAACAAAGTGTAGATAATCATTATATTGAAGCAAAGTATTTTCATGATCCAAGTTGTAGGTCCCAAGGGGTGTAAGTGTAAGGTTTAGAAGGGGGGGGGTTGAATAAACCTTACCAAATTTTCGATTTAGGCCTTTTAAATCTCTGAGTTCTACACAAACATGTGTCCTTGATGGACAATCGAATTAGTCTCTCAAGAGAGTTAATCTCTCAACACTCACCGAGTCATTTATTAATAGAGTAACTCAAATTGGCTATAATTTGACTCACCGTGGTTTTGTTTTCAATGGAAGACTTAACACCCTTAAGTTGGATTAAGCAAGTTTTTACAAACTTGATTTAGTACTTATAGATTATCAAATGGATAGCAAATTTATCGTGATATAAGCAATTAAAAGTCAAAATTTAAATCTTTGAAATGTAAATGACACAAAAAGTTTTTATAGAGGTTCGAAGATGGGGTAATTCTTCTACTCCTCTCTTCTCCAGCTCTGGAGGAATCCACTAAGTAATGATCGGTTTACAAAGTGGTAATCCGGATACAAGTCTTGATCACAACAAATGACTTGATCCTTTGGGACTCGATGCCTGAGACGCCTTGATCACTCACCAATGCGACTCGACTTCTTCTTCACAGGCAAATTTGCGCTTTGCTACTACATGACTCACTTGCTCAAGCACTTTGATTTGATCACGAAGCCCTCCAAAAGCTTAAGACTTGGTTCACCAACCTTTCTACAATCCTTCTTGGAATGTAGACCCTTGTTTTCGATATTTTCCTCTTCAACTGATTGAAGTTCTCTTTCCTTCACGGGTAAGTGTTGGATTGATGTACTTGAGATGTAGGCTTTAGGATTGAGAATATTTCAATTTTGATAAGCTTGTATATCTCACGTGTGTGTCATCCACGCATCCTCTTTTCTCAATCAAACTCCTCAGCCTTTTATAGTGAACTTTCAAAAATTTGCCCGTTGAAGAGATAGGCTCATTTTTGAAAATCACTTTGCGATCGTTGGTGTGCGATTCTTGGAATTGCCATTTCCTCGTATGAAATGTTTTATCACCTTTTCGAGTTCGACACGGTGTAATGCTTCCCATTGGTTCATTTCTTTGCACGCTTCGGGGATCGAGCACTCCAAGAAAGGTAGTATGGAGATATTACTTGTTTAAGTAAATCTCTTGATTTACGTACAGAACGGTTCCTTTTCATTATCTCGACTTGACCGCATTTCCTCGCTTTCCCCAGGTGACTTAGAGTCGACTTCCAATCATGGATGACTCTTTCTCACTTCATCTTGAGACTTGCTTCTCTTGAGTTGACTTGATGATGTTTCACTCCAGATCATCTCGCTTCTTCTTGATCGAGTTCCCCTGTCGCTCTTCTTGTTGTACTCACTGTCTCACGTGAGTTTTCCTTCAAGCCTTGATTGTCTTCTTGCAAGTTGGAGCGTAGGCGACTTAACTCACTTGGCCACTCTAATTGTTACAATACATTTCAAAGCAAGAATTGGGAGCCAACTTTCTATTCTAAGTTTTACATGGCATTCATCAAAATCTAAACAATAAAATTCCTAACAATTTCCCCCTTTTTGATGATGCCAAAACTTAAATCATACAAAGATGCAAATAACAAAGATACATACTGAGATAGTGTATTGACATAGAATGTATGCGCATAATCAATCTTTTTATTGATCATATCATTCTTGTACTTAACACAATCAATGTTTACAAGGTGTATCGAGTATGTAATTGTCTCAAAAAAATTTATAGCATTATTACGGAAGACTTACATTGTATGTATTTACATATAAAATACACGAAGGGTTGGGCGAAAGAACACTTCATCTCCTTCGCTGTCTCCTTCTTTCATCTTGATCAAGATCTTCTTCTCTTCTTCTCTTCTTCTCGTCATCACCGCTTTTTTTTTCTTCTCATACGCCTTCCCGGGCAACTTCATCTCTCCTTATTCTTTCTGTCTCTCTCCGCCATAGCCGAGTTTGTCTCTTGTTTTCTTCTTCTATCCTTCTTGCATACTCGGCGTTGGTTTTGGCCACTTGCAAGTTCGCCACATGGTCAAGCCCAGCCCCAAGATCCTCCTTTCTTTCCCGGATCTACGTATTCAATATTCTTGGGCGAGAGGCCTGGTGCAAGCTTCTTCCTCCACTCAGCCGCTTTTCCTCTACCTCAAGGCGTATATCTTGCACTGGGGCCTTCTTCTTTCCAAATGAAAGTGCCAGCGGAGTGACCAGCAGAGGATCAGGTTGTCTGCGTGCAGTCGCTTCTTCACATAGTGTGAGACCCTTTTCCCGAGATGATCCCAAGCTTGAGCCAGGACAAATTTGCAAAATAACCTTGATTCGAGCGTTTTGAATTCGTCAATCGATCTTGCTCTGTCCCGACATAAAATGGTATACGTGTCTCTCGTCAATCGGAATGCCTCCGTGTTCTTTCAAAATGTTCATCACCCTGCATCCATTCTTCCTTCCACCTCCTTCATCCCTCGCTTCAATTTCTTTTCTCTTCTCGGCCATAGATACAAAGCAGAGTGTTGGAGTGGCGAGTCACGGGAGTTTCTTGCTTATAATGTCACCGTGACAGGACCCTGTTGGGGGTTTGTGCAATCATCAAGGTCATATTCTTTGATCCTTCCCCCTCAGCAGATTTTCCTTTCTTCGATTTCAAAATTTCCTCACCGATTTTCCTTCTCAAATTGTTCCTTGTCACCGCTTCCTTTCTTTTCTTTTGACTTGATTTTCTTTGCTTTAAGGTATTCCTCTTCCCCTTTTTGGCATCATCAAAGGATAGAGGAACCCCAGGGAACATCTTTGCCGCAAGCATGAAGTCGAAGTCTCGATGGTTGAATTTTGCTTCAAGTCTCATGCTGCGTTGTATCTTTGCAAGGAATTGACATCGAGTAGCGTTGGATTCTCACAAATCGCTTCATCTCGGCCATGAGAAGGCTGAATTTTCTTGTCATGTGTTCTTCCAAACGCTGTATATCATTTGCATTACGCTCACGCAGCAGTTGATCTCGGCGGTGTGAGCTTCGTGCATATGTTCAATGTGTTCCCATGACTTTGTTTTCGCATCAACATTTTCACTCTCCACACCAAAGACTTTTTGAATAATTGTCTCAAGTATCTCACCTGTTCCACACGCATTGATTCTTCTTTGTTGCCACCATTCCCTTACCCCCGACCGTGATGCCTCTCAAGTCACCGTAAGGTTGGCATCTCTGTTGTCCAGCGCATATCCAAGGAGGCTGATGCCTCTCCATCTTTTCAACTTCAAAGAAAGAGTGCCTTGAACACTTCTCGTATTTCTTGGTGATTCTTCATTGCGGTGATGGCCATACTGTTGTCGAATCGAAGTCGGAACAATGGTGCCTGAGTGAAAAAGCAGAGGCTGATGCGTGATAGCGTGCTTGCTCATTTTCGACTCTTCGTGGAGTTCTGTATCTCCGGTGAGAAAGGGAAAGATTCCACAAAGGATTCATCACCGCCATCCGGGATTTGTTCGATGATAAGCGGTGGGCGTGAAGTTCTTTTGGGAATCGATCCACCAGTAGCTTGAGGAGCCGAGCGATCGCCGGTTCAACCTGGGTTTTGGTGGTGGGAGCTAAACTGGCGAGCCTCAAATATGTCTTAATGACCCGTTGGTCTCGGTGATTTCTCCTTTTGAGTAGACGGTCCTCGGCCTTATCGGAAGCGTCATCGGACGATGATGAGATTTCCATTGGTGGCTCATCATCAAAAATAAAGGTCCGACGAGTAGTCTTGGGATCGGACTTGCTCGTGCCTGGAACATCCGCACTGAATCTTTTGGATTTGTCATGGGGGTTGACTCGGCTTCTTCTTCGCCTTCGATCCCGAAAATGTGACATCGGGTTGTCCTGGGAATCGTGAAGTGCGCCGATCTCCTTCTCGGATGGATCGATGGTTGCGGGATGGATGTTCTCTACTTGGTGTGTTACCCCTGGGAAGTCTCAACCTCCCGTGGGCCTTCATTTCCTCCAAATAGTCTCTCTTCTGC
The DNA here is from genome assembly GCA_016081115.2 of Rehmannia glutinosa. Lineage (NCBI taxonomy): Eukaryota > Viridiplantae > Streptophyta > Magnoliopsida > Lamiales > Orobanchaceae > Rehmannia > Rehmannia glutinosa. Next base: position 140,916 of record JABTTQ020000260.1, on the reverse strand, counting down.
TGCGAGGCACTGCTTCCCTTTCGGCGGTGTCACCGTCTTAGGGTCTTCTACGATGGCATCCATTGGAGTCTCAACCCCATGGATTGCGCTTTCATCGCCAGTGTTAACTCCCGTACATTCCTTCACGTGCCTCGACCGCATCGGCAACGTCATTAGCCTTCGTGAGTCGTTGGCACCTCACCGTGAGACAGTCTCAATCGCCTCGAGCTTCGTTGGTGGCAACTTCTTTTTCTTCTTGTGTTTGAGTGTCTTTTGCTTCGCCTCCTACATTCTTTGTGGAGTCATCTGCAGATCCTCCGACCTTGCCGCTGCCGGTGGAGGGAGTTTCCCCCTCACCGGTGCGCACCCCGAGTGACTTGGAGTGGGGTTACTCGTCTCCAAACTCCCATTTGTTGCAATTGATGGTTCAGTAGTTGGGGTAGGTGGTGGCACACCTTCAATAGGGGTTGGCTCGATTGGGGTCCCCACTAGCCCGGTTTCATCGCCATCTCCTTATTGCCTTCTTCCGGGAGTTAGGCTGGGAAGTGGTAGCGGCAACATCGATGGCTATTTCTTTGAACCACTCCCATTGGGTCGATTTCGGTTTGTGTTACGGAGGACTCTCCTGGTCCCTCCATCGATCTTTTGCTCGTGAAGGATTCTTGATTCATGCAATGCTTGCTTGCATCTTCAATTCCGTGGCGGCATTCTCGGGTTCCTCATCACTTTGGAGAAGACATCAAGGAGAGGATGGAAGTGTTCTCTGCCACGAGATAGGGCGGTGCTTGCCTTTTCGCGTGCTTCGGCTTGACTTGCTTTTCTCTCTCCCCTGTCCTTGTAGATCTGCGCAGAATATCCATGCGGTTGTCTTCATCTAGAGTGGGAGCACAAAGAGATAATCCGAGGAAATTTAGCAGTTCCTCTTCTTCTTCTATGAATTCAAAGCCGTTGAACTGTTCCCTTGACTGCTTTCGACTTCCATTTTCTCCACTCACGCAGACGATTTTGGATGTCCGGGTAAGGTGGAGATAGGATCATTACATCACTATCTGCTTGGGCTGGTTCTTCTTGAGTTTGTTTGTATGAACTACAGTGTGTCTTGAGTTGCCTCTGTGATCACCTTCAGCAGACTTGGTGTTTCATCAATTACATCCGAGACTCTACTTCTCCGGTAGTCTCCGTATCTGTGCTAGCTGAAGTAGGGACTCAAATTGGTTTCTCTTGTGCGATGCCTTGACGAGTCTTCTTCGTCTCTGGTTTGTACCGAGGAATTTACAGTTGGGCGGTGTCCTCTCGAGTCTTGGCGGCGGGGCGGTGCTTGTGTTTGTTTACGAGGAGCCGGCCGTCTGGGCAGCTTGTCGATCTCCTCCTTTTGACGATCGAGAGAAGGAATTTGTGAGTCCTTCTCGACCGGCTAACTGCGGGGCGGGTGACACGGCCGCTTGGCGGGTGACTCTGCTGCGGGGCGGTGACTCTGCTGCGGGCAGGTGCATGTTTGTTTTCTTTCTTTGCGAGGGCGTGAGACTTTTTAGTAGCTGCAGGGCGACTTTTTTGTGTTGGAGAGGAAGCAGTGTGTCTTGAGTCACCGATTCCCCCTCACTTCAGTGTCGGCTCTCTTGGCGTGCGCGCTTTCCGAGCACCGGAGAGATTAGCTCGAACATCCTCTTGTTAACATGGAAGGCCTTCCCATGTCTAAGAGGTACTCCTTTCACCTCCAATAGCCGCCAATCACCGGGCCATATCCCGAGATCCTCCAAATGACCCATCTTCTTTGAAGGACTTGTTCCCACGTTAAAGCAGATCTGCTGTAGATAAACTCAGCCGGTTTATCTTCTTTTCTTCGATTATTGCGGCCATCACAATCAATTTTGCCTTTGTGATTGGTCAAAGCCGCCAAATTTGATGTCGATACACTTGGCAACGATATCCAACAATTTGTGATAGTCCTCCTTCAGCCATCTCTTGTTTCTTTGTGTATATTATTTTATCAAACGTCGGACTTGGCTATTTCTTTCCATGCTTCAGCCCAAGTTTACATCGGCCTCTTTGATCTCGATGCTCCCTCTCTTTGGTAGTGAGCAATATTCACCAAATCCTTGGGTGTGATAGTCATTGTTTCCGTGAACAGATGACTTGATTCCTTCGTCGTGAATCTCGGCATTCACGTAGAATTGGCGACCTCCTCCACATAGGTCATAGGATACTCGGTGTTAAAAGCGATTTCGATCCTGGCGTTTCTAACTTTTCCGCGATTTTCTTCACCAGGGTGTCGTCGGACCCTCGCTTCACCATTAAAATCGAAATCACACGGTCGAACCGGTGTGGATTTGTTTTCCCAACTTGGTAAAGTTATACGTTGGTGCCATTTCTCGAGAATAATTTCAAGAAAAGTTCGAAATAGATTTGAAGTTTGATAGGGTTTCGAGAGTGTTTGCCTTTGCTTTTTGAGAGAGAGAGATTGAACAGTTTTTAGAAGTGTGAGAGAGAAACGGACGAAAAATGGTTTAAATATGGTTTATGAAAGGGCGTGCGGAGACGGTTTTGAATCGTGATCGAAATCAACGGCTTGGATTTCGCGCGCATATTGAGTAGTTCATGTCTCGTATTTAATGCGGCAAAGATTTATATCCAATCATAAGCTTGGTGTGCGGCTTTATGTGCAGTACACATCATCATTATCTTTGACGTGTTCCTTAATACATTCCCGCTTAGTCAAAACGATTTGCGTTTTTGTCATTTTGCTCATAAGTTATTCAAATTATCTCTTAGGCTGATTTAACTCGCTTCTCACATTTCTCTTAGTGACTCAATCATTCACCGACTTGGTATAGTGACTTTTCCGATCTGGTGATTTATTGAGCTAATTTTTGTTTTCAGCTCCTTTTCACCTTCTTTTCTTCCATTTCGTTTCTTTGACTCTTCTCGTGTCTCGGCTTAGCTCAATTAGCCCCAACTCATGTTTGAGTTCTTCAAATCTTGACTCACATAATGGTTTTGTGAAGATGTCGGCTAGTTGTTTGTCCGTTGAGATATATTCCAAGATAATGTCCTTTTTTTCAACATGATCTCTTATGAAATGATATCGACATCTATATGTTTTGTTCTTGAGTGCAACACAGGATTTTGAGTGATTTCAATTGCACTTGTGTTATCACACATGATTGGAATTTCTTTTTCTTCAACTTCATAATCTCTCACCGCTTTGTCTCATCCATGGATTTGGGCTGCAAACAGCCGCCCGCACTATGTATTCTCGCCTCAATTTGTAGAAGTGGCTATTGAGTTTTGTTTCTTGCTAAATCAGAAATTAACTGTTTCCAAGCATTTGACATGTGCCTGAAGTACTTTTCCGTCTACTCTGCATCCAACATAGTCGAGTCTGAATAGCCAATTAGCTTGAATCCACCTTCCTTTGGATACCATAGCCCTACTTCTTGATTTCCTTTTAAGTATCTCAATATTCTCTTAGGCTGCAGTCATATGGCTCTCTTTTGGAGCAGATTGAAATCTTGCACATACACCTACAAAAAGTGATGTCCGGCCTGCTAGGCGTGAGATAGAAGCGATGATCCATAAGTGCTCAGTATCTTGTTTGATCTACGTGCTTGCCATCCGCATCCATGTCCATTTTGATGATGTGTTCATTGGTATTTTTACGTAAGACTTCTCCTCCATACCAAATCTCTTCATTAAATCTCGGTGTATTTTGTTTGGCTTATGAAGGTTCCATCCTTCACCGTTTCACTTGAAGTCGAGGAAGAATGTCGGCTCTCCCATCATGCTCATTTCAAATTTACTTTGCATGAGGTTTGAGAATTTTTCACACGACTCTTTGTTAGTGGATCCAAAAATGATGTCATCCACATATATTTGAACAAGCGATATACTCTTCTTGTCTTGAATTAAAGAGTGTTCTATCTACTTTTCCTTTAGTGAATCCATTTTCGATTAGGAATTGTGACGAGGTATCATACCATGCTCGGGTGCTGTTTCAATCCATACAGGGCTTTCTTGAGTTTGTACACTTTGTCTCCAAGAGTCTTACGCTCAAATCCTGGAGGTTGTTCAACATACACTTCTTCTTCCAATAATCCATTTAGGAATGCACTTTTACATCCATTTGATATACAATGAAGTTTTTGTGAGTGCATAGGCAAGAAACATCCTTATAGCTTCCAATCTTGCTACGAGGAGCAAATGTTTCATCAAAATCTATTCCTTCTTCTTGGCAATATCCTTTGGCTACCAATCTTGCTTTGTTTCTTACCACGAACCTTCCTCGTTCATCTTATTTCGAATACCCATTTGGTTCCAATAACATTTTGATGTATGGGTCTTTGTACTAATTCCCATACTTTATTTCTCTCAAACCGATTCACTCTTCTTGCATAGCTTGAATCCAATGTGTGTCATCCAATGCTTGTGACACATCTTTGGGCTCTATCTGCGAGATGAAGCATGTGAACATTGCTTGTTGAGTTCGGATCTTGTCTTGACACCTTCCTCATGTCTCCAATGACAAGATCTGGTGGATGGTCTTTCGGCCATCTTACGTCGGTTGAAGTAAGTTAGCCGGATTCGATCGACTTGCGACTTGTGTTCTTTGTCGTGGGGTCGCTCTCTCGTGATCACTCAAGTGCAGATTTTCCACCGCTTTTGAGATTCAACTATCTCATCTTCTTCCAATTGATAATTCTGTTTCGCTTGATAGGGACTCTTCCTCGTAAGGTTGGATGTTTCAAAACTTATCACCACTCTTCAATGTCTTCTCCATTTATGTTTGGCTCATCGAATACTACATGAATGGATTCTTCCTGAACCATAGTTCTTTTGTTGAGTATTCGTAGGCTTTGCTTTCACCGTGAGTATCTGAAGATACCTCATCGACTTTAGCATCAAAAGCCTTTAGGTTGTTTTTGCCATTATTGTGGATGAAGCATTTACATCCAAATATCCCGAAATATGCAACATTTGGTTTTCTTCCATCCCAGGATCTCATAGGGAGTCTTTGTCACCGCCTATTTATCATACATCTGTTTTGGGTGTAGCAAGTCGTGTTGATTGCTTGACCCAAAAATCTTTTTTGTAACCTGCTTGTCACTAACATGGTCCTTTTTTGCTTCCTTGAGGGTTACTTTCCTTCTTTCTCGCAACTCCATTCTCTGTGGAGTCCTTGCACTGATAGTTCATGACCAATACCATTCTCAATACAAGATCTTGAGTTATTATTCCATTGACAAACTCGGTTCCTCTATCCGATCTTATTTTGATAATGGTTTGACTCTTTCTCATTTTGTATTCTCTTCATCACCGTGGTAGCTTTTGTAGAGTTTCTTTCTTCTTGCACATGAATATTGTCCATGTATATCTTGAGTAGTCATCTACTACCACCAAGGTGTATTTCTTTCCACTTATGCTTCTTTGGTTCCACTTTGGGCCAAATAGATCCATATGAAGCGGTCATGCAATATTCTTGTTGAGGATGGGCATGTCTTTTCATTGAATGACGACTTGATTTGTTTTCCCTTCCATGCATCACATATACTTTCCTTCTTGTATCTTTTGAGTCCGGAAGTCCTTCTACAAGATGACTTCTTGCTAGCTTATTAATTGTTTTGAAGTTTAGGTGACTCGACTTTTTTGTGCCACACCAACTTGATTCAAATTGTGCTCTTTGCTAGTAGACAGTCTTTGGGTGTTGCGAGTTGACCAATCCACTACATACATATTTTTCTGTCTACATCCTTGCAAAGACAACTTCATTAGATTCAACATTTTTGATTTGGCATATTCCCATGTTGAATCCAACATTGTAGCCTTTGTCGCGAGTTGGTGATGCTTAGTAAATTGAAGTTTAGTCCTTCAACATATGCAACATCCGTGATTTCTAAACCATTTCTTTTGATGGATCCAGTGCCTCTTATTTCACCAGGAGCTTCATTTCCTCCAAATATGACTTTTGCTCCTTTGACTTCCTTGAATTTTGACAGATTTCTCTTATTTCTGTCATGTGTCCGGAATGCGACCACTATCCATGTACCAGGTTCCTTGGCACTCACTTGTTCCTTGAACTCCGCAATCAAGGAAATTAAGTTTTAGGTACCCATTCTTGTATGCAGGTCTGAGGGGTTAGAATTATAAGATGATCCAACCAACCTATAGCCAAATGATTTGACTCAAGAGGTTGCCATCTATCGGTGCCATAATTATAATCAATCCTGGCAAATTGCTTGGGAGTCCAGGTTCATACAAATTGTCTCTTTTGTCTCAGTATGCTGCATATGTGTTTTAGCAATTGCCTTTCTTGGGTAATTGTGGTGTCTTTGAGTGTAGTGCCTAGGTGCATATGTGTCTTGATGAAAGCTCTTATGCTTTTGGAATGGCCTTTGTTGAGTTCTAGGCCTTTGCCATTTGGGCTTGTATTCCATAAGTCTAGTTTGGTAGTTCACATTATTCGATCGACTTGGCTTGGATATTTTCTACCATTCCCATCATATGTATTTCTTCTATGAGTTTTAAGGATTTTTGGTAGCTCTCGCTTCTTCTTTACAGAGTACTTTCGTTTGGAGTCTCGTTTGAGGGACTCATTTGAATCTCTTCTCACTGCCTTTTCAAAGACTCTCAATCGGGCCATTTTCCTTTTCCTTTGTAACCAAGGCCGGTTTGCTTAGCATTGTGCTTTGGATTGAAAGTGTGTGCATCATTTAGAGTTTTGGATTTTTCGGACTCTTCATGACTTGAAGATCCTTTTTCCAAAATTACTCTTGAGGTTTGACATGGCACAAAGGAATTAAATCCTAAGCTTTGTCTTGTCTCCACATTCTCTTTGACTCATAATAAGATCATCCAATGATTTAGATGCCTTAGTGAATGAGGCAATAACATTTTGAGGTCATTCTCCCTCTTTTCTATAGCGAATTTACTCGCTATTAATTTGGCATTTTCAAATTTAAACTTTTATTCTCATCGACTATTTGACTTAGAGTACTCGGCTCCTTAGTCGACTTTGAGTTTTGATTTTTGAGTAGGCTGTTTTCCTCATTCAATAGTGTGTGTGAGGTTTTAATGTGCTCAAAATCTTTCATCATTTTGCCTAATGAGTCATAAAGATCGAGTGGGTGATGAAGTGTGTGTGTCACGTCACTATCACTAGTGTACGAGAGCTTGTTGAGTTAGATTGTACCTCATCTTCTTGATCTTGTTCTTTGGCCATTAAGCGGATCAAAGCTTCTTCTTCGAGTCACTAGAATAGTCGCTTCACCGCTGCTCTGCGAGTCACTCTCTTGACTTGTTGTCTCACAATCTCTGCAAGACCATCATTGCCTTTTTCTTCTCTTGTCTTCTTTCTCTCAAGACCTTTCTTTCTTCTTCGTTTACGTTTGTTGACTACAGAGGATATGAGCAACAATGGCATAGTGACCTGGTTGTCTACAATTCCAACATAGATATTGACCTTTTGATCAACTCTTTCTATTCTTGAGTTGTCGGCCCTTTGATACTCAACTTGTTGATGATCCGCATTCTCTTGGTTGGCCTATCATCTCTTGATTTGGAGGAGCCGAGTGTCTTCCGGAGGATTCACCCTTTCCTCTCTTGTAGTTCTTGTTAAAGAACTTGTTAAATCTTTTAACCATTAGGGCTATTTCTTCCTCGGTCAATTGCTTCTTTGACCTCGGCTCCTTCCGTCTTTGACAACTAGAGCAGTGTTTTGGGTGCAATTTGTCTCTTCCAGTCTTTCCTTCTCGGCTCAAACTCGTAGGCTTTGAGGTCCGAGAATAACTCGTGATTGGATGTCTTTGATAGGTCCATGGAGTGTCTCAATGCCATGACCTTCATTTCCCATTCAATTTGAAGACTTTTTAGGATCTTCATACACATTTCCTTTTGTGTATATTCCTTTCCAAGTGTAGACACTCATTTGTGATTTCTCAAATCGAGCGTCTAGTTGGTCCAGTTCTCTCCTGAGATCATTTTGAAATTTTCAAACTTCAGACAACCATCGATAATTTGTTTTCTTTGATTTGCTCTGAACCTTCACAAATCAAAGTCAACTTGTCGATTTCCTTAGCCGTTTTGCAAGATTTGACTTTGTTGAACATGGCTTTATCCAAGGTTTTGTAAAGAATGTCCTTGGCTACATTGTCCAGGTTGTATCTTTTTCTCGTCATCATTTGTCCACTCGGTTCTTGGTTTTTCAACCATGACCGTCCGATCTTCGATCTTCTTCCCCTTCACCAGTAACTCTTCGCATAAATTTGTGTTCACCTTTAATATTTGCAGAGGCCCATCTTCTATCACTATCCACATCTCATCATGTAATCTTTGATAGATGAGCACGCATGCGAATTTTCCAATCATCAAATTCTTCAATAGTGAACATAGGAATGCGTGTTAGATTTGCTTCCATGATAATAATTTTTAATGATAGAAAAGAGTTTTGAAAGATAAGTACTAAAGCGGACTTTTGAAAAGATTGGAGATCTAGTTCAAGAACCGGTCACGGAGGGTTCAATGAACCAACCGCTCCGATACCACTTGTAGGTCCCAAGGGTGTAAGTGTAAGGTTTAGAAGGGGTTGAATAAACCTTACCAAATTTTCGATTTAGGCCTTTTAAATCTCTGAGTTCTACACACCGTGTCCTTGATGGACGATCGAATTAGTCTCTCAGAGTTAATCTCTCAACAGACTCAAAGAAATATTAATAGAGTAACTCAAATTGTTGGCTATAATTTGACTCGGTGGGTTTTATTTTCAATGGAAGACTTAACACCCTTAAGTTGGATTAAGCAAGTTTTTACGACTTGATTTAGTACTTATAGATTATCAAATGGATAGCAAATTTATCAAATAGATATAAGCAATTAAAAGTGCGTAAATTTAAATCTTTGAAATGTAAATGACACAATAAAGTTTTTATAGAGGTTCGAAGATGGGGTAATTCTTCTACTCCTCTCTTCTCCAGCTCCCGGAGGAATCCACTAAGTAATGATCGGTTTACAAAGTGGTAAGTCCAGGATACAAGTCTTGATCACAACGCCCGACTTGATCCTTTGGGACTCGATCCGAGACGCCTTGATCACTCACCAAGCTTCTCGACGACTCGGCTTCTTCTTCAGGCAGTTTGCCTTGCTACTACAACTCACTTGCTCAAGCACTTTGGATTTGATCACGAAGCCCTCCAAAAGCTTAAGACTTGGTTGACGCTTGAACCTTTCTACAATCCTTCTTGGAATGTAGACCCCTTGTTTTCGTATTTTCCTCTTCAACTGATTGAAGTTCTCTTTCCTTCACGAGGTAAGTGTTGGATTGATGTACTTGAGATGTAGGCTTTAGGATTGAGAATATTTCAATTTTGATAAGCTTGTATATCTCACGTGTGTGTCATCCACGCATCCTCTTTTCTCAATCAAACTCCTCGGCCTTTTATAGTGAACTTTCAAAAATTTGCCCGTTGAAGAGATAGGCTCATTTTTGAAAATCACTTTGCGATCGTTGGTGTGCGATTCTTGGAATTGCCATTTCCTCGTATGAAATGTTTTATCACCTTTTTCGAGTTACGACACGGTGTAATGCTTCCCATTGGTTCATTTCTTTGCACGCTTCGCTTCGGGATGAGCACTCCAAGAAAGGTAGTATGGAGATATTACTTGTTTAAGTAAATCTCTTGATTTAAATAAACGGTTCCTTTTCGATTATCTCGACTTGATTTGCATTTCCTCGCTTTCCCCGAGGTGACTTAGAGTCGACTTCCAATCATGGATGACTCTTACCATCACTTCATCTTGAGACTTGCTTCTCTTGAGTTGACTTGATCGATGTTTCACTCACCAGCATCTCACCGCTTCTTCATCGAGTTCTGTCTGCTCTTCTTGTTGTACTCAATTGTCTCACGCAATGAGTTTTCCTTCAAGCCTTCAGTTGTCTTCTTGCAAGTTGGAGCGTAGGCGTGACTTAACTCGGCTTGGCCGGCTCTAATTGTTACAATACATTTCAAAGCAAGAATTGGGAGCCAACTTTCTATTCTAAGTTTTACATGGCATTCATCAAAATCTAAACAATAAAATTCCTAACACAAGTCACATCGTGAACTATAAGGATCTACAATCAACAATGACTTAACTTATGAGGAAGACCGAAAGCTATTTTAGAATACAAGATTCACCTTTGAGAAAAAAAAAGATGTTGCTCTAATTAAAGGACGAAGTTATTTTTAAGAGGACTAGAATGTGATAATTCTAATTTTAGTAATATTATTTCTAATTTCACAATTAAATTAGGGGTTACTTTAGGGGATAATTTGGGGTCTATTTTATGGGCCAATTTAGATTTTATGAATGGAGCCAATTTAAGGATTAGTATTACTTATTAGTATATATATTCATAACTTCATACAAAAGTTTACACCACATTTCAAAAAACTATAGGGTAATAATAGTTTTCTACTTTTCAGTCATTTTTTTTTACAAATTATTTTCATTAATTAGTTCGATTATTAAAATCATATACTAATTATGATTTTATTTAATGTAGAAAATGAAGGGGTCGAGGACTATGACTTTTATTGTTCATTTCTCTACATGGAATATATGTCATTGTTAGGTAAAGGAATTTTATATATATTATATGTCTGTATTTTATGTTTCGTAGTTGTATTTCATTAATTATAATATATTTAAAGAGGAAATAAATTCATATGAGTTAGGGTCGTAAAAAGGGTCAGGGATCAAAAGATTCATCGCGGTGAACCCGCAACACTAAATGTAGTAATTGACCAGTCACTGGAAAAAAGAGAAAATTAATAAATTAATTATTGTAATTGTGTGAATACTTATTATGTTATATTAAATATTGACAAATGTGTGTCTACTGAGCGTGTTTATCTCACCTTTAATATTATCATGACTTTCAGGTTGAGGAGTCTGACTAGAGATATGATACGTGGATGGTGGAATAAATTATGTTATATTTATATTTTAAATGTTTATGATCAGATGGAATTTTGAATATATGACTATAATTATTTTCGTTTTATGCTTGGGAAAGTTAATGGATATTTAATTTGAATGATGTATCATCATCATCTTCATCATTTTTTCTTTTCTTAAGGATTACAAAAACTTAAATTGTCTTTTTGGTAATTATTAGACTCACTTTAACTTATAAACTTGTGCCTTAATATATTTTTAGAATACCTTATTTTCATATAATTGGGTCGTTAAAGTTTCAGTTCAACATGTAATATTTTTCCACTTAAGCATGTAATATTTTTCACTTAAAAATATATTATTTTTTATTCAACATGTAATATTTTTTCAGCTCAACATGTAATATAAAATACTTATCATTGCAACATGAAATACCTTTCCATGATCAATATGCTATACTATTTTACTGTTTAATATTATAAAAATATCATCGTCCCTAGTAATATTATGCCACACTGCCTAAAATTACAAAAGTGTCAGTGCCTCATAAGATACTATGTCATCACCTAATATAACTACTATGTCATCACCTAATATAACAAAAATGCCAATGTGGGTTTGGGCACAAATCTATTTCACAAGTTTAGATCCATGAAATGGTCTCAAATAAATATTTGTCTTCCTTTGTTTTGCTATTCTATAAAAAAAAGACACATAACCTTAATTAGACTAATAGTTTTGTTTCAAGAATTTTTCTATCAATTCCTTTCCATTTTGATTTGTTGCAACTTCCAATTCAAGTGGGAAAATCTCTTTATTTCTCCGCTCATACATAGTTTATACATTTCCTTCCAAATATGGAGTTGGGTAAAATTTCACGTGATTCAGTATATAGAATAGAAATTCCATCAGTGACAGATAGTGAATCTCAGTTGATAAAAAATGCACTTAATAATACAATGACCCTTAGCCTAGTGGTCAAGGTGATGGAACTCTTGGGCTTTCTTTGAGAGATTAGGGATTTGAACTCCCTAGGCATGATGGTGGAACAGTTAATATTGGAGACTTCAAACGGTGGTGTGAGAGTTTGAAACTTGGTGGGAACCTATGTCTGGATAGCTGAGGTCCAGAATGAAACAATGATCACTTGGGGGACGACTTCTTGTATGCGGTAGTTGAGAATATTAGGTGATAAACCAATAAAGTGATTTTACCACTTTACCCTTATAAAAGCCCAAAAGCTGACTAAAGGAGCCAAGATCCGCGGACTGTTCACCCGGGTCGGGTTCACCCGAACCGCCAACCCGACCCGAACCGACTCGACCCGAGCTCCTCCCCACCATTGATCCTCTGATAAAAAGGCTCTCCAGATGATGCCACGTGGACCAATATGTTTGTACATAATCACCACTATAAAAGTCAGGTACAATGAACAAGAGGTTAAGCTTTTACTCTTCATTCATCTCTTCACTACTCTTACTTCATCTAACCTCACGACCCGAACTGACTTAAGCATCGGAGGGGGCTTAGCCGGGGCTCCTCCGGCTAGCCTAACGTGCGTTCATGTTTCAGGTCACCCATTTAAAAATACCTGAAGTGACCCCGAAGGTCGACCCCGAAGATCCACCCCGAAGTTCCACCCCAAAGGGAGCCTTCAGGTATACTGATTTTCTTGGTTAAATCAGTTAGCGCCGTCTGTGGGAAAATGAGTAAAAGTAAAGATGGTGATCAAGATGTCGAAGAGGACGAATGAAGTCTTATAAATTGTTCATGTTTTCACCTTCATGGCAAATGAGAAAGGAGCATCAAGAGGTTGAAGACCGAGGGTGCCAAAAAAAAGTAGTTGAAGCTAGCAAACGAGTAGTTGAGCACAGTAGAAAAGGGAGGGCACCAGTGACCACTTAGGTCAAAAGTGAAGTCCCGCCCCAAAATAGGAGAAATGATGTGCCACCCCGAGATGCTACTCCCAAGAAGCATAGGGTAGAAAAGATGAAGAAGAGATGAATATGCTGAAAGTACAAGAAGGGCCAAGCCTTCCTCGATCTGAAAAAGTCAAAGAGGCACGACCCTGAGGCAAGGGAGCTCGACCTCGACCCCGACCTTGAAGCAAAAATGGCCAAGCCTTCCTCGGTCTAAAAAGTCAAAGAGGCACGACCCTGAGGCAAGGGAGCTCGACCTCGACCTCAACCACGACCTCGAAGCAAAAAGGGTCAACCTTCCTCGATCTGAAGGCACGACCTTGGGGCAAGGGAGCTCGACCTCGACCTTGAAGCAAAGAGGGCCAAAGCCTTCTTCGATCTGAAAACGTCAAGAGGCACGACCTTGAGGTAAGGGAGCCTGACCTAGACCTCGATCTCGAAGCAAAGAAGGCCAAGCCTGCCTTAAAATTTTATAAAAAAAAAAAACAACAAAACCAAGAAGATGAAGAAGATCAATGATATGCATTCCAAGTGTCAGAGCATGTGTGAAAGTTGGATCCATATGGGAAGCCTCAAAGTGTGCATAACCTCAAAATTTCATACGTGGAAGCATCTCTATATTGTAAGTAACTCGTTTCAAATTATAAATAGTTTGCATTTGAACGCAAATTTTCTTTGAATGCACACTTAACTTTTTAAAGATGAAGTCATATTCTATGATCTTGAATATCACTTATCAATGAGTAAATACAATGCAATGAGGTCACAAGGCAATAACCTAAGTGTAACTTGAAGTGAAAGTGAATATAGAGGCGTTTGGCAAAGAATGAATTAAAATAAGAGTTCATCAAATGAAATGAAATGAGGTACACAATGAAGTGCACAATGATGTGAATGGGGCACAGTGAAGTGCACCATGAAGTAAAGAGAACAATGAAGTGAAATGAAACGATGCTAGAAGATTCACATAAAAAAGCTAAACGATCTGAAAAAGATCATGATATTAACCGAAAATGAACTGAAAAAGATCATGACATGAAGCTAAATGATCTGAAAAAGATCATGACATTAACCGAAAACGATCTGAGAAAGATCGTGACATGAAGCTAAACGATCTGAAAAAGATCACGACATTAATCGAAGGCGATATGAGAAAGATCGTGACATGAAGCTAAATGATCTGAAAAAGATCATGACATTAACCGAAAACGATCTGAGAAAGATCGTGACATGAAGCTAAACGATCTGAAAAAGATCACGACATTAATCGAAGCGCGATCCGAAAAGATCGTGACATGAAGCTAAACGATCCAAAAGATCATGACATTAATCGAAGCGATCCGAGAAAGATCGTGACATGAAGCTAAATGATGCGTGGAGATCTAAAAAAAAAAAAGTTTACGACATTAAGGGAAACGATCTATGAAACATCGTGTTATGAAGTTACATGATCTAAAAAGATCATGGCATTAAGCAAAACGGTGCGAAAAAATCGTAATGTGAAGTCAAATGACCAAAAAGTAACTCAAGGATAATTCGATGAAGTTAACTATATGCGCGTCCGGCGAAAGCGCGAGGCTACCACTTCACGCCAAGCCCAAACGCTAGTCCGGACATGCTTATCGGCGCACAGCGAGGCTAGCCACTTACGTGAAGCGGCGGGCCGGATGTATGCTTACGCTGGCTAGCCACTTACGCTGGGCGGCGTGAATCCGCACATGCTTACGCCGGCGAAGCAAAAGGCTAACTATATGCATACGCGAAGCGAAGCGCGAGGCCAGACATGCTTACGCGAAGCGAAGTGCGAAGATAGCCACTTACGCGAAGCGAAGCGCAAGGCGGTTGCTTACGCCGCGCGCCAGAGGCTAGCCACTTACGTGAAGCGAAGCGAGGCGGATGTATGCTTACGCGGCGGCGAAAGGCTAACTATATGCGTGCGCTGGCGCGCGAGGCCAGACATACGCTTACGCGAAGCGAAGCGCGAGGCCAGACATGCTTACGTGAAGCGAAGCGTGAGTCTAGCCACTTACGGGAAGCGAAGTGAGGCCAGATGTATACTTACGCGAAGCGAAGCGAGAGACTAACTATATGCTTACGCGAAGCGAAGCGTGAGGCTAGACATTCTTACGCGAAGCGAAGCGTGAAGCTAGCCACTTACGCGAAGTGAAGCGCGAGGCCAGACATGCTTACGCGAAGCGAAACGCGAGGCTAGCCACTTACGTGAAGCGAAGCAAGGCCAGATGTATGCTTACGCGAAGCAAAGCGAAAGGTTAACTATATGCGTACGCGAAGTGAAGCGCAAGGCCAGACATATGCTTACGCGAAGCGAAGCGCGAGGCTAGCCACTTACACGAAGCGAAGCGCGATGCCGGTTTATGCTTACGCCGGCGGCCACGGTATCCACTTGCGTGAAGCGAAGCAAGGCCAGACATATGCTTACGCGAAGCGAAGCGCGAGGCCAGACATATGATTACGCGAAGTGAAGCGTGAGACTAGCCATTTACGTGAAGTGAAGCGAGAGGCTAACTATATGCTTACGCAGAGTGAAGCATGAGACCAGCCACACACTAATGCGAAGTGAAGTTCGAGGCTAGCCATATGCTTACGCGAAGCGAAGCAAGAGGCTCCTGTGAGGCCAGGCAAAAGGCTCACGTGAGGCCGAGGCCAGACATATGCTTACGCGAAGCGAAGCGCGAGGCCAGACATGCTTACGCGAAGCGCGAGGCTCTCCACTTACGCAAAGCGAAGCGCGACGCCAGACATGCTTACGCGAAGTGAAGCGCGAGGCTATCTACTTGCGTGAAGCGAAGCGAGACCAGACATATGCTTACGCGAAGCGAAGCGCGAGGCCAGACATATGCTTACACTAAGCGAAGCGCGAGGCCAACCATATGATTACGCGAAGCTAAGTAAATATTTTAAGTGTGAAGCTAGGCAAAATGCTCATGTGAAGTGAAGTGTGACGTGAAGCACAAACATGAAGCATCACACTACACAAGAGGCTCCCGTGAGGCCAAGTAAAAGGCCCACGTGAGGCCGGAGAAGAGGCTCCGTGAGGCTGGACAAGAAGCTCACACGGAACCAAGATGCACACGTGTAACCAAGAGGCTCATGCGAAGCCAAGATGCTCACGTGTAACCAAGAGGCTCATGCGGAGCCAAGACGCTCACGCAAAACCAAGAGGCTCATACGGAGCCAATATGCTCACGTGTAACCAAGAGGTTCATGCGAATCCAAAATGCTCACGTAAAACGAAGAGGCTCACGCGAAGCCAGGAAGCTCATGTGAAGCCAAGAGGATGACGCTAAGCGAAGAGGGTCGTTCTCCAAGAGGCTCACATGAGGCCAAACAAGAGGTTCACGCCCGAAAAAGGCTCATGTGAGGCTAGGCAAGATGCTCACATACGACGAAGTATAAAACCATGCACAAGCATGAAACATGAGGCTAGGCAAGAGGCTCGTGTGAATGAAGCATTAAGCCAGAAGTGCAAAATCATGCACACTCACGAAGCGGGAGATTAGGCAAGAGGTTCATGTGAATGAATCATAAAGCCAAACACAAATGTTTTGAGGCATGAGGCTGGGCAGAAGGGATACGCCAAATGAGCATATAGCCTACACAAGTCTAAAAATGATTCTAAGGCTAAGAGTTCACTGGAGCTTCATCTAAAGAAGATAAAATTAATCTGAAAAAGATCAATTGGATATTATCTGGAAAAAATGAACCAAAACAATGACGTTGATCCAAAGGATTTCATTAACAAGAAAAATGATAGAATACATTATATTCTATTACAAAAATGAAGGTTGAGGCGGCGGATAGGGCAGGCGGTTAGGGCAGGTGGTTAATGTGGTGCAAGCTGAGACCCATCACCTCCACCCTCCACGCTAGAGCGTAAAGAGCCAACCTCACCCTGCCAACCAAGGTAGACAGGTGGTTCTGTTACAAGAATAAAGTATGAAAGTTGAGGCAGGCAGATAGGGCAGGTGGTTAATGTGGTGCAGGCTATGACCCATCACCTCCACCCCTCACGCTAGAGCGTGAAGAGCCAAAGCAAGACTAAAGGTCTTAAGCTATGCTTACAGGCCTTATCTCCGCGCCAGGAACCCTCTTCCCCTAGCTCTCTTTCTCTTCTCCCCTCGAGAAGAATTAACCACCCGTCTTGGGGTAACCTCCACAACGATGGGTAGGGTAGGGTCTCTTGAGGGCTAAATAACACCTGACTCCTCCTCGGGTTGAGATTCCACCTGAGCCTCATCTGAGAGAAAGGAACACGAAGTGAAGAGCGAGGAGGGGAGGTAGAGGTGGCACTAGGCGTAGAAGACACCTAATGGGGTGAAGCAGGAGGTAGAATAGGCACAGGAAGCCCCTCTTGGCAAGTTAGGCCTTCATTTGTATGGCCACCATATAAGCACGAACAACCATCTCTACAGAGAACAAGAAGCATTAGCAATAGTACACGCAAAAGAAATAAAAATAAAAATTTGAAGACAATTACCGAGAGTCCGGCCACAAGTTCGAGGTGCAGGGCTAAGCCCCACGATAGAGAGTATATCCTCATTAAGTAGTTTGGATGCTTTGAACCATCCCTTAGTTAATCGACTAGAAACAAATTTATCATCTCAAGTAGAAGGCCCGGGCCTCGAGGCGAGGTCTAGCAATCCTCCACACTGAGGATACCCTCCAAGGGCGATCTGAAAGAGGCCGAACATATACAAAAGAATCCTTCCAAGTCCCAAGAGAGGAAGGAGGCTTATCAATAAACAAAAAAACCAGCCTCACCCGTCTTGTTAGAGGAGCTCATAGAATAAAGAGACCAAAAATGGACTAAAGAGGGGTCCATATTAAAGAACCGCATAATGATGATGAACCCAATGATATGTCTAAAAGAGTGGGGTACCAGTTGAGCAGGGCAAACGCCTAAACCCATCAAAATATTTTCTACATGGTCTGAAAGGGGAAACCTTAGCCCTGCCTCTAAGCTAGCTACGTGAAAAGCAAGACATCGGGTAGGAGGCTTATCCATTTTATCTTCAGGACCAGGGATCACGATCTCATAATCGTCTAAAAAAAATCTATGTATAGAGGGAATCTCATGAGTCTCTACGGAGGATCTAATAAGATCCCGGAGGCAGACACCTCGTGATCTATCTCACTGTCACAGTTAGAATGAGAAGAGCTAGAGGACGACCCCGACCCAGACCCCGAGTCAGATCTAGAAGAACTAGAAGAAGACATTAAGGGGAAGAAATGATCTACCTGGAGGACAAGTGGAGGAAACCCTAAGAGGCAAATGGAGGACAACGCGCAACGCTGAAGGGAGACAAACCTGACGCGCGATCTTTGAAGGAGACGAACCCGATCTGCGACGAAAGAGAGAAGGATCGACACGAATGGACGACGCGATCACGAACGGACGATCACAAAGCCGACGAGAGAACAAGTGAGAGACGCACGACGCCGAAAGAAAAACCTAGGGTAAACCAGACTTGATTTTCATCGAGAAGGTAAATAAAAATTTACCCCCTTATCAATATTTGGTACCATTGGAGAATTCAATAGTCAAGAGAACGACGCTCAAAAATTCAAGCCTTTCAAATTCAATAAACTAGATCAAACTTCTTTTACTTAGAAAATAAAAGAAGTTGGGGAAGTAATGATAAACCAATAAAGTGATTTTACCACTTTACCCTTATAAAAGCCCAAAAGTGACTAAAGGAGCCAAGATCCGCGAATCAGCTCACCCACGTCGGGTTCACCCAAACCGCCAACCCGACCCCGAACAGGACTCGACCCGAGCTCCTCCCACCATTGATTCTCGATGAAAAGGCTCTCCAGATGATGCCACGTGGACCAATATGTTTGTACATAATCACCACTATAAAAGTCGGTACAATGAACAAGAGGTTAAGCTTTTTACTCTTCATTCATCTCTTCACTACTCTTACTTCATCTAACCTCACGACCCGAACTGACTTAAGCATCGGAGGGCCTTAGCCGGGCTCCTCTCCGCTAGCCTAACGTGCGTTCATATTTCAGTCACCCATTTAAAAATACCTTGTGACCCGAAGGTCGACCCCAAGATCCACCCCCCGTTCCACCCCAAAGGAGCCTTCCGATATATCTTGATTTTCTTGGTTAAATCATTAGGGATATGAGACAGAGTGCATTTCCTGCAGTTTATATGTGGGTAATTTTTGAGGGGCCGGTGCTATTTCCCCTATGATTACTCATAAGCATGAAAGGTCGGTACAAAAAAAAAGGAATGTACTTAATAACACTATGCGATTTTCTAGATAAGGGTTAACAATTTTAAACTCCATCTATAACAATTTTGGCACTTTCCGCGAAACCATTATTCAACATGATTTAGATATTGCAAAGGGGTACCCTGATTGTGATTTTTTTTTTCTTAAATCTATAATAATTAGTTGTTGTATATAGTGGGTCAGTGGCAACCAATTGCATTTGCATACCGCCAACCTAATTATTTATTTTTAACTTTGACGTAAAATGCCATTAACAATAATTCAATAAATTTTTAATTATACTCCGTTGGCATATGCAAAAATAACCTTATAGGAGGTCACATCTAAGAGATAGATACATAATTATTGAAAAAAAAAGTAACTATTGAACTCTTCAATTAGCGTTACATAGACATTAGTAACCTGCGATTGTTTGGTGCTCTTTGTTTTCTATTGTTTCAAGACAAAAAAAGAGCGTTATTGTATCCATTCTCAGCGGCAATGGACTTTATCCTGTCATTTTTATTTCCAACCCAATCAATATCATAATACACTTGGTCCCATGAGTTGGTAAGTGGTAATTAAGGTGATTAAGGTGACATTACTCTTACGTTGCGGGTCTCTATAGTAACAGTTATTTGCTGAAATATTGTTTGGACTGTTTCTGGGGATTCGTGTCTCGTTGGTTCTCTCCCTTGCAGGACTACTACTAATGCATATCCCTCGATTTAAAATTCACTGATCAAGGTACCTCTGGTACATGTTGGAGTTTGGCCTTAAGATAAACCTTTTTTTAAAAAAGAAATATGTCATTGGTCGATCCCAAAAATTGCTCCGCTCTTCTAGATTCATACTTCGACTGAACTCCTTCGTTGACCTGCACAAAAAGGGGGGCCGGAGGGTTGCTCCGGCGTACCCTCTCCGACGCTCAAGTCAGAACTCTACCGAAAGAGAATAATCAAATAATTCATGTGAGGTAATGCAGAAGAGAAGAAGATAGAATACTCCCTTTATATAAGATTCTACCAAGTAGAGCCCTAATAGAGTTCATATTCGTATTTGGGTCCATTTCTAATATTGAGGCCCAAATTCTATTGATCCAATTCAATAGGGCCAATTTAGGCCGTATCAGTCATAATACGTATACACTACGATTTAATAACTAAATCTATGGTTCCACCACTAACTACTCTTTTATATGCAAATAATATTATTCAATTTCTTTGTTTTTTAATATTTTATCGTGACATGCCATTTTCCTTTGTTTAGCATAGTTGAAGGATACACTATTGTTAAAAACTTTCTCTCTCTACTGAGAGTGCCCATTCTCTCTTTACTGAGAGTGCAGGATTCCACACATGTGGAGTCAACATCCAAAAACATTCCTTCCTTAAAACATTCCTTCCTTGTTTTCCGAAACCTGATGTGGTGTTCTTTCTCAAAAAATAAAAAACCTGATGTGGTGTTCTTAGCAATTTTTGGCTTGGTCTCTTTGTATGTTTTGTGAACCTTTCTACTCGTCTTTTTCTTTTCCTCTTTTGTTCCGCCGTCGGGGACCAAACATTTCCTTTAGCCCTAGCCCTTTTCCCTTATCCTCATCCATGTATTAGTTCTACTTCCCCTGAACTCCCCTGGTTTTCTGTTTACAATAGTTGTTTTGTTTTTTACTTTTATTTTTATTTTTACTCTTATTTCTCTTATTTTCTATCTCTTCTAACATCCTTGGTGTTTCTTTGTTTTTTTTGCGCTTTCCTCGTGGCCTCTCTCTTGATTTTCTGTTTTTTTCAGTCGGTCTAGGCGTCTCATTGAGATCTGTGGGTTGGTGGGGTTCCCTATTAGTATGGATTGGACATTTCAAAGCTATTGAAATTTAA
Source organism: Rehmannia glutinosa (assembly GCA_016081115.2). Taxonomy (NCBI): domain Eukaryota; kingdom Viridiplantae; phylum Streptophyta; class Magnoliopsida; order Lamiales; family Orobanchaceae; genus Rehmannia; species Rehmannia glutinosa. Next base: position 119,970 of record JABTTQ020000260.1, on the reverse strand, counting down.
ATTGGGGGAAGAGGAGAGCCGAGAGTCATATTAGAGGAAGCGATGTTGAAAAAAATCTTGAAGAATGTCGTAATAGTTTGTTCGCGAAGGTCTTCTGATCCAAAAAAGCTAACTGCGGGGGTGAAAAAACCACCATGGGTCGGCCTGGGCTACACAACACTCATTTGGGATGAAGGAGCTAGGACATAATACCTTTCAATTCACTTTCGCGATCGGAGACTGATAAGATGAAAGTCTACAAGGGGGCCTCGGGCGTTTGACGGACAATATCTTCTCGCTTAATGAATGGGCCACGATATCCCGGGCGAGTTAATAATCGTAATAAGGTAAATCTATGGGTACAAATATGGAATCTACCTCTAGAATGGATGGCCATGGAAACCGGACTCAAGATAGGCAAGCTTTTCGAGAACGTTTGCGATGTTATTATACGATTCGGGAAGCACCAAAGCGGATGTATCAAGATTACGCTACTGATCAATTTGGACAAACCACCGATTAGAGGTACTCGGATATCCACAGGAAAGAAGTCGATATGGGTTGAATTCCGATATGAAAACTTACTTGGTTTTGCTTCTCTTTGGGGCATGTGGGGCATGCCGAGAGATTGTGTACAAAGAAAAAGGATGATTTCTCCAAGAACACGGTAAATAGCGGACAATATGGAGAATGGCTACGTGCAGGAGATACCGGGCGGTGAATAAAGGGAAACAGAGTAAGGAAGAAAGTGAGGAGAACATTATCGAAACTCCTCAACTATAAGAATTTGGTGTAGGTGGATCAAGTAACATGAAGTCCTCAACCAGGGCAACAAAGGAACAAGTGGTAGCCCCGGTGATATTGAAGCGGATCGATAAGGCTATTGAGAACCCACATCGAGAAGGTGTAACACCTTCCCGCTTCATGAAGGAAAAAGAAGATAATCAAGCACCGGATAAATCCATTGTTATAGGCATTTGGGGATTGGGAGATGAAATCATTGTCACGGAGAAGATGAATTCAAACTTTATGGAAGTCGACAATATCGGGACCTCACGAGAAGAAATCCTTGGTACAAAACCTTGAGAAAAGGATGTGAAGACCTCCTCGCATGAATCACCAAGATTTCCACTTCAACCCATTTCAACTAATGATGGTCCCAAGGAGTAAGGACAATCTTTGTAAAAAGGGAGAAAGAAATCGGGTGCGCCGATAATTATGGAAAATAGGAGAAATGGTCAGAAAACATCCCATTACTACCAAATGCACGCAAGCTTTATGCGGGAAAAAAGGAACATAAACCTTATTGGCGATAGTAATGAGATTGGAGTCCATTGTCACTAAGAAAGCTAAAATGGAGTCGATTATCTCCTTTGCTTATCCGAGAGGTTGCGGTGCCGACCTAGAATGGCCCCTCGGTGATCAATGAGAGTCGGGATGTGGAATTGTAGAGGTTTGGGAGGACCTCTACAATTGCCCGATTTAAGGAAGCTCTTGAGAGCCCATCTCCCCGTTGAGTTAGTGTTTTTGAGTGAGGCGAAGCAAAAGAAAAATTTTATTGACACGAATGTGCAAGAAAATTAAATCGATTCATAATTGGTTTTGTGTTAACCCGAGGGCAAAAGTGGTGGATTGTTCGTGTGTTGGTCCATAAAATACAAGTGGTTAATTTGGCTCATTCAATTTACTTTTGGAAGTGGAATTTTTGATTGAGGGGTGTATTGTTCCTATGTGGGCTATCTTCGTATATAATAGTCCAGGATGACTACGTCGATTCAAGCAATGGGAGTACTTGATTGATAGAAAAGGGCAGTGGGGTAATTTTTGGTTTTTAGGTGGAGACTTCAATGATATTCTTGACAATGAGGAGAAAAAAGGGGTAGAATGAGAACGGAGAATAGCATGTCAAAATTTCGAGATTTTGTACACCAAATGGGTATGGGGAGGTATCGTGGCAAGGTTATAAGTTTACTTGGGCGAATAATCGAATGGATGAGGGTTTTGTCGAGGAAAAATTGGATAGGATATTTGGATCTCCGTGGCTTCTTAAATTCCCAAATGCTATAGTGGAGAACATTGAGAAAGTGGCATCGGATCATAATCTCCTTGTTCTTAATACTGAACCACTAAATCTCATGGGAAAAAAGATTTGTCTTTGATTTGAGATGGATAAAGAAGGATGGAATAGACTCGGTTGTTAGGGAGGCTTGGGCACCGGCGGTCGAGGGTACTCCAATGTTCAATTTTCAAAACAAAATCAAAAGATGTCGAGTGGCACTTCTCAAATGGGCTCGAAATGATTTTTCACATGCTTGAAGATGATAAATTTTTGTAAGATGAAAATGATTAATATGAGAAGCACTTTGGGAGCAAAATTGGCGGGAATGGATTGTTTATAAACAGACACTCCATAAAGCATACAAAGAGGAGGAACAATTAGTCGAAAGCCGAACCCAATGGGCCGAAAGAAGGAGATAATAATACGAAATTCTTCCATGCATGTACAACTCGGAGGAGGAGTATAAACAGAATTGACAAATTGATTAAAGCCAATGGGGATATATGCGATACTCAAGAGATTGCAAAGGAAATTTCAGATTTTTATAATCAACTATTTACAACATCGACCCTCCTTGATGATTACATTCTTCAGGATTCCTACCTCCATCACGGACTACTCTATGAACGAAGTCTTGACTAGACAAGTGGAAGATCAGAAATCAAGAGGGCTCTCTTTGAATTCCATCCCTAAAGCCCCTGGTATTGATGGTATGACTCATCGCTTTTTCAACACTTTTGGCATATTATTGCTAATGATTTGTGCATTGCCATTAAAAGTTTCTTCTCTTCGGCTAAAATGCTTAAAAGTGTTAATCACACGCTTATCACCCTCATCCCAAAATCCCAAACCCATCATCCATCTCGCATTATCGTCCTGTTAGCTTTATGTTCAGTGGTTTACAAAATTATCTCAAAAGTTTTGGCTAATAGAATGAAACCATTTCTTGATAAATGCATTAGTTGTAGCCGATCGGCTTTCATTCCCGATCGACAAATTGTTGATAATGTTGTTATTGCAAACGAATGCATTCATTTTCTTAATCGAAGAAGAACGAGGAAAAAAGGATTCATGGCCTTAAAACTAGACATGGCAAAAGCTTATGATAAGGGTTGAATGGAAATTTCTAGCCTCTATCATGCATAAAATGGGATTTCACCGAATTTTTATCCAGTGGATTGTCTCTTGTATTTCCACACTGTATATTCATTTAATTTACGAGGTCGGTCACCGTATGGATACGTCATTCCATCAAGGGTATTCGACAAGGAGATCCGCTATCTCCTTACTTGTTTATTGTTTTGTCTCAAGCCTTGTCTAACCCGATCAAGAGAGCGCACTCTCATTCTCTCTTTGTAGGCTGCGCGCATTGGTAAATTTTGTCCAAATGATCACCCACTTATTCTTTGTTGACGATTCATTGCTTTTTTGTGAAGCCCACGAAACCCAAGCTCGTCATATCAAACATATTATTGATCGGTATTGTAGAGCCTCGTCAATTGATTAATCTTGAAAAATCCTCGAGTTTTGTTTAGTAAGAACACTCCACTACTATTAAATCTCAAATCGCTCTATTTTCCAAGGCATTCAAACCTCTTCTAATGTTAAATATCTTGGATTCCCTTTGGTAATTGGAAGGTCTAAAAAGATACTTTCAATTTTATTCTTGAACTTGCTACAAAAAGAGTTGGGAATTGGAGAAACCATTTTCTGAATCCAGTGGGAAGGAAGTTCTCTTAAAAGCTGTTTTCCGCTTTACTGTTTACATTATGTCCTGTTTTCGACTTCCGGTGAGTGTGTGTCGGGCTCGGTCCGAGATAGCTTCAAATTTTGGTGGGGTTCCTCCGAAGATAAGGGGCGAAAGATTCATTGGAAGAAATGGGACAAAATGGCGACTAAAAAAAGAGGAAGGAGGATTAGGCTTCAAGGATTTTCAGGATTTTAACTTAGCTCTGCTGCTAAACAACTCTCAGCGAGTGGCGACTCAACCTCATTTACTTGTGAGTCAAGTTATCAAAGGCAGGTATTTTCCGCTTGGAGACCTTTCATCCATTCAACAACATACCTTTGATTCGTGGATGTGGAGGGGATGGATTAAAGCAAAATATGTACTGGATTTGGGGATGAGATTCTCCATTGCGAAAGGAACACAGGTTAAAATTTGGGAATCTCCATGGATCCCCAAAGCACCTCATTACATCCCAGTACGAACAGGCAGAGAGGAGAGTAATTTGGTCTGGGTTTTGAGTTACTGAACATTGATGGCACTGGTTGGAATGGAGACTTAGTTCGTAATATCTTCAATCAAGATGAAGCTGAAATGATATTAAAAATTCCGGTCCACCATCTTGAGGACAATGATAGGCTGATCTGGCACTTTACTAATACAGGTAAGTTTTCTGTACAATCAGCATACTCTGCAATTCAAAGTCTTAAGCAGCTAAAAAGAGATGATCCAGGTTCGAGTGATGGAGGCAAAGCAAGGTGCAAAATGTGGAAAACTTCTTGGAAGTTGCCTATTAAAAATAAGCTAAAACATTTTATTTGGAAATGTGTTCATTCTATCCTACCTACTTCTCATTCTCTCAGGAAAAAGGGTGTTTGGATTGATGATATTTGCTTTGCGTGCGGGGCTGAAATGGAAACTAGCGAACATATATTTTTCTTTTGCCCAAGAGCCTTGAAAGTTTGGAAATTGGCTCCAATTTCATGGAATATTTGGCCAAAAACAGGCTGCTCTTTTGGTTTATGGTGGAGGGATTTATGTACTCTGCCTCATAAATCAAACATTTGTGATCGAATTAGTCTTACGGTGTACATGTTATGGTGGCTATGGAAGACTCGAAACCTCTGGAGATTTCAAAATATTATCATGCCAGAAAACGAAGTTGTGAACCTCGCGGTTTCTGAATGGATGGAGTTTGACATAGCTAAATCCATTCCAATTCGTGCTACCTTAAGTCCAACCACTACCTCATCACTCATGGGAGTTAATCAGTCCCCTACTCAAATTGTAGGACATAAAGCAATTTTTGTCAGTGCAATTTGGAAGGAAAATAACTCAGCGGGCTGGGGTGTGGTGATTAAAAATCAGGAAAATGTTACTATCAAATCTTGGAAAGCTTTTAGGAGTGATTGTGCCAGCTCAGTGGAAGCTCTCCTTTTGGCAGTTAGAGAAAGCCAACTCTCAAGTTACAAGGAAAATTGGAAATATATTGCTGTGTTCATCGGGGAGGAGGAAGTAGTCACTATGCTTAACAATGATCAAAGACCAGAGTCTGCTAAATACACTGTGGGTGCAGACGTCCTCACCCTGCAAAATGTTTTTGAGAGTTGTCGATTTCTTGCTGTTGGGCATAGTTATTTGGTTGAGTGTGATAAACTTGCTTTAGAAGCCTTTTTGTGTTAATCAGGACATCAATTTCTTGATTACCCACCTTGGTGAAATTGCTATATATCAAGGTGGCTTCAATTTTTCCATTTTCTGTTGTTTGTACTGGCCTAGTTGGCTGTGTGTTTGTACTCTTAATTTCTATGTTGTGATGAAATAAAAGCATTAACTATCGTTGAGGAAAAAAAAAAAAAAAGCATAGTTGAAGGAAAGCAACAGGCAACAATATAATGTTGATCAACAAATGCTGTACGTTTTTGGTCTCCTCTGAGACGGATGAGATCTTCTATTCCAAAACCGTGTTTCATCACCTATTCCAACCGTGTGGATGATTGACACGTGTATTACACTTACCATATAGATTTTCAAGCACAAATCAAGCAGAAATTGTAGGGGCCTATATGGTAAGTGTAATACACGTGTCAATCATCCACACGGTTGGAATAGGAGATGAAACACGGTTTTGGAATAGAAGATCCCATCCGCCTCTGAGAGAAAAAAGAGATGAGATAGATAGATAGATGGCTTATACAGCTGTGGTTTCTCTTCGACAAACAATACATCGCCTTTTAAACATTTCTGGTGTTTCTATTATTCTTCCTTGTTCACTAGAAACTTTAAACTCTGCATATAAGGAGGTTAGGTCCATACTAAGACTTTTCAAAGAATTGGATGAGCGCAGCGGCCTCGTCGAAAAGAATCGTTTAGATGATGAATTTAAGTTCACGAAGATTCGAAGGCTTCGAAATTTTGATATATTTCGTGACAAACGACGACGCAGCCGAAGGATGGGCTTTCGCGGATACGGTCAACGGATGAAATCTTTGGATGGAAAGGTGAGAGTGGCTGCATGTAAACTTGAAGATGCTCTCGAAACTCATTTCGTAAATCTGAATAATGAGGAACATCATCCATCGTCTTTAACCTCTCTGGACCTGGAGGAACTTATAAAACAAGATGTCAATTCCTTTATCAAAACATTAAAGGAGTTGGAGGGGTATATGAAAGAAGAAGAATTAGATGATGATGATGATGATGATGATGTTGTTTCATCGAGAATTGATTTTGGTGGAAACAAGTCAAAGATGGTTGGATTTTCTGATGAATTTCGCCAAATTAAAGATCTGCTTCATGGAGATGATAAGTCTGTCAACTTTGTCTCACTCGTTGGCATGGCAGGTCTTGGGAAGACTACTTTAGCAGAGGAGTTATTTGAAGATTCATCGATTTTGGAATGGTTTGATCATCGTGTGTGGGTCACCGTTGGCCCCAGATATCAATTCAAAGACATTGTACAAAGTATTCTAAGTCAAGTGAATCCTAACGTCGGTGAAATACTTGTACAAGGATATGAATTAGATAATAAGATCCGCGAATGTTTGGAGGGTCGGAGATGTCTCATTGTGGTTGATGATGTATGGGACGTAGAGATAACTCGTCACATGAAACACTTAATTATGTTAGCCAATGTTGGAAGTCGAGACAAACTTGGAAGTCTAATCTTGCTGACAACTAGGCAAGAAAAAGTAGGTATGGATGACACAGGGGAGAGGTGGCCTGAGATTCACATGCTTAAACTACGATTTATGACTAAGGAAGAAAGTTGGGATCTTCTTCGTGATAAGTTGTTTGGTGAACAATCTTGTCCTCCTCAACTTGAGAAAGCTGGAAAGAAGATTGCCGAGAATTGTGACGGTCTTCCTCTTACAATCGTCACCGTTGCTGACCTCTTATCCAAAGTTGATGACATGACTCCGGAGTACTGGAACAAGGTAGCAGAAAAAGAAAATTCAATTTTCATAGATGCGTATGATCAAATGTCAAAGGTAATACTTCGAAGCTACAACTACTTACCTCAATATTTAAAGGCATGTTTTCTCTATATGGGAATTTTCCCTCAAAAGTATGATATCCTCTTCTCCAAGCTCACCATGTTGTGGACTGCTGAGGAATGTTTTCTACCAGAGTCGAAATACTTCATAAAGTTACAAGTTTTTCTTTTACAACATTTGGATGAGCTTATTGGGAAAAGCCTTGTTTTAGTCCGCCAAAGGAGCTACAACCACAAACCAAAAACTTATGGCCTACATTCTGCCCTTTGGCATTCATGTATGAGAGAAGCAGAGAGGAACAAGTTTTTCCATGTGTTAAACAATTATGCTGACAGTTTAATAACAGAAAGTATAAGAAACCAACGTCGATTGTGCATTCACAATAATATTTTATTTGGCCTTAAAGATGTGCATAAGTCGATGGAATCCATTTCTACTGTGCGTTCTCTCCTCTGTACCGGTCCACATCATCAATATCCTGTACCAGTATGTTTTGGTTTGAGGTTGTTGAGGGTAATACATGCTCTTACAATCCGTTTCTACGAGTTTCCGGTAATGGAATTAATGAAACTTGTTCTGCTAAGGTACCTTGCCCTTACTTATGATGGGAAACTCCCTCCTTCCATATCCAAACTTTGGAACCTTCAGTTCTTCATTGTTCGTCGACATTTAAGCATCATCAACCTCTATGAAGATGAGTTGTATCTGCCCATGGAGATATGGGATATGAAAGAATTGAAGCATCTTCAGATCATGGGAAGTGACTTACCATCTCCTTGTGATGGCGCTCTCTTGCCAAACCTCTTAACACTGGCAGATGTGAGCGCTCGCAGTTGCACCGAAGGTGTTCTTAAAGGGCTTCCTAAGTTAGGGAAATTAGGAATTAGAATTGAATTGGCACCTGATGCAACTGAACATTTGTGCTGCTTTGATCATATTTCCCATTTGGATAAACTGGAATCACTCAAATGTGTCGTCGTGAATCCTGCACTCAAGTCCGAGGTCATTGCCCCTCTGTCTTCTAGCCCACGTTTTCCGGAAAAACTTGAAAGTTGAGTTTGAGTGGATTAGGATATCAATGGGAAGACATGAAGGTGATTGCTTCACTGCCAAATCTTAGAGTGCTCAAATTGCGATGCTATGCCTTTCAAGGACCAAAATGGGATACTCATGAAATGGGATTTCCGTTGCTTGAATTTCTTCTAATTGAAGACACTGATCTAGTGAACTGGACAGTAGGACGTGGAAGTTTCTCAAAGCTTCAATGCCTAAACCTTAAACACTGCTACAAATTACAAGAGATCCCAAGGAAGTTTCGTGGATCTCTTACAAGCATTGAAATATTTGATTGCAATCCTTTAGTTGTCACTTGTGCAAAGGAAATGCAGAAGAATAGAAGTAACCTGGAAGTTAATGCTCATTCTTCGTGGGATGATGGGAAGCTCAAGGCATGAGTACTGCCAATTTGGTTCAAAAGGTTGAGTATTTCTTGATTTACATAGTATACATAGATAGCATATTTCTTGATTTACTATATCTTTGGTTTAACTACATATGGTGGCTAGGCAGAGAGGTAAAAAATACTCTGTTAGTGTAGGTACGCTGTAAATAAAATCTTTATTTACTTGGTTGAGACGTAGATTGTCATCAGTTGGAAATGTGAACATATATGGATAATAATTATTGTTATTATTTATTTTTTTGTTTGAATCATTTGCTTGGGTTCACAAGTTAAGCATTTTGTCTTAAGCTCTAACATTTCTCTGTATATTTATTTGACCACTCTCGGAGATTTGATGGCATGCGATTTTTTTTTTTTCAACTGGCTGCTCAGAGGGAGTACACATGGATCATTGCATTATCTGTTATTTATAGTAGTATTAGTATGTGAGCTAAATAAAATTGTCAAGTCCATTTTAATTGAAATGTTTACTTCTTACTTCCGTAGAACGTTTGCTTGAAACTTGTTTTGCTTGCATTTTACATATTTTGATGGATTGGGTATTTTACTAGTTAATTATTAAGTTTGTAGTAATAATTGATAAATTAATAATAGTTATATTTAATATTTCTAAATTAATTTAGCTATTAATTTATAGAAGCTAGTTTAAATACTGCTTACCCATTGCTAATGTTTTCCTCTCAGATGCTTGGTTAATTTTCTTGAACAAGGAAACACATTGCTGGAGCATTTGATCAGGTAGATTGGATGATGTTATATTTTCAATTTTATTTTCTTACAGACTGGGTTGGGACTTGGACGTACAGTTGATATAGTTGAAGTGCAATCAAAATATGTTAACCCATGGGACATACTATAGCCCCGCGTAGCGAAAGAGCCAGCATCAAAGTTCTAAATCTTTCCGTTGATGTGAGCTCTTAGGGAATATTTATGCGTTGAGGGACAACCCTTCCACTTGAAATTACTATCGGATGGCCGACTTTGTTCCCTGCTCGATGGGTAGGTCTTACAGTCATTCTCCCTTCGGCTTTAACACTCGACGACCAATCTCCATCCGTCTCAAGCAGACCTTTCAGCTTGACACAATTATTTGTGTATTCTGTACTATATATGTTGGGATTTCAAATACTTTTGAGTCTGGAATGAGTCTACTTTTCAGTGATTACTGTTTTATCTAAATATTGTTCATAAATTGTTTTATGTAAATATTAATGCTTATTTGGTAAGATGATTCTGTTGGATAACTTTAAGTGTTTGGCCAAAACAGCAAAGGGGGTTTAAAAGTATTAACCAAAAACTGAGGACGTAGGAGCACCGCAAGACCATATATAATATAGGGATAATTACAAAAGAACCCTGAGGTTTGGGCTAATTACCAAAACACCCAGACATGTTTCAAAGTTATAAAAAGTCCCTCTCAAGTTTGATTATGTCTAAAATTTAAGGGGGTAACTGTAGTATTTCCAAAATATGGAGGGGTTGTTAGGAATTAATGTTTTATGCTTATGAAAATGTATCCTCCGAGTTTTCTTGTAATTATCTCGATAATATACTAAAAACATTAAGAGACATATTATACAGTTATTTTCAGACCAAAATCACTAGATTATCTTGAATTATATTAATATTAGGATTTTATCTACATGTTGAAATTGCATCATTGATAAAGAATTACTTACCAACTAATTTTACTAGTCTTAGATAGATAGACATTGTTTATGATAACTGAGAAACCAGAACTAGAACGAGAAACATGACTTTCTTCTCAGCCGGCCATCCGGGGGCGTAGCTAGGGGGTGCCACCCCGGCCCCCGGCACACCCCAAATTATTTTTTGTCCCGTTTTTTATGTAGAAAAAAATGAAAAAAAAAATTATATGTGTTTTTTTAAGGGGAAAAAATAATTGAGCTAGGGGAAAATGGGGAAAAAAAATTTTGGGCTAGGGGTAACCAGTCGAGCTGGCTACGCCCCTGCGGCCATCAGTGCCTCTAATGAACTGAATAATGTAGCTTTTGAAAACAATGAATGTGCTTTATTTACACAATCTTTCGGAGAAGATTTCTAATAATCTTTTTGATGATTTCTATTAAAGTGGAGGGGTAGTTTTTAAATGTGTTTATTTCACAATTAACGGGGGTAATCTTATAATTTTTTTTCCAATGTCCTTTTGTCAGTTACTAGTTGATCAAGGTTTGATTAAAAAAGAAACTTAATACAGTCAAATATTGTAATGAATCATGATCTCACGATTCTTCTTCTAAATGTACGTGCTCAACGGATAATTGCTACAACACTTAATACATTTTTGATGTCTTGATTGCAATTTTAGTCCTACAATTCTTAGCGGATTAACTATCTTAGTCTTGTAGTTTTTTTTGATGTAACATTGATGATTTTATTCTTTAATCAAAATAACAATTTTATTCGTATAAGGTATTGTGGGTATTTTGGTTAAAGGATAATGGTATTGTAAAAACAATTGAAATATTAAAACACCCACTACAAGGAAAAACAAGGAAATTCCAACGAAAAAAATCTGTTGGAATTTGGCCAATTACCATTGGAATTATCGATTCCAATGGAAATTCCAACAATAAATGCATTGTTGGTAAAATGGCCGTTGGAATTACAAAATTCCAATGGAAAAATATTCCAACGGTACTTCCAAATGTATTTATCCATTGGAATATACAACTGTTGGAAAAAACTCCAACATATTTTCCAACACTAATTCCAACATAGTTAAACCATTGGAATTTAGTCCAGTGGTATATACATTGGAATATACATATATATATATATATATATATATATAATTGTTGGAAAAAAACTCCAACGGTTATTCCAACGGAATTATGCCATTGGAATTTAAAATATTCAACAGAGTTGACTAAAACAGTTGTGTCCTTGAGGGATAGCTAAGTTGGCTATTCAACTAAGTTACTCACTCAACAGACTCGATAGAGTTGTTGATAGTATAACTCGACTGCTTAAGTCAAATACTTAACTTGGCTGGTTTGGTTTTTTTAATAGCGGAAGACTTAACATCATTTGATTTGTTTTAAGCTTATTTTTAACACTTAGTTTTTTCTAAGCACTTTGTTATCAATCAGTTGGATAACAAATATAATACTAACAGCAGATATAATGTAAATGTGAAGGAAAGTAAGTTTGTTGAAAGTAAATGACACAAAAATTTATAGAGGTTCGAAGATGGGGTAATTCTTCTAATCCTCTCTTCTCCAACTCCTGGAGGAATCCACCATGTAACAGATCAGTTTACACAGCAGTTAACATTCTGGAGATGGCCTTGATTACACAGATGACTTCTCTTGTGACTCAGCTTCTCATAGGGCAGCTGCCTTGCTTCTTCAGCTCAGTTCTCAAGTTCTTGGATTTGATCACGAAGCCCTCCAACAAACTTGATAATGGTTCGACCTTGAACCTTCCTACAATCCTGACTTGGAAAGTAGACCCATTTGATTCTTCAAAAGTTTCCTCTTCAACAGATTGAAGCTATCTCTCCTTCACAACTTGTGTTGGATTGAATATCTTTGAGTTTGAGGCTTGAGGATTTTCTTGATACGCTTTGAGAATATTTTGTAGATTACTTGCTTGGATATTGCTTGTTCGTTTGTGGTTCATTATGCACAGTCACCTTTTCTCAATAGCTTCCTCAGCCTTTTATAGTGTCCATTTGAAAATTTGCTCGTTGAAGAGATATGTTAATTTCAAATGTCACTTTGTGGTTGTTGGCTTGTCTTGTCTTGGTCTGCAGTCCTTGATGTTGACATTTCCTCGTATTAATGGCGTTCTAGCTTCGCAGGTGTCTGATACAAGGTGCAGTGTTCCCAATTGGCTCATTCCTTTTTCACAATTCTGGAAAAGCCACTTTTAAACCTAGCAGCTTTACATGTTACTATATCGAGTAATATTCTTGACTTTATTTCAACGGATCTAAGTTAGTTGTCTTCGCTTGACTATTGTCTTTATCCCAAGTGACTTGAGTTAGCCCCAATCATATGATTGACTTTACTGTCACTCTAACTGATAGACTTGGCTCTTTAAGTTGACTTGACTGACACTTCACACAGTTGTTCCTCAGCTGACACTTCTTCAGTCGAGTCCTTTTCCTTCTTGACCATACTCATCTAACACACAACAGAGTCTTCATTCCAGTCCACAGTTGACTTCTTATAATCTTTGACATAGCTGACTTAACTCAGCTCTTGCAGTCCTATCTATTACAATACAAATTATAAGGAAAATGGGGTGTCAATTTCCTAGTTTAAGTTTTACATCGTATCATCAAAATCTAACAAATAAATTTCTTAACAAGAATCATTTTGTACACTAAAAGTAAGGGTGAGCAAAATCGAACCGGAACCAAAAAATTCAATCGAGTAGATGGTTTGGTTTGGTTTTTTTGGTTAAACGGTTTGATTCAATTTTGAATCTAGTAAACTGAATTAATTTTCATTCGGTTCGATTTTGGTCCATAAAATGTCGGTTTGCACTAAACCGAACCGAATATATTAATTTCTAGTATATATATATATATATTATTTCAATTTTTTAATTTATTTTATTGTTAAATTGTCAAATAAATATAAAATAAATATAGTTTTAGCAACAAAAGTAAAGGTCCAAAATAAAGTCCAAACCAAAAAACTAAACCAAACCAAATCGAAATAGTTCGGTTTGGTTTGGTTCAATTTTTCTAGCATTGTGGTAAGGTTTAGTTTTTAAAAAAAATATAAATTCGGTTTTTGGTTTGGTCGGTTTTGCACCAAACCGGTCATTTGCTCACCCCTAACAAAAAGTATCACTTTTTACACTAAAAGTGCAATCCGTTGCACCGTGCGGCCATCTTACAAGAGACCTAATCTTGTTATTTTTGCACGTACTCCAGTATCATCTTGATGGTCTGATGTAGCTTGTAGAATGTCAGCCCAGGATCCTCGAGCCATATTTTCCATTGACTTCATAGCTTCTAAGAGAGCACATGAGTAAATGACAAGTAGAGTAGTTAAGAAGTCGCCTAGGTTTAAAGCATCCGATTTGTCTTGTTCTTCTTCATCCGTCATATCAGACCAACACATCTGTATTGATGCAGCCATTACTTTGAAATCCTCTGACTGGTCGTTAGAGTTAAGGACATAATCATTAAGCGGACAACTTCTAGATACAGCTTCCATGGCACTATGGAGATCCTCTTGAATCTTTTAATCTAAATTTGGTGCATTGTGTCCTCATGAACATTAATCGAACTCCATTCTCGTGGTTAATTATCTATCATCATTGACATTCGAATCTTTGAGGCCCACATATGCATGGACGTGTGAGGGCTCACTCTCTCCATGAAAATCCTCCAATCTATCACCCAAAATGTTAAAAGAATTTCGTGTTTGAATACCCGAAGTGGATGGTCCCCCTACTTAGGGCTAGTACTCATCTCCATAGACGAGCTTTTCGGGGCTTATAGTTTGAACCCAAATTTTCGAAAAAAATAACGTAAAAAATCGAAAAATTCTCATAATGGACCAAAATAACAGAATAATGTCCCACTCATTCAACCATAATAAATTGTTGAAGAGATTTATTCAAATCAAGTTCAACTAACACTCGAACAAAATGTCCCACCTCTCCGGACAATGAATGACCATCAATTTGGATCGGAGTAATAAGAAAAGTTTTTAGGGTTTTGAGAAAAGATGCTTTATTCTCTGTCCTCCCAAACCTCCATGGTCGATGCATCTTGATCTTCTTCATGGAGCTCAATTTTTCTTTTTTCCCTAAAATTATGGAATCTCATGATTCTTCTATCCCTACTCCTTGGGTTTTACCAAGGGTTTCCCCAAACCCTAATTCTTCTACTCACAAGAATGGTGCAAGTTTTGAACATGAAGAACATCAAACGGTTTCTTTTACTACCTCTCTTGATCCTCCTACACCAACTTTTAAATCGGTGCAAGAATTGATCAAGAAAATCAAGATCCGTTACATTCCATATATTTTCCTCAAGTTTTGGATTATTCTGTTGATCAGGCTTCTAAGATTCTCAAGAACCATGTAAGAATGAATCAATATTTTCAAAAAACGACTATGAAAAAAAATCCTTAGCCAAAACGGTACACTCCAGGGACGATACAATTCCAGTTAAAAAAAAATTAGTCTGTAACGATAGATGAAGGGATTTATCATCAACGTACAATGGAGTTACAAGATTCATTAATCGGACGACTCCTACTTCTGAAAGGGGCAAAGTCGTGCACGTTAGAAACGCTTAAATCGAAATTGCATGTCATTTGGAGAATTCAGCATGCTTGGTGATTGGTACCACTAGGTAAGGATTATTTTAGTTTACAAGTTCATGACATAGCAGACCATAATCGTGTTTTCGTTAAAGCTTCATGGAATTTGAATCCAGGCACAATTTGCATCACTATTGGATCCCAGATTTCAATTCTTATAATATTAATACTTTTATGGCACAAGTTTGGGTTTGCATTTATGAACTAAGTATTGAATACTAGCATCACGAAGAGATATTTGCAAGATTAAAAACTTGTATTTTATGAAATAAGTTTTAAGTGTTGAACTATAGAGAAAATAGTTTGGAATAAAAAAAATCATGCCAATTAACTTAAATGAAATTACTTAAATGAAATAGACATAGAATTGTATACAATTGAGAATTTGTATTTAACGTACATGCAACCCTCATATTGTGTAACACATAATACATTTTAATATTGTCGATTGTGCACACCTTGAAGGAAGAAAAGCGAAACATTAATCATATTTTAGCTATAAAAGCACGCTCCATTCCAAGTCAACCTCGTTTCTAAAGATTTGAATTGTAAAAACAATCAAAATAGGTTCATCAAACAATTAGAAGGGTACATGTAAACAAAGAAAGTTGTTCCATGATTTGAAGCTACATCAAGTATTTTCTTGTTTCACTTTGTAATTATAGTTGTTGTCTCTTCTTACTTGCACTTGATAATTTATTTGCATATTTGTGTTTTTATACTTGGAAGAGTGTATTCATCATCACTTGAAATTTGGACCTCATAAACATTTTGGTTAGGCTATCGTTTATTTAATTTGATCATCTCATTTTTTCTTATTTCTCGTGCATTCTTTACTCAGGCATTATTTGTAGATATACTCTTTTTGTAATTATGCAAATTGGCATTTTTTCTTTTCGATTGCCTCAACTACTCCATTTAGTTTTCCATTCACCGATTATACTTGTGAGAAAGTGAAATTATGTGATGTTTGTAAACTTAGCCTTATCTAGTACTTTGACCCATGTTCACCCAATTTAAATTGGACATTACTAATAACTTGGAGTTAATATATAAATAAAATAATCAAGTTTAATTAAAAACAATCAACACTTCATTCTAAAAGAAATTCCTTATTGTAAGTAACCTATGTAAATTTGAAAGAACTGTGTAATTATATAGTTCGATAAGTGAAGTTTATAAATTTAAGCCAATTTCTCTAATGTTCACCTACACAAGTCAGGTCTATGTGCAGAATTGATGCTACTATAGTTTGCAACTACAATTCACCTAAAACAAAATATAGACCATTATTATTTCTAGTAATATATTTGACAGATGTCAATATATATATATATATATAATTATACATATATATATATATATATATATATTTGACAGAAAATAAAGAAAAAATCAAGAAATACACCAATTAGTGCAATAAAAGTGGAAAGTAGCCATTTCAATAGTTAGAGCTCTAAAGATATTTTCAATAAAAACAAATGAACATCTTTTATATGAATCAGCAAAACTTACAAAATCAAGGATGAATATCGAGAGAACAAAGATAAAACAAAATACGAATGACTATCATGAACCAAACAAAGAGGAATTAATTCCAATCTAAAGAAGATTAGACTCAATTTCCTGTTCGAACA
Organism: Rehmannia glutinosa; assembly: GCA_016081115.2. Taxonomy (NCBI): domain Eukaryota; kingdom Viridiplantae; phylum Streptophyta; class Magnoliopsida; order Lamiales; family Orobanchaceae; genus Rehmannia; species Rehmannia glutinosa. The sequence continues at coordinate 103,296 of JABTTQ020000260.1, read as the reverse complement.
TTATACGTTTCTATTGTAATTAAGATTATCATATCCTAAGTTCATCAGAGGCTGATTTGACACAATTTTTCGACTCCCAAATCAGATTGTAGTTTACTTGGTTTGAAGCCAGAGGATTATCTCTGTTTTTGAGTTGATCATATGTAGCATGAAGATGCTTCTTTGAAACCAGAACCATCTCAAGTCCAGATGCATGTTTGAAAAAATGTTGCTTTCTTAGATAACTCAATGTCGAAATAGGCATATTATTCAATTCAATAAGAGTTCAAATTTCAAAGATGAATCCAAGAAGCCACTTTAACCATCAACTCCTCCACCTATCCCGAACGAAACAAATTAAAGTCAATTTCTGTTGTTTTGCAACCACAGAAAATGGATTCGGTTGATGCAAAACAAAGTTTTTTTTCTTTTTTCTTTTCTTTAAGAAAAAATAAAATAAAAACATCAAGGTGTAAATTTCATCCCTTAAAAAAATTTGATGTGCAAATTGTGTTGCAATACTTTAGCATTATGCTGAAATATTGTGCACCTAAATAATGTTGTTATGCCTTATTAAAACCTATAGTATCTACATCTATTTACACCTATTATAAAAGTGTGAATATGTTTTAAGATTTCTCCAAAATTTTGATTTGCCAAAAATGTCCTCATGGTAAAGTTAGCTTTAAGGGTAATTAAATAGTTTTTCATATTGATTTTGATTTTATTTGTTTAATAATATTGATACGTGTCTCTTTATATTAAAAACCTTACTCGTATGATTTATTTCAATTTAAATTTAAATTTTTGATAATATTTATTTTATATTATACTAGATATCGAGAGCTTTCCAACCATATGTCATAAGCATACATAAAAGATTTCATATGAGAGAATTTTAGCCATTTAAAAATGAGTGCTATGTAAAATACACATTTATAATATCTTTCTTTAATTTTCTAAATAATTAAATAGATAAAAAAAAGAGTATGAATTTACAGCAAAATGAAGAGAAAAAATAAATAGAAAATATTTAATATTATTTTATTCAAAATAAATAGCAGCACAAAACACACTTTTTAAACTTCACTATTGGTTGAGAAGATCCATACTATAATAAATTTATCATCTATCACACACTCAAAATTGTGAGATATATTATTTTTGATTGGAGTAAATGATACATTTTTTAGGTATGGGGAGATGGAAATTCGCGACTATTGAAAATTTAAAGAAAATTTATGCTTTTCCCATAAAAAATAATTAGTTTTTAATATATATAAGTTAAATATATATGTTTACTAAAATTTTGAATAAATATTATTTTGTTTCTAAGATCTATTCATTAATCTTTATGTATGTTTTTTTTTTCTTCGTAATAATGGATATACGGTTCAACATGATTAAGATTCAATTATTAGTTTATTTTATTCATGTATTCTTTCGATACACAAAAACTCGATCATTGTGACAATGTAAAGTTAAATTTTCAAAACAAATGTATTATAAGTACATACTCTAAAATTTGAAAATGAAATAAACTTAGCTAAGAGTTATGCGTTTGAAATTAAAGAAATGATATTTTAAATCTCAAAGTGAAGTGGATGATATGAGTAATATTTGTTTAAGTTTTATCCACAATTGTATATATTTTTTACTTTTTAAGGTTGGCATATATATCTCTATTATAAAACTAAATAAATAAAAAAAATGAAAGAAAAATGATTTTACAGAAAAAATACAATAACAATATAAAACAGTTAATACTAAGAATTTTGAGGCTAAATTGAAAATTGAGAATTAATTTTTCTTTAAAATTTATTTATGCACTTATTTATTTTTTTATGGATTCACCATTTGAACTTTGAAATCCTATATTTTAGATTCATTTATTAATTTTAATAATATATCATTATATATTCTTTTAGTTAAATAGGCCCAGTAAATATGATAATAAAAATATGAAATTAACTATAAAAGATACTTAAAAGGATAAATATTTATTCTCAAACTTACGAAATGCAATTATAAATTATATTTTAATATGGAGGTATAGAGAGCAGGAAAATATATTTTTTAATTTTAATTTTATTTTTCTTGGCATAACAGATTTTTAATTAATAGGATGAAAGGTCTAACAAGTTTGGATAGAAAAAATAATAAGTTATTTTATTGTAGCAAAATATTTAAATTATATATAAGAAGTCAATATGAATTTTAATAATCATATTCTATTTTAAATATCAAAATTTTTAATTTTGATCGAAATTATTAATCCTATTTAGTCTTTATATTTTATGAGTAGTTTTTTTATTTATTACTTATATAGAGGTGTATTGGTTGAAAAAAACTGCATCAATAAATAGACTTGGATTTAAAAAAATTAAAAATTAATATAATAAATTAAAATAGATTTAAATAAAATTCAATTAAAATGGTATATATGTGTATATATATATACTATTGTAAGAACGATAGAAGAAATATTGAAGAAAAATCACTTTGCTTAAATTAAAACTTACATATGTACATTTTAACATGTATGATAATACTTAGCTTTTCTTAAATTAAAACTTACATACACCCTTAATAAATTGTATAATTTTAGGTAAAAACAATTTGTATTATATTATTTAGGTAGTGAATTAATCTAACTTAACAAAAAAAATATAATATAATATGGAAACAAGAATCGAAACCTGAAAATTTAAAGAAGTATATATATATATATATATGCTAAGAAAAACAAAAAAAAAATAATAATATGACATTTATATCATAAGTATATATTTTATAACCTACATGGTGATATGCTAATCTTTTACTTAAAAATATTGTATTAATTTATGCACAATAAGTATAAAACTTACTTGATATTTGAATTTCAGGCGGCGACCACAACATTACATTTGAGTGAAAAAAATTATCGAAAAGTTTATTTATGGATAAACGTAATATATTCCTTCTTATATAAAAAAATAAACATGATTTTGAAAATAAATTGTTCATTATAATTTAAATATTAATTTCATTAACAAAAGTAAATGACTTTAGTCACCTTTAAATCTTGAGTCTTTTTAAAGATATAAGCACTATACTTTAATTTTTATATATAAAAAAATAATTATGATTTTGATATCACATTTGTAGTGTATATATATATATATATATATGTATTATTAAAGTAATAATTTAAATTTTGGTCAGACGTTATTTTCATAGTTATGCATTTTAAAACATGTCTCTCTCTTTAACAATTTAATTTTTAAAATGTATATTTTTCAAGTGCAAACAGATTTTATCGTAAATGTTAAACTAACAAAGATCTAACTAGCATTTTTCATTTTTTCTTCTAAATTTTACTATGACGGACATACTATTTTTTAATCCTCTTTACTTTTAACCTTTTTCTTATTTTTTTCATATTATATTTTATTTTGTTAAATAAAATTCTATCTATGAATAAAAATATACATACATACAATTAATAAATAAAAAGTTGTGATGGAATATCAAGAGACAAATAAGAACAATAATTTGAGTAAGATTTGAAAAGTTATATTTGTTCCCTTCTTTAGAGTTCAAAAATAAAATTCTAAACATTCTATATATGGATAATAATAATAATCCTTTAATCCAATGCTCAAATGTATATATTGACATTCTTCAACATCAAATTCATCATCTAGTAAAACCGATTTAATATTAGGTCGAAGATTTAAATGAAGATATTTATTTTTAACATTTTAAGCATTCAAAAATACTTTTGTGAATTGTGTTGTAAATTTTATGCTACATTGAAAGATGCTCACCGACAAAGATAAAATGAATAAAATGAATTTTTATTATGCTTAAGACAATAAAAAAGATAGCCTATCAATTTATATATGATGTTTTTTTCCGATTTTACAACAACAAAAAAATATAATAAATTGAGACCTATATTTTGCTCGAAAATATCACATGCATAGAACATGACAACTAAAAAGTGAGAAAGTTTTTTGTTATGCCATTTTTATAAAAATGTTATAGCTTAACCTATGTTTTACGGTTATTTGACACACTTCGGGATTATTATATTCTATATTCTATAATTTTATTGTAAAACTCTGAATGATGGATTATACTTTGGATATGCTCCATTGGATGGATTTTTAGAATGTAAAGTGCTTTTTTGAAAGAAAACAACATAAAAGACGTAATTGAACTTCTTCATACAATTTATTTCAATATACTAATTAATAATTTTTACTGCTATTAGATTTTTTATTACTATATTACAAAACTAATTTTTGATACAAAAATTAATTAGAATAACAACTAGACATCAGCACATTCAATAATAAAAAATTATGTGGAAATAATAAATTTATGATGCCGTGCATGCTCTTAATGATAATAGAATTGAGCATAAATATTGTTAGATACTCAATCATTTTGATTTCTATGATGTGGTTATGTCGTTTATTTGATATATAAATGTGACTATTCTTTCAAACTGAATCAATTTATTGATTGTTTTCAATTACAATTGATTAGTCTATTTTATCTTCATTTCTGTTATATAAATAATTAATTTAATCATGGTGAATATGAGAAAACTTGGATATGGTCGAGTGGTAAATACTTTCATCCCAGCTAGAGGTGTGGGATTTGATTCCCATCATCCCTCTCCTCCCAAAATATGTACTTAAATGTAAAAAAAAGGAGAACATGAATCAAAATATGTACGGGAGCTATTTTAAACATAAAATAGAATTTTACTTTCTCATTGTTCTTAGCAAACGAGACACATGTGATGAATGAAAAATTGAATCTTGTAGTCCAACCGATTTAAAAGATAACACACATTAGAAAATGGAGTAAAAGAGAAATACATTCATACGTCAACCAATCATGCCTGGGCTAAAAGTGTATTGAAAAAATGCAAAAATCTCAAAGCTAAGTATGAAGAAGAAATAGACATTGAAAAAATAAACAAGATGCATTAATTTAAAACTCATATTGAATATATATTTTTTAAATTTTTATATAGATTACTCATCAGTTCTTTAATATCCATTGTACTTTGTTGAGTGATAATATCATTTAAGTATCACGTTTTTAGTCCAACATGTCTTAACCATATTTCACTGACAAATAAGTTTAAATTTAGTTTAGTGCCAACTTCCTAATTTAAGTTTTACATGGTGTCATCCAAACCTAACAAATAAATTTCCTAACAATTTCTCCCTTTTTGATGATGCCAAAACTTAAAACATACAACATGAATAAATAATAGAAATATAGACAGTGTAGTAACAAAGAATGTATGCTTGAATCCGCATTTTATTGATCATAGCATTCTTGTTCTTTACAAAGTTGTTTACAATTAGGTATCAGAGTTGTCTCAGTATCAGAACTATATCATGGCAATATACATTACAAATTCAAAATTAACATATACATAGTTGTTACAGAAGATTTACACCTATGTATTTACAACGAAGTAAAATACATGAAGGGGTTCGCAGCACACTTTAACGCTTTTGTTGCTTCCTTCTTTTCTCTTCATCTTCATCTTTTCTCCTATCTCCTTCAGCTCTTTTCCTCTTCTTCTCTTCTTCTTCTTTCTTCTTTTTCTCATACGCCCTTTAGCAAACAGGGTGATCCCTTCTTTGCCTTTCTTCCCATTCTCTATTTGCTCTGCGTTTTCCGCCATCCTCCTTTTCGCTTCTTCAATTTTGCGTTGTACTTCTAGATTTGCTAAATGGTCATCCCAACCCAGTATGTGATTCTATTTTTTCAAGATTCACAAAATTGACATTTTATGGCCTTGGTCGTGATTGAGAACTTTTCCCAATGCCACTTTATCTTCCCTTTCTCGACTTTGCTCCTCTTCTTCTGAGAGTGTACTGCACATGAGCCTTGGATTTTCTAGGCGAGTGATTCCGAACTCCATTGTTTCTCGCCGTGTTGCACACTTCCAAGCCCTTCTCCCAGTACAATTCCCAGGCTTGTGTCAGAGTCAATCCTTCGAAATAGCCTTTCAGCTTCCAACGTTTGAAATTCTGCCATGGATCTGGGCTCAGATCCAGTATCCGACATTACTTATCTAGGGGGCTCTATCGTAGCATGGTCCAACTGGGAGACCACCATGTTGTTTTTTAACACTCTTCCACTCGTCTTTGATTTCTTCTCCATCTCCTAAAATGCAGCTTCGATTTGGCCTTTCTTTTGTCTTTCATGGCCACTCCAGTTTTCTCGATAGGGAGTGTCACAGGTAGCTTGCTGAGAATGACAGTTGTGACTTGACCTAGCTAAGGGGTTTCAGTAAACATCAACTTCAAGTCCTTCGAGCTTCCTTCCCCCTCAAATGTGTCACCTCCTTTCATCTTCAGTCCCTTAGGGGTATTCTCTTTCCCCTTTTTGGCATTATCATCACCAAAAGAGAGAGGTGTCCCAGGGAACAAACCACTGAGTAGAAAGTCCAGCCGGCTAATCGTCGAGTTTTTCTTGGAGTATGTTGCATTGTATGCCTTACGAAATTCAGAGTGTGTGACCTTTGACTCAGCTGAGACAATTTTCATTTCATCCATGAGAAGGCTGAATTTCTCATTCATATTGTTCTCAAGCCTGGCAATCTCATTCTTATGAAAGTGTTGTAGCAGCTCCATTTCTCGATCACACAACTGACTTCTCTTGCGACTCAGTCTTGAGATGCCTTGATCACACAGCTAGCTTCTTTTTTGACTCAGCTTCTTCACGAGGCGACTGCCCTGCTACTGCAGCTTACTTCTCAGGTTCTTGGATTTGATCACGAAGCCCTCCAACAAACTTGATTCTTGGTTCAACCTTGAACCTTTCTAAGATCTTTCACTTGGAAAGTAGACCCCTTGTAGTTTTCAAAAAGTTCCTCTTCAACTTGGTGATTTCTTCTGTCCTTCACAATAAGTGTTGGATTTGAAAATCTCTTAATTTGCAGGCTTGAGGATTGATGGATATTTTTCTTTTTGGCTTGTACGTGTATGTTTAGCAATTGTTCTTGTATACTTTTTGTGTCTATTGTTCGTTATGTATTGCACTCCACATTTCTTTTGAATCTTCAACCTTTTATACTATCATTTGAATAATTATCCTGAAGAGATAGATGATTATTCAAACAATATTTCAATGGACGTTAGCTTGTCCTAAAATGCTTTCTAAGCGTGTGATAGTGCTACTTCCTCGTATTCTTGAATGTTCCACCTTTTCATGGTCTGACACCCACTTGAAATTCCTAATGGCTTATTTAATTCACACGTCTTAGACTTGATCACTTTTAGGACCTGGAAGTATGGAGACATTTCTAAAATAAGAAATCTCCTTGATTTCTATGCAACGGTTTGATGTCAGTTGCCTTTACTTGACTGCCACTTATAATCCCAGTTGGCTAGAGTATGCTCCAATCATATGTTTGACTCAACCGTCATTCTATTTTTATGAACTTGGCTTCTCAGGTTGACTTGGTTGATATTTCTCACAGCTGTTCCTCAGATGATCCTCCTTTAGTCGAGTCCCTATCTTCTTATATGTCATACTCAACTGACTCACAGCAGAGTCTTCGACCCAAATTAAAGTCGACTTCTTGTAGTGTTGACTTAGCTGACTTGATTCACTCTCTTCTAGTTTCAACTTTTACAAAGCATAATTACAAGTACTTTTCTTAATTTGTGGGATTGATTTCTAACAGCTATATTCTTGATTTTAATTGTATTTTTCTCAGATTTTCAATCCCTAAGATGAGCATATTCTTGATCAATCATTTCCTATAAATAGAGAAAGTGTTGGAGCAACAAGACAACCATTCTACACAAAGACAACAAGAGATACACTCAAGCAAATACTTGTTCTTTCATTTTCAATATTCTTGTTGTAATAGCCTAAGGTCTTACACTTTCACATCTTGAGGTCTAGACTTATTTCTTAATTACACTTGCACTCAAATATTGTATTATCTATTATCGAGTCGTAATCTAAAATTTGTGGTCATCATTCAACACAAGATATCCTTGTGAATGTTCTTGTAGTAAGAACACACTTGGGTGATCTTAGGTGTTAGAAGATTGTGGTAATCTTCTTATTGAAGAGTTTGGTGCTCTTTGAGGTGTTGAAGAATTTGGTGTTCTTCAAGGTGAAAGATTGTGGTAATCTTCACAAGGTGTCATAGAAGATTGTGGTAATCTTCAAGGGAGATTGTGGTAATCTCCAAAGAGGTGTTGTAAGGTGATGTTGTATTAATTATGGTAATTAATAAAATCTTTTTTCTTTTTAAAATCCATCCCGGATATATTGGGGTGGTAGAAGATTAGGCCCTAGGTGGGTTGAACCTCTATAAATTGATGCGTGTTGTTTACTTCCCGCACTTCCATTCTTGTCTTGGCTTATTATATTCAAAAAATAGGGCATAATTGAGAAAATGGGCATAATATATTCACCCCCTCTAGATTATCACTCGCATTGTTACCAAAGATATTGTTCAATAACCTTCCAAAAACTTGAAAGTCTTAAACACTTTGTGTTTGCTGTTGGTTCGACGTTTGCAAGTACTGCTAAGTCAAACCTCTTAAAGTCGTTGTATCTTAGGGATGATTGCCAGAACCGTTAGCACTTGGTAAATAGAGCAATTTCGTCACGCGAAGACAATATCCAATACTGGCCTCGATTTAAACATTGTTTTGTTTCTGTCCAAACACTTAGCTGTTTTATTGTAAACAGTACCACCCAAAGAACATCGATAGTACAATCTCGATAATTTAATATTCGACTAACCTCGTTTAAATAATACTTTTGGTCAGTCCCGACTTGGGGAAAACAAAAAAAAAAATTTCGCTAATTTGATCTCTCGCTAAATTAATAAATATTTACAGTAACAATGTTATTAATTTATAGAAATTTAACTATAGATAGTCTTTGTCGGCAGGATCTGAGGCTTTCAGTTTGATATGCTTAAGTGCCTCGAGCTTGGTTTCTTTTTTTTTCCTCTTCTTGTTACTCTCTTATCTTCTTGAGACTGTTTGCTCAAATCTTCTTCATCTTCTAGACAATCAATTCCATAACTGTAGTTAGTTCCTCTAGAAAATCTAAGCTCCATATTTTGGTTCTTGATTCCATAAGAAGAAACATCATTCTTCCATTATCACCATGCCTCATATCTCTTCTCATATCCCAGAAGAGGTTGGGAACTTCAACTTCTTATGATATGTCGACACAATGGCTCCAAATAGGGATGTAAAAGAATCAAATATTTTTTATTCAATTCGCGATTCGAATTTAAATATGAAGATTCGAATTCGACAAATTCAAATAAGAATATATTTTTTCATTCGTATTCGTTTCGAATTCAAATATGAATATCACAATTTTTGATTCGAATATAATTTGACAAATATTTGAATAATATATATTTATATTATATATATCACTAATAAATACTTGTATATATTAGTAAATGATATTATAGATATTGCTGGAAATATAATAGATATTTTCGGGTGAATGAGAAATTATTGCTAAAAGGTGTTACTGTTCATTTGAAACTATTCAGATTGAAAAGGTTTATCCAAATAGTTGTGTTATTTCGAATAAATGGACATGTCTGTTCGAACAGTTGTGCTGTTTCGCTTGTGAGTTTTGGTAATTTATATATATTCCATGAATCTGCAGATTTTTCATAAGCATTTTTGCATATATTCATAAACATATTTCTGTAAAAAAAATCGGTAAAAAAAGATAGAGTAGAAAACATTCGAAGTTCACCGTCTCTTGTTGTTTGGAGTGCTACTATAATAAGAGGAAACCATTGTATCTTGGGAGACGTTTGCTATTCAGTTATGGGCACCGTAGCAGGGCAATTAGTTTTAAATGCATAGAGTCGAACTCTAGCATCGGTCTAAGATTTTATTTTACACGCAAATTTCTTTTTCTGGAACTCAAGTAAGTTTTTTGATTTATTTTTGAATATAATATCGCACGTCATAAATCCCCAACAATTTTAAGACGAATTTTCTTTCCGCTTGCATGCGTATTATATTCTATGATCTATTATTCAATAATTTTGATTATACTACTAAGAAACACGTGCATCGCACGTGATCCATATGAGTTTATTAAAATTAAAATAATTTTATTAATGAACATTTTAAAGTACTTTACAAATAAATATGTACTAATTAAATATTTGGATTATTAAAATTGAAATACTTCAAAGTATTTTAATATATATTTTGTTTTTTTATACGTATAAATCTACATGAATGATTAAGTAAATCTTCTAAAAAAACTCAATACAACAAAACAACTAAAATTATTATAACAGCAAAATAAGTTTTTATATTAGCTTATAATCATATTAATCAATCTTCTGTGATAGTTTGATGGCTGTGAAAGTATTTTTCTTAATTAATTTCATAACTTTTTTAAAATTAGATGCATTATATATATAGATGTTAAATGGTCTGGCCCTAGTCCTATAAGGCCCTTACCCTACTAAGCTTCAAGGCTAAATGAGCATCGATCTAAATGGGCCACTATTAAACGGGCTAGCATATTACGAACCTAACCCTAACACTAGGGGGCTTCGGGTTAACGGACCACTATCGGGCTATAAGTAAAAAAATAAAAATTTATATATTTAAACTAAAATTTTAAACTCGAATATATATAATATTTAAGTTTAACATGTTAAGTTAAAGTATCCATTATAAAAAAAATCTTGCATAGTTTATAACTATATTGCATTAACAGAATTATAAAATTTAAATATTACATGAACTAAAATTTTAAAATAAAACTATAATAATAAATTATAGCATTATATAATATACTCCCATATAAAATGAAAAAAAAATACTTTTTAAAGAAAAATATTCATATGACTATAAGTCATAGTTTTAAGAATTATATATTTAAACCTATTAAAGATGACGAGATATGAGCTTGAAAAAATATATTTAGTAATAGGTAATATATGATAAAATAGATTTATAATATTAGAATTATATTTATCTTAAAAAAAACACATTTGGCGGGCTAGTGGGCTAGCCTGCTTAACCTAAGGGTTAGCCCTAACGGGCCTCGGGCTAAACGGTCCGAGCAAAAAGGACCAGATTTAAATTGGCCAAAATAATTCGGCTTTAACCCTCTTTTTTCCCAGTTTAAACGGTCCGGGTTAATGGGCCGCAGCCCATTTAACATCTCTAATTATATATTCATGATTATTCGATAATTCATGAGCTAAAAATTGATATATCACAAGTTATTACTTTAATTAAACACTTAATGACTTGGGAAGAATGGAAGGGATGGTATAAATCTAAAAAATACTGAAATACTCAGGTTCGTATCAACATCCTTACAAAGAGTGGGCGATATCACTTTAACTATAAATTCACTAAAAATTAAAATTTATTAAATTACTTCTTTACCAAAACCAAGAATAACCTCATGACTTTCTTTGTAATTCTTATTTGTCGAAAAACATATAAAATAAAAGTTAATATTATAATGGTATGATCGTGTGCTTACTTCTTTCATTATCTGTAACTTCTTCGATTAAAGAAATGTAACTCAAAATAGATATTAAAGTATAAAATATGTGCCAAAAAGAATAACACTTTTCATAAAGAATCCTAATTCTAAATGCCAAAGTGAATATTTTTATCATAACACTTAAACTTAAAGTTATAGAAATCCATTTACTTTAAGTCTCAAATTTAAAATAATAAACCTTAACCCAATATAGATAAAAATTAATCCATTATTGTCATTAAGAGCTATGTTTTTAAATGAAAAAGGTGATAACTTAAAAATTAAATTTTGAAACTTTATCCAATTGATACAAAATATATTTACTAGATAAACAATTAACCCAAAATAGTTAAAAATAAGAATGATCAATTTCTACATTAAGTCAAACTTCAACAATTAAATATAATACTTTTTAAGTTTTATATTTGAAAATTACTTTACAACAACTTATGTCTTTTAAAAGAAGCACTTAATTCAATTAGTTTTAGAAATATATATTATACTATTATAGATGATACTTGTAGTTGAATTTGACTCTTTCTGTTTATTATAAAATATATAGTTACAAGTTTTCTAAAATATATATTTATACAAATTATAATTATTCTTAATATGCTAAAATTAATTTATATTTATTTTATTGTCGTAATATATAGTTACCCATGCCTTTTCATAAAAATTTAATGCCTTTATGGAAGAAAACAATAATATTTTATTAAAAAATAAATTGGAACTTTTTGTTCAAATAATAAAATGTACTTGCTAAAAGTTTCTATTTCAAGTTGCAAATAATCCATTAACTATCCTCTTGCATCTCCTTAGATCCCGTAGAATTCATAGTACTTGGCACTAAATATGGTCATTTCACTCCAGTATGGTATTATATATGATTTAATATTGTTAACTTGATACATAAATAGTACTATGAATATTATATTGATACCTAATTAATATATAATTTAATAAATACCAAAGTTTGACACATGTATCAAACCCTTTCATAATAAAATTTTCTTTCATTGGTTTATTTTATTAAAATTTCATATATATTTATTTAGACATTGTTTATTTCTAATTTGTGTCACATATTTTCTTATATACTTCATTTTGTAAAAGTTAAAGATATTTTATACTTGGATTTATAATTATTGTGTTTGTGCTTGAATCTTTATGACTTTTTCAAGGTGTGCTTTTTAGTAAATCAATATATTTTATTGAAAATGCCATATTATATGTATATATATATATATATTATGAATGTTTTTTTAATTTTTCTTCAACAATTTCTATCCACGTATTTCATTTAGCTCTTTACTTTTAATCTTTGAACCTTTTATATGTTTTATTTAGTTAAACACGAAACTATCTATTAATAACTTAAGTATTAAAGATTTGAACAATATCCTAGTAAATAAAAGTTTGTAATGGAATAGAAGTGACTGAAATTATAATAAAATTTGAAGAAAGGAATAATTTTGAAATTGAATAAGTATGGATAAATTCAAGAAACCATCCCATCAATCCACGCTTTTAATTATATATAAATATGTAGAAAAATAAAGTATAAGTATAGTATAGATATTTAGATATTAATAAAAAAATTGTTTAAATATATTTATTTGGTTCGTGAATTTATCATAAATATTATATTGGTTTTTAATTTTTATAATCTTTTAGGAGGATAATTTTTAACTCGCAATCAAGTATCACAGAGAAACTCAAATTAATATGTATTGAATGACTTCTAAAAAGTTTCTTCAAATTTTGTTAATAGGAAATATATGTTAATTTTAACTCTATCACACCTAATTTTTCTTTTAATTATTAATTTATATCATTCTTTTTTGTCATTAAATCACACATTTCGATTGATAATATAAATTGAAATCATATATCTTAATAAGAACAATAACTTTATAACCAAAGTTTATGATGTGAGATATAAATATTATTTTGTAAATTTCATATTGGTATCCATACTTGGAGTATAAAAGGACATTTGTTTTGTCGCAAAGAAAATGCTCCGTCTTTCTTCTTCTTGTTTTTTGTTTCGTCCATTAATATTTTAGGTGATGAAAAACAAAAAGCACAAGAAAACAACTAAAATGAAAAAAAAGGTTACTATTTCTTATACCTCCACATCAAATAATAAAAATTTATCTCGTTAGGTTCTAAAAATATTGCTATCATCCAGGTTTACCTTTTTTTTTAGCAGGAGATTTTTATATTATATTTTAATATACTTGATTTAAAAGAATATGTATTTCATTGCAAATAATTTGTTCGGTTTTTCTTCATCTTTTTCTTTGTCAATTGTTTTTTGTACTTCCCTCCTATTTTTCAGGCATGAAAAATAAAAGAATGTACATGAATACATTTTAAATAAAACAAAGACTTCTCTTATTTTATATGCTCTTTGTTATACCTCCACATTAAAATTTATAATTTTATCTCATGATTGGTTTATATATATTTCCATCATCTAGGGTTAGTTTATTGTTTGATAAATGGTTTTATCATGATTTTGATGATTTTATTTTTACACCAAAATAATGTTTTTAATTGTTGTCCAAATACTCCTAAATGATTTATAATGTTTGTAATAAATTCTCAGAGTATTTCTTCAAAGTTATTTTCGATAAAAAGTGGACAACACTTTTGATGATTTTGTGTGAATGTGTTTTTACATCAAAATAATGTTTCTAAATGTTGTCCTAATACTCCCGATCGGTCTAAAATATTTTTACTATTTTTTCAGAGTATTTCTTGAAGTTCATTTTCGACTAAACTTGGACAACTCCTCGGTTTTGAGGTCAATCGGTCGCCCTATAGGGCAACCCGTACTTGAAAGTTTTGCAAAACATAGAACATCCTATTTGCTGAAAAATAGGGGGCGGACATGTCACCCTTTTAGGACAACCGGTGCCGACCGACCGGTCGGCCTATAGGGCGACCGGTGTCTGGGAGCAAATTTCTGAAACAGAACTTCCTGGACTCGTTTTTAGTTTTGCTCGACCGGCTGGGCATGGGGTTGACCGGTCGGACCCCCCGTCGACTGGTCGCCCTGTGTAAATGTGTATTCTTATTTTCAAACGTCTATTTGTGCGCGACCGGTCGCCCTATGGTTTGACAGCAAAAATTCTAACCGTTGTGCAGCAGACAGCTTTTCCCTAATTTGTAAGATTGATTTCTAACAACTATAATCTTGATTTTAATTGCAATGTTTTTTTGTAGAAATCAGTTCCCAAGAGGAGTCTATCAATGATCAATCATGTCCTATAAATAGAGGAAAATTTGAAGCACAACAACAAGAGAGAATACTACAACACAACAAGATACACTCAAGCAAACACATTTGTACTTCATTGTTATTATTCTTGTTGTAATAGCCTAAGGTCTTTCACTTTCACATCTTGAGGTTTAGGCGTTATTTCTTGATTACACTTGCACTCAAATTGTAATATTCATTATTGAGTTGTTATCTTGATTTTGGGTTATCATTCAACACAAGATATCTTTGTGAGTGTTCTTGTGGTAAGAACACACTTGGATGATCTAGGTGATAGGTGCAAGAAGATTGTGGTGATCTTCTTATTAAGGAGTTGAAGAATTTGGTATTCTTCAAGATTGAAGATTGTGGTAATCTTCACAAGGTGCTGTTGAAGATTGTGGTAATCTTCAAGAGAGATTGTGGTAATTTCAAAGGTGGTGTTGTAGAAGAGTGTGGTGCTCTTCAAGGTGATGTTGTAAGGTGTTGTATTAATGTTGGTAATTAATAAAACCTTTTTTATTTTTGAAATCCATCCCGGATATACTGGGGTGGTAGAGGATTAGGCCCTAGGTGGGTTGAACCTCTATAAATCGACGGGTGTTGTTTACTTCCCGCACCTTTATTATTGTCTTGGCTTGTTTTGTTCGAAAAAGAGGGCGAAATCGAAAAGATGAAGATAATCTATTCACCCCCCCTCTAGATTATCGTAGCCACTTGGACTTACATTTATTTCTTGACATTTTTATTTGAGCGTGAGATTGTTATATTATTTTAAATATATTTTTTTAAATTTATTATGATAATGATGGGATGTCTTATTAAAAAACATCATAAGGATTGTTAAATATATTTTTGAGTCTAAATTAAGATATAAAATGTTAAACGGTACATCCGTTAAAATTTTAGAGTTAGATTTGATAGTTCAAGAGTATTTGCATTGCAACCATAAACCAAATTCTTGGATCATGTATTTTGCCTTCTTTTGTATTTAATCAAAACTTCTATGATACCCTCAAAAAAAAAACTTCTATGATTAAAATGTTTTTTTTTTGTTTCAATTATAATTTCATATTTTATTTTCCTCTAAAATTATAATACAACTTTGCATAATACTCAAATTTAAACCGTTAAAATTACATTATACGAAGTCTTCTATATATGCTTATAACATATTGTTGGAAAGCTTTCGGTATATAGTTTAATATGAAATAGATATTATTTGAAAATTTAAGATACATTAAACGTTACAATTGAAGAAAGCATAAGAAAAATTTGGGATATAAAAGGTCACTTGTGTAACTAAACAAAACTAAATAAATATCAAATTACTTCATTACCCCTAAATTAACTATGTTAAAGGGATACTTTTGTCCAATCAAAAGTTTCAAGAAACCTTTCAACCTATTCACACTTTATAGTGGTGTGTGTATATATATATGTATATATATATATATATATTGTGTGATAGTGTGGATTAATCCAATCCATTCACACATTTTATTCAATGGTACAGATTGCTATAAAAAAATAATTGATTTATCAATTAATTAATAGGTGGAAAGGGCACAATAGTAACTATCAAAATGCCATAAATCACATCCTTACAATCAAGAGATTGATTAATATCACGTTTCCATAACTGAATTGTGCACCATTTTAATAGTTGAATTGTACACCATTTAATAATTGATTGTAAACCATTTTATATCTAACAATACATCATTGTATAACTAATTGTACATCATTTAATCCCAGCAATTTTTACAAGATTTGATTTTACGATTGTTCCCGCTTTTCATTCAATTGTGGTTTACTCACAATGATGTACAATTAGTTATACAATGATGCACTATTAGATATAAAATGGTGCACAGTCAATTATTAAATGGTGCACAGCTCAACTATTAAAATGGTGCATAATTCAGTTATGGAAACATGATCTTTATCACATCCATGATTGTAGGGCGTCATTATTGGAAGGTGGTTACACCATTTTGTCTTTATAGGGTTTTTAGATGATGTACAATTAGTTATACAATGATGCAATGTTATATATAAAATGGTGTACAGTTAAGTTATTAAATGGGAAGATGGTTACACCATTTTGTCTTTATAGTTCCTTTAGATGATGTACAATTAGTTATACGATGATGCACTATTAGATATAAAATGGTGTACAATCAGTTATTAAATATTGTACAGTTCAGCTATTAAAATGGTGCACAATTTCAGTTATGGAAACGTGATATTAATCAATCCCTTGATTGTAGAGGTGTGATTTATGGTATTTTGCTAGTTACTATTATGTCCTTTCCTCCTATTAATTAATTGATAAATCAATTATTTTTAATAGCAATTTGGACCATTGAATAAAAGATGTGGATGGATGGGATTAATACACACTGACACATGGTAAGAGATTGTCACACCAGATCTCATCCCTATATATATAGATATATATATATATATAGAGATTGAGAGAGAGAGAGACAGAGAGAGAGATCAGTCTATCAAAACCATATATCAATGTCATTCGTGATTCCTTATAGAATTTGGTTATGCGAAATATTGGTGTTGACCCGATTTTGACCAAATATTTAAGTGATTTTCATTAGTGGGAAATGAAATTAAATGATATGATAAAATTCTACTAAGTGATTAGATGAGATTGACATTTTGAATTTCTCAAAACTAATTTCGGGTGAATGAGAAATTAATGCTATAAGTTAGCCACTTAAAATTAGAAATTGATATAGAAATTGAAAAATGTGGGGGAGGAGTAAAGCTCCATCCCGCATAGGAGAGAGCCAAATATTGCTCTACTTATATTGTCCAAGTTGGACTAATAGGTTTAGGCCCTTGAGGTACCAAAGTTTTTAAAGGGGTGAGGACCTACATGCTTGGGGTTTTTTTCAAAACACGAACACGCATACGCCGCCGCCGCCTACCCTTGCCCACCGGCTTGCTCGGCTCGGCCAGGCCTGGGTCCAGTCCGGTCGTGAGTCGTGGGCTTGGGCTTGGGCAACTTTTAATGATTCCTATAGCTTGGTTAAACCAAGTGGGGTATGACAAAATACTCTTAATATGAGGTCACCTATGTAAGTGTGAAGTGGGGCTACTTATGTGAATTTGGAGCTTGAATTCTCTAAAACACTTATGAAACCTAAGGTTGTTCAAGGCCAAAATGAATACAACCATGAACTGAAATATTAGGGAGGTTATTTTGTGGGTGTTATTGTCTTGGTTTACACTAACAACAATTTAACAGCATTCAAGACATCATGTTCCACTAGGGAAGGTTCAAAGCCGGAAGCTACCTCTATTGATGCAATAACTTTTCGTTTGTAGTCTCTTTAGTGTCTACATTCACATGTGCATTTGCATTGATTCACGTAATTTCTCATTCATTTGGGGATTGTTGGAAATATAATATACATTTTTGGGTGAATGAGTGTCACGCCCCAGGACGGAACGCGATTTACGATCAACCACATAAATAGAAATAAACCCAACAGATCTGCAGACAAATGATACAACAATCCCAAATGAAACAGTCTAAAGCGGCGGAAATAAAATAAGTAAAGTACGAATTACATCTTAAGGTCCAATCAACATCCAAATACATCCGACATAATAACCTCGAATAAGTTTACAGCGTAACTAGGCGAACTAAAACATAAGGTAAAGTACAATGTCCAAATCTTAAACGTCAAAGGGTCCTACACCCTTCGATTTACAAACCTAATGAAAAAAATACAGTCCAACAACAAACATAAGAAAAGAGTCCAACAACAACAATAAGAAGTAGTAAGTCCAACGAGCAGAGTACAAGGGCTCAATCCGTGGTCGGTTCAACATCTTCAACAAAATCCTCATCTAAAGGTTAGTAAACAGGTGGGGATGAGACAGAAATCTCAGTGGATGGGGTGATCGTGTGTAAATGTGGCGCAATATATAGTTTAAGCGAGAAAACAGTTATATGAAAACGCGTGATAAATTCACACACATCCCACAAGCGTCGTGATAAAATATTTAAACAATATACTTATACAGTTTGAGAAAACAGTTCGTGGTCACACAAGCACTATGTGATTCAGGCAAGACAGGTAGGATTGCGTACAGAAATGTAACGCCAATCCCATGCAAGACAAATAATGGTTGTGTACGGATTTGTAGTGCCAACTAATGCAAAACAAGTAGCGGTTGCATACGGATTTGTAGTGCCAACCAAACGGGTCCGATAACTCCGGAATCGTGTGGATCAGACAACGATTCCTTCGTTCTTCCTTGTAACTCCCCAAGCAAGATGGTCCAAGACCTGTCACCTTATCGCTCCATAGGCAAAGACGAAATCCACAGTGGAGCTTGCAAGGCTCGGATTTGTCATAATCATGATTATACCTCAAGTACTACGACCCGCTTCCCTTGGACAAACTCCGTCCCTCAATTGCGGGATTAGGACGATGGGGCCTGAAGAGTGGAATAGCAGCCGAGCTGCCCGGTTCCATCCCCGACGTATCCATTCCGACTGTGAGCTCGACACACCAAGTTGACTCAGGCAGGAAACTAAATACAAGTATAGGCAGTCAACCAGGCAATCGAGTATAATTGATTTAGGGAAGCAGTTCAGGAAAAGTTTTGAAATTTCTCGAGTAGCAATATGGCATTGGTGGAGTTATTTGGATGAAGATGATTATCGGAAGGATAAGCAATCTTCGATATCTTGGAAGATTAGGTGGAACATAAGTCCCATTATAGAATTAAAACCGCAAGACGAGGAAGTCGCCCCGCGATCGGGTATTAATCGGTCGAATCGGTCCGATAAGTCAAGGGTTTTTGAGAAAATAAGATACTTTAATTAAATCTCCATGTCAGATGGTCCAGGGCCATTTTAGTAAAAGTAAAAATAATTTGAGTTAGGTCTTTTATAAAAGAAAAATTACAGTTTAGCCCCGTTTTGTAAAAACCAAAACTTTTGGGGTTAAAAATTATTAATCGGTCGAATCGGTCCGATAAGTCAAGGGTTTTTGAGAAAATAAGATACTTTAATTAAATCTCCAAGTCATAGGGTCCAGGACTATTTTATTAAAAGAGAAAAAAAAATTTAGTTAGGTCCTTTATAAAACAAAAATTACAATTTAGCCCCGTTTTGTAAAAACCAAAACTTTTGGGGTTAAAAATTGAATAAATAAATATCCCGACCTTGAAAAATTATGAGGTCAGTTCCTAAATTCTCCAAATTGTCCAGATATTCAGGTTTTTAAAGTTTTGAGGTTGAGCTTTTATAAAAATTCTCACATTGGCCCCAAATTTGTAAAAATTGTCATTTTAGGCCCTTAGTTTAAAATAATTGGAACTCACAAACCGGAAGGGTTTTTTATGTGATTCCAGTTGGAAAATGTCACTAAGGTTAGTAGGATATTGGAACAGAAGCAGTTTTTAAAAGAAATAAGTGTAAGTTCTTTAACTTTTGAAAATATCATTTTTGTTCCATTTTGAAATAATTGCCTTTAAGGCTTTTAGGGGTCCAATTGTTATGAAATTTGAACCTTGTGTCCAAAATATAATTAAGTTATAGTTAAGTTAGTATTTCCAGGTGCATGGGCTGCATAAGTCCTGGAAATTTCATTTGGGTCCTCAAGTTTAGTTTTTTACACTTTAGTCCCTCAATTAAGTCCAAAATTGAAATTTAATCAATTATGCTCGACTTGTCCATGTTATAAGTCATCCAAACATGTATTTCAAATATCATACACATGCATGTCCAATTCATACAAGAATTCATCACAAAGAACATTAAATTGTACATGCATGCACCTAAAGTTCAATAAATAACAATTTTGAGCAACACTTGAGAAATTTAATGACTTGATACATAAAATTGACATGCAATACATAGATTATATATCTCAAGGGCTCATTATCAAAATTCTACATGCATTTTACTAAAAGCACCTAGAAGTTGGAAAGTATTTTTCCACCCACCTTAAATTTGGAAAATTGTGAAATAAAAAGATAATTTCACAACTTGATATGAGGTCACTTAGGTCAGCCCCTAAGTCAAGAAATATCAAATATTTGGAGTTAGAAAAATGAGAGAAAAATTAAGGAGAAAAAGAAGGAGATAAGAAAATTAGAAAGACTACACTTTACCTTGTGTAGTAGGTGATTTGAAACTAGTTGAAGCTTCAAATTTGGGATTTTTGGTTCAACTCCAAAATCACCTAAGGTCAGCCCCTATTTCCCAAAAATTAAAAAGGGGTGTTAAAATTTAAAAAAAAAAGAGGGAAAAGAAGGAATAAGGGCTCTAGAGTCCAAATCTTACCTTATAGTTCAATTCTTCAAAAGTTTCTTCAAGTCTTGAAGTTCTCTTCAAGATAATGTCAAGCTCTAATCTTCAAATGGTCTTCTAAGTATACCTCAAATAGAATTCAAAGCTTAAGTTAAGAAGTGAAAATGGATGAGCTAAATGATATCAAAATGAATTGAAAGAAGAAACTCCTTACCTTTGGTGTAGTAGGTTTCGAATTTTATGAAGGAAATAGGAAGAATTCTTGAAATTTTGCTAAGTGTTTAAGAAATAAGAAGAAGAAAAGAGGCAAAATTGATTTTTTTGTCCGTTAAGTTGGCTCGATTTCGCTTTTAGTCTTTTAATTTTTATGGGTTGCGTTTGGCAAACACTAACTTTTCTAAACCTGCACATTTAGTCCGATTTCAAAATTTTGGGGATATCTTATCCCTAAAATGCTGAGTTGGGTCATTTTTTTAATGAAATGACTATTTTGCCCCCTTTTTTGGATGGAAACCTTCGTCATGTGCATATCACATGACTTGTGTAATATCTCAATAAAATAAATAATAAAAATAATTATAAGATTAAATTAAATTAAAGAAAAAAGTTGACAAATATAAAACTATGTTGGACTTTTTTTTAATTTTATTTAAATAAAATAATTTGAACATATATTTATAATTTTCAATTGTAAATAAAATTAAAAAAAAATAAAAAAAAATAAAAAAAAATAGAAAACATATGTATTTACAATTTTCAACTATATATAAAATTAAAAAATAAAACAAAAAAAACATATATATCTAAATTTTCAATTAAAGAAAAAAGAAATAGAAGAAATAGAAAAAGTAAAAGAAAAGAAAATAATGTACTTTTTTGTTTTCCTAGTTTTCAATTTTATTTAAAGCTAAAAAAATATAAAAATATTAATTCTGAACAAATTTAAAAAATGATATTAACATATATATATATATATAATTTTCAACTGTAAATAAAATAAAAAAAAGAATTTTTTTAAAATTTAAAAATAAAATGAAAAATGAATAAAAATGAATAAAAAATAATGTATTATTTTCAACTATATGTAAAAACAAAAACAAAGAAAACCAAAAAATATATATATCTTATTTTTTATTAAAATTAAAGAAAAATTGAAAACAAAAAAAAAAGAAAAATATAGACTTATAATTTTCACAAATTAAAATTAAAAAAACTTAAAACAATAAAATAGGAAAAAAAAAAATATCTATTTACAATTTTCTACTATAAATAAAAAATAAAAATATAGAAAACAAAAAGACGAAAAAAAAAAAAAAAAAAAAAAAGAAAATAAATTTCTATTATTTTTATTTAATTTTTATTTAATATTTAAAATATAAAAATATATGTTCAATTTTATTTAATTTAATTTAAGTTTATTTATTTAATTTAATTGATTATTATTTTTCTATTTGTTTCTTTAATTTTAATTTTCCAAAAAAAGGGCAAAATAGTCATTTCAATTAAAAATGGTCAAACTCAAGCATTTTAGGAATAAGATATCCCTAAAATCGGATAAATGTGCTTTAGAAAAGTTAGTGTTTGACAAACGCAACCCATAAAAAAAAAAGGACTAAAAAGCGAAATCGTAATAATTGGAGGTCAATCAAGTGATCAAAAATTAGAGAGAAAATTGGAGGATTTTAGAGAGAGAGGGAGAAAAGTTGCAAGACTTGAATGTGTTGTTGATAAAATGAGATGAATTTTTGGCAAAAAATGGCAATGGCCGTATAGTTTTATTGAGAAATTTTTCAATTGAATGTTGTCTCTTGCATGGAGACAAAGGAATTGGTCAAAGTATGGGTTGAGAGAAAATTAAGGACAATGTTGGAATAATAGAATAAGTTGGGGAAATTTAATGATAAAGAATTTATGTATAAGATGATGTGTATAATGTTTGAATTAATGGTATAATTATACACAAGATGACTAATATAAGGTGTAAGTGTACAAGAGTTGGATGATATTTCTACTCCAAAAATCTCATCATGGTCGTCCACAAAAATTTGGTAATTCCATATTTTTTGTCCCAAATTTGATAATAGATGAATAATATCAATCTCCAAAATAATTAGTGATTTTCGTGATCACTTATAAGTCTCATGATCACTTATACTAAATCAAATTCTTAATTCTATAAGGTAAAAGTCTCTAAAATAAATAGTCTCTTAAAATTCTAAGGTGACTAATAAATACAAGAATAGTAATAATGGTCAATCAAGTGATCATAAATGCGAAATAGAGTTAATGATGATCAGGATCATAAGTAATAAAATGAAATAAAATACAAAATATATATATTATTAATAATTACCCGTCAAAGTGACGCGGTAAAATAGTCGATCAAATACATAGTCGACAAAAAGAATCAATTACGTGCTCGGAAAAATCAAGGGGCTTCACAATGAGAAACTGTTGCCAAAAGGTGCGACTGTTCATTTGAAACTATTTACATTGAAAAGGTTTATCCGAATAGTTGTGTTGTTTCGAATAAATAGACATGTCTGTTCGAACAATTGTATTGTTTCGCTTGTGACTTTTGGTAATTTATATATATCCCAAGAATCTGCATATTTTTCATAAACATTTTTGCATATATTCATATGCATATTTCTGTCAAACAATTTGACAATTTCGGTAGAAAAAGAGAGAGTACAAATCATTCGAAGTTCGTCGTCTCTTGTTGTTTGGAATGCTACTACAGCAAGAGAAGACCGTTGTATCTTGGAAGACGTTTGCTATTCAACTGTGGGTACTGTAGCGGGTCAATTCGTCTTAAAGACATAGAGTCGAACTCTAGCCTCAGTTTAAAATTTCATTTTACACGATTTTCTAAAATTTCTTTTTCTGGAATTAAAGTAATTTTTCCGATTTATTTTTGAATATAATATCACACGTCTTAAATCCCCAACATATATTTCATAATTCTTATTTTAATTTTATCATCATCTAGTGCTTATTTGACAAGTTTTACATTATTCAGATTTTAATTTATATTGTAAATTGATCATAATTTGAAGAAAAACTATATGAAACAATTAAAAAATTTCAAATACGAATATTCAAATCGAATCGAACATATTCGAATACATTAGTCAAATCGAATACGAATCTACTCAATTCGAATAATAAACGAATATGAATACAAATATTTTTTTATTAGTCGAATTTGAATCGAATATTCTGAATATTCGATTTGATTCGACACTTTTACAACTCTAGCTCCAAACAAGTTTAAGATGGGCTTGTCTAGTATAATGTTGTACTACCGTAGCTTTGACCACCAAAAATCTTACCATCTTAATCATTCGGCTGGGAAAACATCCTGGTGACAAGGGTGTAATGTCTCCAATTATCCGTATTTTCAATTAATGGAGTTCCTGAAAGAGCGCTCCAACCCAAGTGAGGGAAGAATCTTCAAATTTTAATTGGTGAAAAGCGCGATAATATACTACATATGTTGAACTTTTGATATCAATCAAGATTATTTTGACCCAAAATTTTGCCTGAACCGCAGAGATGAACAAGGGTTCATTTTGGTTCTCCTCTACTTCCTCCCATGGGTGTAATTATTTTCGCTAAAGAAAATCACTTCTTGATGCACATCCAGATGGTATACTCCTTGAGAGTAGTTGCGTATTTACAAATGCATTCCTCGTGACATTCGTAGAAAGGGCATCCAAGATCGCGTCGAGCCTCCATACTCTGGTCCTATATAAATAGTATTCACAAGACTAAGATTACTCATTCTGCTTCTCAAGCCATTTTTCTTAGTGTTTAGGTCGCAGTTCTCATAAATGGTGCCAAAATTATGTTCCTTAAAATATGTAGATCACTCCAAAACTCATTGAAGCTCCAAAAGCAATAAATTCTTCATAGGGATGGCAAAATCCCACGGGAAACCATCCTCGTTGGTATCCAAAGAAAATAGGATGGGAAATCTCATATTAATTTGGGCATGAGATAAGGATGAGAATCCCTCATTTCTCTAGAATTGGGGATGTGACAAGGATGATATATTTATTTCTCGTCCCACACCCATCCCCATCTCAATCCCTATTTAGATAAAATGAGGATTCTTCGTCCCTATTTTCCCAAATACGTATATATATATATATAATATTAATATTAATTCTATTTATAATATTTTATTAATTCTAAAAACTAAACCCTCAAAGTCTCTATAATTTTAATTGTCCTTTTTCTTTCTTTCATAAATTAGGATTTATGTATTTATTTATTATTGGTTATTTTAAGTAATTTATTTTACAGATTTTATGAATAAATACAAAATGGAAAATCCGATTCCCCGTGGGGACCCTGTCATAACTCGAAACTTTTCATATTTATTTACATGATTTATATCATTCATAAACATTTTTTCATGCATTTTAATATTTCATATTGACATTAGAATACATGAATAATCTTGATATGTCAATTTTTAGTTTAATTATGTTAGGTTACTACTTGTGCACTATTTAAAGAAATCGGGTAATAAATATTTTAAGCTTTATTTTATTACATCAATTGATTTATTTGAGTGTATAAAGTACAAATATATGTTTAGTATACATTTTTTAATACATGTATATGTAATTAATTGTTAATCATAAGTTGAGGGGTCAACATGTATTGTAAACACACTTTATGGACTAAAGTGTAATTTTTGAAAAATTTACATTATTGCTCTCTTAGTAAGACTAATTGGCAGTCATGTTATCATTATTGAGGGTCTGGAAGTTTCAAAAGAAAGGAGGAAAAAAAACAAAGCAAATCAAAGAGAGAAAGAAAAAGGAAGGAAAAACGTACAGTAAGCTCATTCTTCATAAAAAAATCCCAGATTCTTCCAACTTGTCTCTTGATTTTTGTTTAGAAAAACAATCTTCCTTACATATCTTTGGTTAAGAAAGAGATATCCTCAACTAATTGGTAAGTATATCTAGTTTTTGTTAATTTTTGTAATATAAATATTTGATAGTACATATAGTCATAGTTGTGAATTTTTGCTCCTTTAATCTTTCAATTCATGTAATATAATGGTTAGATCTTAAATATATGTTCATAAGAGTGTTTATATATGAGTTTAGTTTATGTTCTTGAGTTTTAAGTAGTTAAAAATCAGATTAAGGGTTTGTAAAACAAGAAAGAACAAGATAAACACAAAGTTGTCATGGTATAAAAATTTGTTTTATGTTTTATTGTGTTGTGGAGAAAGTTACATTTGAAGGTCTAAAATCATGATTTTTAATTATTTGAAGTCATGGTTATATTTTTATACATGTTATTTCATTATGGTAAAAATTTGGGAGTGATTGAATACATTAAGAGGTGTGAAAATCTACATGAACTATAAGGTGGCAACATGATCCCCTGTTTCTGTCCAAGCAGACGCTTCTTCTGTATTTCTCCATTTCGACCGATTTGCTTTCCGAATTTGGAGATTTCTAAAACATGAAAGTTGTAGAAAATTGAATTATCTTTTCATTCCAACTTTAATAATCTCAATATCATTTTTCTACAGAAAGTTATGTTGAAAATACTGAAGGCTGCTAGAGTGAAATTTTCAGACGTTTTAGTTGAATATTTTCTAAGTTTTGTTAATTTGATTAGTTAAAATGTATACATGGCATACATACATGACTTAATTAATACTTAGTATATGATTTTAAATTTGGTTGTGCATTTTTGATATATTCATAGGTCAAAATATTGATAAAGAAGTGAATAAGTTTGATTAAGCGAATCGGGAATGAGGACATCACCTTGTGAATATAATCTTATAATTTGTTATTTGACTCTTTTGTGATTGTATGATTGATGTTTTTGAATGAATTCTATATGTGTCAATTTTTGTGAATATGAATCCATTGTATTCTTAATGTGAATTATATGGTTGTTTTGGTGATATTATGATGATGTTGATATGAATGTGAGAAATGTGAAATGTATTGATGATATTGATATGGAATCGAAATTTATGAAATGTATTGATGATACTGATATGGATATGAATTATGTGATATGGAATATGCATTCATCAGAGATAAAAGGATTTTGTTATGGCTACCAATATCCTTGAATCATGTGTTATAGATTTTCAGAATTTTCTGAATATAAAGTACCGTACGGCCAACCCGAGTTCTTGGAACTCAAATATATTGGGCCATATTCGTGATCACAATTTATTCTTGGATATAGGTGGTCCATAACAGTAAAAGAATATGACTAAGCATATACATTTGTGTACTTATTAATGATATAATAGAATGTGTAAGATGTGTGATGATGTGCTTGTATTGATGATGTGCTTGTGTGATGTTAAATAACTTGTTACTTGATTATAATTATTGAGCTTGCAACTCACCAATTGCAATGTTGACTACTTTCAGAATATGTAGATGAAAGTGACATGTGATGTTTTTGTACAAGTTGAAGCATGGATCCAAGGTCGGCCGACTGATTTTCAGTCCTTCTTCCTCAGCTCATCATTTGCATATCATTTTAGGATCTTGTTTATAAAAATGTGGTCTATAATGGTTTGTAATATAAATTATGTATGTGTGTATGAGTGTTGAAAACCTTTTCATTTGGGAACAATATTTGTGTTTGTACAATATGTTTGCAATAATAATAAATATGCGCACTCAGATAAGTAAAGCAGTTGTAATGCATTTAAGTTGGTATTTTTATTTTAAGTGTATATGTTACAGGGTAAGGGTGTTACAGACCCCGTTTTTCGAATGGAAATTTTCTATCCCTGTCCTAATAACCACAACGGAGAATGATACAGGGATAGTATTTGGGATGAGATTTTGGGGTGGGGATGACATGTCCAATACCCGCCCTGTCTCCCCGCTTATTGCCATCCCTAATTCTTCATGCCGAGAGGCAACATGCAATACGAATAGACAATGGAAATCACCTTAAAGTTGTCGAGAGGAATCCCTTGATGCTTAAGTCAGCTAACGTTTTAGTATAAACCAAATGGACTATACTAGAGAATAAGAATTAGCTAGAATTGCATACCTTGTAAATGACAATGGAAAGGGTGTTATTTTAGAACCTTTGGATCTCAAGGGTTGGGCCTTATTTATTGAGTTGAGCCTCATGGGTCAATAAATCTTAAATGATTAAACATTAACTCAAATATATGTAATTAAGGGTCATAAATAATAAAAAAAACTAATGAATAACTAAAAACTAAAATTACCCACATCACACATATTTCACAATAAAAAAATTAGTATCTTTGATACGAATTTTGGAAATCATTGAAACCACAAGTAGGGATGGCAATTTTGGAAATTTATTATAAATTGATAATAATAAATTTTGTGTAAATAATATTTAATAAATATATATTTCTCTCATTTTTTCATTTAATTTAATTTAAAATGGGAAAAAATGGCCGAACCGCTCTGGCCCCCGACCCATGGCGGATCGACCCGCACTGCCCCATTCTAGGCACGGGGCGGGTCTGGGTCCTGGCCGACCTGCCTCGACTCGCCCTATTGTCATCCCTAACCACAAGTGAAGATATAATGTTAGAATTCTCAACTGAGATCAATTTCTTCAAAGCTATAAATTTACGAGTAAAACTATGAAAGAAGATCAATGGACATTGACATGGCCACACATTTTATGTCACATGAAGAGGGGCATTAATCAAATTAAATAAATATTATAATGTTGTTTTATATATAGCAATAAAAAAATGCCCCTCTTCAAAGAATTATAAATCAACTTACACTTCCTTCAACTCCGACCGCCCCACACAAACACATCGGACAAAAAGCTAGATAATGATGATTGTTAATATCAGTGTTCCGCACTATATTGGCAATTTTCCTACTTTACATGTATTTATGGAAAATTCTTGTTCAAACAATAAATGCAAAAAAATATTTGTATTTATGGAACGTTCATGTTCTAACAATAAACACACAAAATATTAGTATTTGTTGATCTTCTTATAACATGTTGACTTAAAAGATATTCACCAGCATGTTGGAGATGTGGAGATACGTTATTACCATATAAAAGAAGTTCCTGAAGCTTTTTGGAAGGCAAAAATGTGTTAAATCAGTGACAAGCTATTAAGGAAGATATGATACACTTCAAGAAAGAAACATGTATCAACAATATCTCCTCCCAAGTTCTATTGTATTCTTAGGGTTATGAGTCTCTAAATACATGAACTCTGGTAAAGTCTAGAAATGGGGGGTTGAATACACTTCACAATTTTTTGATTTTTCAAATTAGAGTTTAAAGAAAAGTAGTTAATTAAATCAATATTCAGCTGAAGAATTAACCACTAAACAGATCTCTTGACATAGCTGTTGATAGAGTAACTCAGCTTAAAAATAACAACCTTTTAGAAAATCAATATTTTTTAACAACAACAGAAGTCTTACACCCTTACAATTTTTCATAATCAACACACGTGTATTTAAAAAATTATTAAGCAAGATAAATAATGATGTGAGTAACAGAATGTAAAGTGCATGAATTTTAAAGGCACGTATGTTTATAGTGGTTCGAGGATGTGGTAATTTCTCTACGTCCACTTTGTTCTCCTACTCTAAGAGGTATTTCGTTATGTATCAAGTAACTTTAGATACAAATTACAAATAGTCCTAGCAGTTTTGATCACACAACCTACTGCCACCGAACTTAGCTCTTCACTAGACTCATCTAGTTACTTCAGCTCACTAATGATGCAAGACTTGTTCACACAACCCTCTTGAAATCTTCAACCCTTAGTTCGACAAGAACCTAACTGCACACATTCACTTTAAGGTAATGTAGACCCCGATTTACTTTCACAGGTTTTTCTCTTCAACTGTTGATACAACCTTCATCTTCGACTTGAGTGTTGGATAAGGTGTTTTTAGATGAAGCTTGAGGATATTAGATTTAAGCTCGAGATATAATTTTTTTTTGCTTTGCAAATTTGCTTGTTCTCTTATGTCTCCTTTTTCTCTCTGAAATTTTCTTCAACATTTATAGTGTGGATTTGAATTTTGTCCATTGAAGATATAGACAAATTCAAATTCCACCATTGGACAGTTGGCATGTCTTTTCTTGCAGCTTTGATTTTGACCTTTCCTTGTATTCTTTTGTCTTCTGCTGAAACATGGCAGTCTGCAGGTGCCTTTCTATTGGTTAAGTCTCCTTTGCTTTATTAAATGTTTTCCATTTTTATGACCAAACATCATAATATGATGATTTTAATGTAAATCATTTTTGGACTCAGTGCAACAAATTTTTTCCAGTTGACTTAATCCTTTAGTTGCTTTACCCTCTTGACTGATTTTTGAATCTTTTGAGATGTAAGTCTTCTGAATAAGTCTTTTGTCTCAACTCTGTTGTCAGTCTTCTGCTTCGACTTGGCTGGCATTACTCTGATGAGAGTCTACTGAATCTTCATTACTCAGTTGCGAGTCTTCCAAAATGTTTTTAGCGAGTCTTCTAAAAGGCTTTTAGTAAAATAATTTTGAATCAGCCTAAGTCCTATCTATTACATATGTAAAAATTACATAGAAATTGGGGTGCCAACTTTCTAATACATAGTTTTCTATGCATCATCAAAATCTATACAATATATTTCCTAACAAAATTTAATTTGACCCAAATTATATTAGGTTGATAACTGTTTGCCAAAGTTGGCAATCGTTTGGTAGCCTAGTGATAAGACGTTTGTAAAATTAGGTATGTATCTAGATTTGATTTCTACCTTTCTTCTCGCCCATGATGTGTACTAAAAGAACTATTATCTTAAGTTAAAAATTAAGTAAGATTCCATACTAAAATCCAATAAGTCCAAATTCTAAAATGTTACTCTACAATTATCTTAGAAAATATCTAAAATATTGGTTGAAGAAAGTTTGTGGAAAAATCTTAGGAAATATCTACAATATTGTTTAAAGAAAGTTTGTGGAAATTTCTAGTGAGTTAGATATTTTCTAGATAGAATTGTAGCAACTTAGATTAAATATATCATAGTCATTGTTTAGGGGTGTGTTGTAGTATAAATATTGGTGGTCTTGATCATTTTGTAGACTAAAAAAACTTGTAAGAAAAATATGTTATTGTTCTTCATTGATGAGACATGCCCTTGTTTCCTTTGTAAGAAATTTACAGTTAAGGAAATTGAGCTCTGAAGCTATGCAGATATATAAAAATAAATAATTACATTGAAAATAATTGTCGACACTAACCGATTTTGTGTGAAATTTTGTGAATCATTATCTACTTGCCTCGTTTTGAAAATATGAAATCTCCTTGCAAATGGTTTTGGTACCCAAATTATCTTGTCAAATCCTCTAATACAAATTAACCCTTTGATGAAGCAATGTTGAATTTCCTCCATTACCAGGCCTCTACAAATCGATGACACTAAGTTCCACGCTCGTCTCCGTAGATTCCAAACTCGTTCTTCGGGGACAACTATTGGTTGTTGACTAGATTCATCATCATCAAAAACCTCATTGACTTGAAAGTTTGAGTGGTAATGATCATCTAATAGTTGTTTGAGAATGTATTAAATGTTACGGATAGTGCCCTTAAAGCAATTAGGAATTATTTTTTACTATCAATAATACGACATTTATTTTTGAACACTAGTACTCATTGTATGAATTTTGCTGAACAACATGAAAATCCCTAGTTTATTTACTGTAACCATAATCTTAGTATAAAAGTATTGTATACAAGAGAATCAAGATTATGGATAATAACCATAAAAAATTAAGTCTATGGTGAAATAATTAAAGTACGAGATCTTTAATTCAGACATTGTTTTGTGTGTTTTTGTTAGTATTTTGTGTGGTTATTTTGATTTCATTTCCATAATTTTCATAGTATATTTCATGTTTGTTTGTGTTTGTGTGTTTTGTTGTTGAGTCTATTTTTGTGTGTTATACTTGTTTTTGGTGGAAAAGTGTAGGTAGAACGAAGAAGGAACGAAAAGTGGGCTAAGAGAAGTGAACAAGGAAGAAATTAGGTGAACGGTCGTTCCCGAAGAAGCATGTCATTCGTGAGAATAAAAGTGTGGCACGGCCGTTCCCAAAAAGGCCTCTTAGAAAAGTTGTCGGTCGGTGACCGTTCCTCTGGCCGTTCCCGAAGTATCATGCCATTCGGTGACCGTCAAAGCAGAAACTTTGAACGTATATATCAGTGATTTTATCGATTTTTATTAGACTTCTTTTAGGATTTGGACTCTTCCAAGTTGTTGGGGCCTTTGGGCTATATAAGAGGAGTCTCGACTTTAGATATTCATTCATTTAAGCTAGAAACAAGATTTAGAACTCTTCTCTTATCTTTCTCCCTCTCATTCACGTTTGTTTTAGGGCTTTCTTGGGAGATCTCTCAACAACTTGAAAAAGTGTAATTCTTCTCCACCTTTATATTTATCTATTTGATTTTCTGTTGATGTTAATTGCTTCATGATGATGTTTCTGATTATTATCTCTTATTTAATTGAATTGATGAATTTCTCCATGACCTAATTTCTTTGTTCTAGGGTTAGGATGAATTGAATCAAACAAACAAGCATGAGTATCGACTAATTGATTTGCTTTCCTAAATGAATTGCTTTATTTGATAATTGATTGTCTGATCAACTTTTGATTGTTTTGAGGGAATAATTGAGATCGATAGAAGATATTATTCCTAGACTAAATTTATTCAGGGCTTAATAAAAATAGCAAATTATGTAGGGATATCCCTAATCTGTGAATACGTGAGTTATCAGATCTAGGCCTAGTTTTTACCTGTTTGTTATATTTGTTAATTGCATGATCAATTGATATTATGCTTGCAAGTTTGATGAGATAATTCTGAATTCCAAGACGTTTTATCATTTATATTTTTTTATCCAGATCTTGAATATCGTTTTAATAATTAATTTAGTTATTTACAAACCTTAAAAATTGAATTAGAGTGTTAAGGATTTCATTTTCTGTTATTTGTTAATTTAGTTATTTACAAACCTTAAAAATTGAATTAGAGTGTTAAGGATTTCATTTTCTGTTATTTGTGTTGCATGATAATTATTTGTCGGCTAAGTCTTCCGCGAGGGACGACTTTGGTCAACTTGCTACCCTACGATTGATCTCATGCTCTTACAAGCTTCGCTAGATTTATTTTAGATATTTAGCGGTCGAACAAAATTTTAGCGTTGTTGTCGGTGAAGGCTTTAGGCGTAATAATTATTGTGTTTATTTTCCGTAGTTCTAGATTAGGATTATTTTTGTTTATTTTTTTTAGTTTAGTACTCCTTTTTGTTTCTTTTGATTTTTAATTTTATTCAACTAGTGCGTTTGATCTGTTTTTCATGTGTTGTTTATGCAAGAATGTAGAAATCTCAATCGGGACCTTGTTCCTTGCGTGGATGACATTCATTGCGTTGCGAGATGTACAAGAAACGAAGGGGGACAGTTCTACAAATAGTAGCGAGGATTCTCGCGATCACATTCCAAAAGAAGAACAAACAGATGAATCACAGATGGGTGATAATCAAAACAAAAACAACGTGGAGGCAGGACAACCTTCAATGCGTGAGTTCGCACGCCCGGCCATTGGAGCTGCGATCTCTTGAATCACTTTGGGACAAGCACCACGGAACTATGAGCTCAAAACCATACACTTTAATCAGTTGTTGTCATTCTATGGGATACCCAATGAAGATCCTCTTAACTTCATTCAGGAATTCTATTCAGTCATTCAAACTTTTCTCTACAAGGTTTGGATGAGGACCAGCTTAGGATGCGTTGTTCCATACACTCTGAAGGATCGGGCGAAAACTTGGCTTATGTCTCTACCTCATAATTCTCTTATAAATTGGGAGGCGGTGTACGATAAGTTCATGGGTAGATACTAGTCTCATCAGAAAAATTCAGATCTGCGAGGTAAAATAGCCACTTTTAGTCAAATGGAAGGCGAGCCTTTTCATGAGGCTTGGGATCGCTTTTGGGATTTATAGATTAAATGCCCACATCATCACTATCCATTGGAATTGTTAAACTAATTTTTCTATGGTGGATTATCGCAAAATTATCAATATATGGTTGAAAATACCGCTGGGGTGACATGGGTGTACACACGGCCTAGGAAATCTATGATATTCTAGAGATAATGAGCGATAACTTACAATAAAAGAGTGCCAAAGGCAAACGGGCTGTCGTGAATGAAGTAGCTCTGAGCTACGATGTGACAAAAAAATTGGTTGAATTGACTAAGCAAGTACAATTGTTGGCTACAAGGGGACATCCATTTATCCCCCTTTCACCGAATTTGAGTCTTGCGGGGTTTGTGCAGAATTTGGTCATGGAGCTAATGTTTGTAATGATATCTCTCAGACGTACAATTCAGGTTGGCGGGACCATCCGAACTTTAGTTAGGACAGTTCACAAAATCGCTCTCGTATCTATCCGAGGCCACCACAACCCCAAGGCCATCCAACCAACCAATCAAGGGCTCCATCTATTGAAGAAGACTTGAATTCCTTTATTCAGATCAGTAAGCAAACACAAGAAGGTAACAACAGGTGGTTTGAATTTATGGAATCTTCGTTTAAGCATCTTGAAACTCAAGTTGGTGAGATTGCTCGACATGTCTTCAAGCAAGACACACTTTCTAGTCAACCAGCGCAAGCTCAATCCATCACCGTTCTTTAATTTGGTGAGATTTCTGATCATGAGATTGAGATTCCATTTTCTATTGTCTCGTCTAATCCTGCAGGTATCGCGAACATAGAAAAATAAGTTAATGCAAGTAAAGAAGACATGAATATGGAGGTAAGTACGGGATTGCCTTTCCACATACTTTATATTCCGTCCCTTAGTCCATGCCCAAAACAAGATCCAGGTAGTTTCACTATTAATACATCTTTTTGATCTAGGAGCTAGAATAAACCTTATATCTTACTCTATATTTAAACAATTAGGTTTAGGAGAATTGAAGTCCAAATGGCGGGTTACGTTTGCAACTTGTTGATTGGGTTATTAGGCACCCCACCGCATTGTTGAAGATATTTTAGTCCAAGTAGGTGATTTTCAGATTCTCACTGATTTTGTTGTCTTGGATAAGGAAAATGATAAAGGTAAACTTAAAGATCATGCTATATTATTGGGTAGACCATTCATGGCCACAACCAATACCTTGATTCATGTCAAAACTAGAAAACTGAGTATGAATGTCTTAGGAAAAACTGTAACATTTTCAATTTTTTATATAGCTCATAGTCCTGCATGTGTCTTGAATGATGCTTTTATTGTTGACTCTACCGATTTGGACGTGAAAGATGTCATATGGCAGGAAGACAATATGATTTAAAGCGCAAGTCAATCGAATAAAAATTTCAAGGTGGTGGTGGAGGTCTTGCTCGATGACCCGCCATGACTTTCTCCATAGGTATCGTCAAGCTAAAGACGTTAAATAAGCGCTTTTGGGATAACCCAAGTTTTTTCTTTTTTTATTTTTCTTTATTTTTCTTTTCTTTTTATATTTTTTCGACTAACTGTATCTAATGGTTTAGTTGAGTTTTTTTTTCTTTTTGTATAAATAGATATATATATATATAATAGTTATTTTAAAAAATAAAAATATAGTAAAAACGATGGCGAACAGTTACTCGCACAAAGACCTACACGTCGTTTGGTGCGCGGTTGGCCTAGCCCTTTGTGCAGCTCCTGCACATTGTTTGCCCCCGTTCGACAAGCATCGGCCTCTGTCGGTACGCCGTTCGGTGACCGTTTGACATTGTTTACTAAAAAAATTGAAAAATCTGCAATTTAATTTTTTTAGAGTTTATCTTTTTGGGTATTTTTGTTCTCCTTTACATGTCTTTTGCAGGACTATCGGCGTGCATTTTTTACTTAACTAATGTGCCATTATCATATTTATCAGGGATGTCTCTTTTTCCCTTCTCTTTTATTTTTACGCATTGAGGTCATTGCGTGATTTAAGTGTGAAGGAGCGATTGGCTGCTATTTATGTGTTATAGTTGCATGTGGTTATTTCTTTTACTAGCCCTTTGATTGTTTAAGCTTAATAATAGTGTTGTTTAGCTAATTACTTGAAATATATGTAGCAATTTGAGTTTTTATTATAAAATAACACCGTGAATTTGATACATAGGATTTGACTAAATTGTTAATCAACCCTTGTGATAGACAAATAAGGCGATGGTTAAATGATAGTTTAGGTTGTGGGGCTTGAATTGCGAAGTTTCACGATGTGAACTAAGTTAAAAACCTTGTTTTGATTTGTGTATATACACTAGCGCGAAAAAAAAAAATAGAAAGGAAAAGAGAAACACCTAATCAAAAAAAAAAAAAAAAAAAGCGCCAAAAAAAAAGAGAAGAAAAAAAAAGAGCAAAGAAAAAAGATATAGATCAATCAAGATTATACTCCGCTCATGAGTTGCTTAATAACGAGGAGCGTTCATGAGCCTCGTGTTTGTCTTTTACGTAAAACGGCGGCTCAAATATGAGTATGGAAAACCACCCTAGGAGACTTTGGAAAACAATTCAAA
The DNA here is from genome assembly GCA_016081115.2 of Rehmannia glutinosa. Lineage (NCBI taxonomy): Eukaryota > Viridiplantae > Streptophyta > Magnoliopsida > Lamiales > Orobanchaceae > Rehmannia > Rehmannia glutinosa. Next base: position 66,627 of record JABTTQ020000260.1, on the reverse strand, counting down.
GTTTATACCTAGTGGAAGAGTATATCGAGCGTTCTAGCAAAAACAAATCAAAAAACAAATGGTTCATGGCTAGCAATTGCGTGATTTGTTGTGCATATGACAGGGTTACAACCTTTGACACGGATTTGAAACCAAGTAAGGAGGGCCGAACACCTTAACTAACTATTAACCTTAGCCGAATGAGTCTGTTGTGAAGGTTGGGGATCAATGCAGGATAACTCGAGGTGGATAGACGTGGTGTGATGGATGAATTGACGCTCAAATTGAACATAATATTTCTTGTTGGATTTCTAGGGTTATTATTTGCTTGAGGACAAGCAAAAGGCTAAGTGTGGGAGTTGTTTTGTGTATTTTTATTAGTATTTTGTGTGGTTATTTTGATTTTAATTTTATATTTTTCATAGTATATTTCGTGTTTTGCTTGTGTGTTTGCGTGTTTTGTTGTTGAGTCTATTTTTGTTTGTGTTATGCTTGTTTTTGGTGGAAAAGTGTAGGTAGAATGAAGAGGAAAGGAAAAGTGGGCTAAGAGAAGTGAACAAGAAAGAAACTAGGTGAACGAACAGTGAACGGTCGTTCAATGGCCGTTCGTGTTGGAAAAAATAAAGGGAACGGTCATTCCCTGGCCGTTCTCGAAGAAGCATGTTATTCATATTGGAAAATATAAAGGGAACAACCATTCTCGAAGAAGCATGCCATTCGTGAGAAGAAAGCATGGAACGGCCGTTCCCAAAAAGGCCTCTCTGAAGAGTGGATATTCGATGATCATTCCTCTGGCCGTTCCCAAAGTAGCATGTCGTTCGGTGACCGTTCAAGGTAGAAAATCTGAACGTATATATCAGTGATTTTATCAATTTTTAGTAGACTTCTTTTAGGATTTGGACTCTTCCAAGTTGTTATGGCCTTTGGGCTATATAAGGGGAGTCTAGACTTTAGGTATTCATTCATTTAAGCTAGCAACAATATTTGGAGTTCTTCTTTTCTCTTTCTCCCTTTCTTTCACATTAGTTTTAGGGTTTTCTTGGGAGATCTTTCTACAACTTGAAAAAGTGCAATTCTTCTCCACTTTTATTTATTTATTTGATTTTCTTTTGATATTAATTGCTTCATGATGATGTTTGTGATTATTATCTCTTGTTTAATTGAATTGATGAATTTCTCCGTGAGCTAATTTCTTTGTTATAGGGTTAAGATGAATTGAATCAAACAAACAAGCATGATTATTGACTAATTGATTTGCTTTCTGAATGAATTCCTTTACTTGATATTTGATTGTCTGATCAATTTTTGATTGTTTTGAGAGAATAATTGAGATCGGTAGAAGATATTATTCCTAGACCAAATTTATTCAGGAGTTAGATATGAATCAAAAATGTATTATCTGACTGGCTTAATGAAAATAGCAAATTATGTAGGGATAGTCCTAATCTGTGAATACGTGAGGTATCAGATCTAGGCCTAGTTTTTACATGTTTGTTATATTTGTTAATCACGTGATCGATTAGTTGATATTCTGCTTGCAAGTTTGATGAGATGATTCTGAAATCCTAGACATTTATCATTTATATTTTTTTATTCAGATCTCGTGTGTTAGTTTTGAATATTCATTTTATTAATTAATTTAGTTATTTACAAACCTTAAAAATTGAATTAGAGTATTTAGGATTTTATTTCTGTTATTTGTGTTGCATGATAATTATTTGCCGGCTAAGTCTTCCGCGAGGGATGACTTTGGTCAACTTGCTACCCTACAATTGATCTCGTGCTCTTGCGAGCGTCGCTAGATTTATTTTAGGTATTTAGTGGTCGAACAGACATCACTAATGCAATTCTGAATGTGATCGTCTTATCCAGACCGTCGATGTGGATACATCTAAACGAGGGCATTTATCTATGATTTGATCATATAGTACTTGGATTGAATTACTTTAAAATTTTCATACAAATTCCGTTGTAGAAATGAAAATCAAATTAAATTATAAGTTGAATGGATAAATCTTAATCCTGAGTGATTATAGACTCTTGTTTATTTCTTATATGTAAAAGTTATTTTGTCTCCTCATTATTTCCAATCTCATTCTCAATATTTTCAATTTCATCTGGGGTTGCAAATGAACCAAGTCACTCGTGAGCTGTTCGGAGTTCGATTCGATAAAAGGTCGTTCGAGTTCGTTTAGTGAGGCTCATTAAAATAAACGAACCAAACTCAACCTTAGAGATATTCGGTTCATTAGCTCGTGAACAGGCTCGTTAGTAAGCTCATGAATAGGCTCGATAGCAAGCTCGTATAAATTAAACTAATAATTTGACTTTAATATTAATTTTTCATATTTTTACTTATGATAATATAAAAATATTTCAATAAACTAATTTGTTTGAATAAAATTATAAGTTTTAGTATATATATTATGCGCTTTAGATATATATAATTTTATTTTTGTAATAAATTGAAGAATAATTTGATTTATAATTAATATTTACTAAGCTCGTTGAGGCTCGATAAAGTTCGTGAGCCATCAATATGTTCGATAATTTTAGGCTCGAGTTCAACTCGATAATAAACGAGTCAAACTCAAATACTCGTCGGCTCGGTTCGGTTCGATTGCAATCCTAATTTCATTCCCGTGCTACAAGTGGTATGTGGCTTGGAGATTCGGATCCGGTTTGGATTTTTTTTTTTTTTTTTGTTTGAGGGGATCTGGTTTGGATTTTGATCGTTAAGTTGTTACTTGTTAGATGGGCCCATTAGTGTATGTGGGCTTAGTCCAGCATGAAGCATCCAGGTACAAAAAAGCCACAGAAATTGAAATTTCTACATATAATTACCAATCCCCACCCTACCCCCACCCCACCCCAAAAATAAAAACTTATCAAAATTTATGTAATCAAAAATTAAAACCTTTTCTATTATTTTTTTTGAATTTTAATTGTTGTCACTAAAATAAGGGGAAAGCATATAGAAAAAAAAAAAACCGACCCATTTTGCTAGAAAAATTAATGGACCTTTTTTTTTATTCTATTGCCATTAATTAAAATGTCCAACAATATGATTTTTTTTTCAATTTGAAATGACATCAGTAAATCAAGTTCAAGTATAGCATCAGCATGTTATAATTCAGAAGGCATGATATGAAAAGTTCAACAGCCTTGAACAATAAGCAAGAAAAAACTTCTCCATCACCACATCTATACCTAGTTTTCAAGCCAAAAATTCTAACCCTAAAACGAGACAGATTTTTTTTATTTATTTATTTTAAGGGGAAAAAGGGAAAGCTTTTACAAAGTCTTGATACTTAATTTTGGAATTGATGGAGACACATTTATTCATATAATATTTGTAATTCAAATTGGTACCAAAAATCAAGATACCTAGGTTGTAATGAGGCTATGTTGTGATCCATAAATTTTACAGAAGAAAATGGTGTTTTCGGTGTTTTTCTCACTTCAAATGACGACAATACTTAGTGTTTTATGTTTTTTTACCTCCCCCAAACAAAATCCAAGAATGAATAGCATTACAATTTATACATGATAAAAAAAAAAACTCATGTCAAAATAGTCTAACGGGCCAACATTCGTTGAGAAGGTCTTATGTGAGATTGTCTCATGGATCTAAGTTTATGAGACGGATCCTAAATACATACAAAAATATGAAAAAATTTCATGGGTATGGGTTTGAGCCAAAATTCTATTGAAATATAGGATCTGCCTCATGGATTATATCCATGAGACTCTCTCACACAACACTACAAGGAAATTCTAGTTTACCGATAGAAATGATTTTGTTGCCAAATTTTACAGTTACCTACATAATATCTACAAAATAAAAAATATTATTTTTTCCTAAATTATACCGATAAATTACCGACATTTTCTCAATTTTCCGACAGATTTTATGTAGTTAATTTACCAACAGTTTTAGATTCTGTAAGTAAATATTTTACCTACAATGATTTTTCCTACACTTTATAATTTTCTTAATATTTACATACATATTTTTCTGTAGGTAAACTGGTTTTTTCTTGTAGTGCAAGTTTTTGTGAAATCCATTATACGGATCCCAAAACCGATCGGGTGACGTTTTTGTAGTATTAGCAATGACGTTTTTGTAATATCAAGGGACCGGTAAAGTATTAGTACATAGTTCACTTGAAAGTATTAATTTGTAATATTGGACAATGTTATAGTATCACGAGAGCGTTGAAAAGTATTAGTATGTAGTTTACTTGAGAATATTTAATAGCCCCCCTAAAAAGTAGTATTTTTTCCGTCAAAAGTATTACTCATCCCCGTGAAACGTATTAGTAGTTCCTCTAAAAAATATTAGTTTTTTCCCAAAAGATTTTTAGTAATTCTCGTGAAAAGTATTACTTTTTCTAATAAAAAAGTATTAGTAGTCTCATTGAACTGTATTAGTAGATCCCCAAAAAAATATTAGACATTATGCTAGATCGTTACGTTAACGAGTCGGTGAGATCTGTTAGGTTGTATCCATATCTAACTGTTACACCGTCTAACAGGAGACTAATTGCCTCTTTATATATATCATATATAGGGATAATTACAAAAACTTTCTCGAGGTTTAGTATAATTACAAAAAACCTAGTTATTTTAAAATTAGAAATACTCCTTCGGCATTTGCTTCTCTATTACAAATTGCACTTTCAAGAGGGAGTATTTTGTTAGATAAATGCAAATCTAAAGGGGATGTTTGTAATTTTGTAGTTGGAGTTTTTTGTAATTAGACTAAACCTAAGGGTGATTTTTGTAATTATCCATATATACATCTACATAATCAACATGTACTGTCTAGGTATCAACTTGTTTTGGGCATCATATATATATATATATATATATATATATATATATATATCCATTATCAGAAACTGGCGTAAGCCAATGTTTGAAACACTCAACTGATGATGTCTGTGTCCAATAAAAAGCAATAGGAGTAATCAGTCATGCATGTGCCCAGTCAAATTTGGCAATCTTATTCTCATGCCCATGAATCAAATCATAATCCTTGATAACCAAATATGGAAACCTTAACATATCAATTTCTAACCAAAAAAACTAGATACTTGAGTATGTGTTTTTTTTTTAATAACCAAATATGAAAACCTAACATATGAATTTCTAACCAAAAACAAAAAACCAAACAAAAAAAAAAACAAATATTTGAGTATATCAAATGGGGTTGAAAAATGAACCAACACTACAAGAAAAATGATCTATCCCAACACAAATTTAATGACGCTACCAAAAAGCATCACTATAAATAAGTATTTAATGACGTTTTCTAAAAAGTGTTGTAAATTATAGAAATTAGTGACACTTACTAGAAAGCGTTAGCATTTTAGTAAATTTAATTACACTTTTATTGAAGTGTCATTATCTTAATAAAATTACCGACTTTTTTATAAGTGTCACGATAGTTATAGAATTTACTTACGCTTTTTTATTTGTGTCCTTAAATGACAACGCTTAGTAAAAAGCGTCATAAAATTGATGACACTTTCTAATTCTCGTTACTCGATCCGAGATCGATCGTGAAAAACTCGTTTGAGCTCGATTTGTTAATATAACGAACCAAATTTGAACGCATTTTTATGTTCGATAAGATGTAAAGCACAACTCAAGCTCGACTCGATTAAAAAAAGAATAAATTATGTGTTAAAATATCAAGCTACTCAAACTCGATTCATGTTCGCTCGACTAAAGTTGGTTCGAGCTCGATTAAAGCTGGTTCGAGCTCGATTTGATAATTATCAAACCAAGCTCAAACACAATTTTTGAAGATCGATTAAAATTCAAACAAACTCGGACAATAATATGGTTCGATTCGACTCGTTTTACACCCCGATATATCAAACACCTAATTTGGGCTACTTACAAAAAAAAAAAAAAATCAGAGATATTTAAAAATTACAAAAAAAAACAAACTCAGGTTTGATTTTGTCTTAAATTTTATATTTTTATTAAGTATAGGGAAGTTTGAAATATTTTTGTTTATGAAAAGGAAAATATAAGATGAAATAAAATATCAATGTGTTATTGTAGTTTTCAAAAATTCTGAGTTTTTATTTTTTTAATAATTAGCCGGAACTTTAGGTTTTTTTTTCTATGTAATTATTCCTAAACTGTATAATGCAAGAATAGGAACAGATAGATCAATCCACTTAAATATTCAAGAAAACCATGGACAATTGTTAGTGTATTATCATGGAATTAGCCCAATACATGAAACTGATTTGATTGGTTAAAACATAGAAATTCAGTGGAAAATTCTTAGAGAAATTTCACTAATTAGTAAACTTTTTTTAAAGGTTTTGTACAATCACCACTTTGAACCAAAGTCTATAGTGGAAAATTTGAGGAAAATTACACCAAGAAATATTGCAAAGTCAAGCTCACTAAATAGACCAAAAATTACAACAATTTTCATTCTTTTTCCTTTTCTTTTAGCATAAAATTACAACAGTTTTAGAAACAAGAAAACACTATTTTCTAACTTTAGAAATACTTAATTACTTGACAGTCTTAAGATTTTATCTTTCACCTGTATATATATACACACTATATATATAATACATACTCCCACCACCTCAACACTCTTAAGTCCCTGTTTGTTTGTGAGATTTTTAACATATTCTGAGAACAGAGGAATGGGAAGAAGTCCTTGTTGTGACAAGAGTAAAGTGAAAAGAGGGACTTGGTCTCCAGAAGAAGATGCTACTCTCATAAATTATCTCAACAAACATGGCACTGGAGGAAACTGGATAGCTTTGCCTCAGAAAGCTGGTAAATGACCCCCACTCTCTCTGTTTTGAGTTTTTTTTTTTTTTAAAAAAATAAATAAATAATGGCTGATTTTAATGGAAAATAATGCAAGCTAGGATACATGTTTTATAATTTCAAGTATAGTGAACTTGCAATTTGTTTCTCACTTGGGACAACTTTTGTTAACAAAAGTACATGTCCAAAAATCCACATTGGTTACACATAATTCAAGGTTGATTTTGTTATTAGCTAGCTTCTTTGCTTAAAGCCTGAATAAGCTATACTTTCCTCAACAGTAATTTTTTTGGGTTAATTACCAAAACTACCCATGAAATTTAGCCTAATGACAAAAAAGCCAGTTATTTTTTTAAAATTACAATTCCTCCCCCACCCCCACCCCCCAAAATTTTTTTTTTAGATTACAGAATTGCACCATCAAGAAGCCTAGGGAGTATTCGTTAGGTAATTACAAACCCCCAATGGGGTAATTGTAATTTTAAAAGATAACTGGAGATTTTGGTAATTAAACTAAACTCTAGGGGTAGTTTTTGTAAATATCCCTAATCTTTTTCCTTCCTATTCATTTCTTCAAGAGTTTCTAAAACCAGCTCATCTATATTTCACATGAATATTGTCTTCTTAAAACTTAAATTACATGGCCTTAACTTATTACAATTTACAATGATGATTTGGTTAATTTCACCTGATATATTCCTTGAAATTTATCCCCTCTCTTTCAACCACTACTCTCAACTTATTAAAAAATATTCACCTGATTTATAACGTTTTGGCTTCTCAGGTCTTCGACGTTGTGGAAAGAGTTGCCGCCTCAGATGGCTTAATTACCTTAGACCAGATATTAAGCATGGTGCTTTTACACAAGAGGAAGCAAATATTATATGCAGTTTATACAATAGAATTGGAAGCAGGCAAGTTATAATTATTAACACATACTAGTATAAGCTAATGCATTATAGCAGATAAATTTTAATTTTTCTCATGATAATCCCAAAACTCAAGTAAATTCACTCCATTATTCTCACATAGTATGAGTAACTGCTTTTCCTTTTTTATTTATTAATTTAATTTATTTTTTTAATTTTAAATTATAGATGGTCTGTCATAGCTTCACAACTGCCAGGAAGAACAGACAATGATGTGAAAAACTACTGGAACACAAAGTTGAAAAAGAAACTCATGGCCACACACAGTGTTAGTATTCCTCCTACTTGTAAGAGTAGTATCGAAACTGCCACTGCCGCCTCTCGCACCACCACGATTTCCGACAAGGCTACTATTTTCCGAGCATCGACAAATTCACTAACAACTTCTCCAGAGCCATTCCTAACTGACAACACTACTGGCCTAGTGAATGCCAATGCAATAAGTACTGTTTCATATGAACCCGTAAATTTTACCTTTCCAAGATTCATTCTTGAAGGGTCAAGTAATTTTTCAAGTGTTAATAACAATTGCCCATATTCTCTATCTCATCAAAATTCAAGCCCTTTTAGGCCATTTGCTTTAGGGATAGATGAAAACTATGGAGTTAATGGGATTACAATGGATGAATATTCATGTGAAGTTGTGAGTGGGATTTGGTCTCAAGATGAAGACTTTGGAGCTGATAGTAATGATGCAGATTTGTTTAGTATTTTGCAAGGAGTGAGTCAAAGTCATTAACTAACTTATACCAAATTGTGAAGGACAGAGATATGTGTTTTCATGTGCTAATTGAGTTGTTATTATGTCATATGCATGAAAACAAATTGATGTAAGCAAAGGAAACTAAGAAATTGTCAAAGAAACATGATGTTTTTCTTTTGTTTATTCTTATTTGATGCATTAATTAGTAGTTTATGTAACTTGGGTGAGTCAGAAAGACAGGAGCATCAGATGTAAATTTCTTTCATGAAATATTAGGGCAAGTATTTAATTTTAGAATTATTACATATGTGCATGCCATGTCTCATACATAATGCAAATTTAGTACGGGGATGTTTTGCAAAAACTTCGCTTAGAAAAAGTGATTTATTGTAAAAGTAATTGAGAAACAGAAATTTGTAGTATTTTCAAATAGAATCATAGTTGAAAGTGTTTGGTGAAAAATAAATTATAAAAGTGATTATTTGTTTGTAAAACCAAAAGCATATAAAAAAAAATCTAAATCACCAATCTCTCTGTTTTTCTCCATTTTTTTAGAATGCTTTAGATTCTAATTAAGTGAAGCAAATCAGAATCAGAACTTGTTGAGATATAACACTTGTGAGTTGTCCCACATTGATTAATTAAGGGAAGAGAGCCAACTTTATAAGCCAAGTGAAACAGATATTCCTCCTATCACCAATTGGTTTTAGGATGAAACTTCACTTGGTGGGCTTAGACTCTCACATATTGGGACGCCTACGTGTGACCGTCTAACCCCTCCCCCCCAATTTAACAGAAGTTGGCAATTAAAAACATTAAAAAATGAATTTTTTCAACCAAAAGCTGAGAATCGGTTTTTTTTAGCAATTGCAAATACTAGCTCTATATATATTGTGGGATGTCAATTTTAGTGGCACTTTTCTGCTTTTTTACTGTTCCAGACACAGAAAGAGAAAGTATAGCATCAACGTCTTCTTGTCTCTGTCTTGCATGACTCATCACCAAGCATCAACATCTATAGATGTTACCCAAATGCTCACTAAAAAAAGCTTTTTAAGGACATTATCAATGTACACTACAAAAGCCTTATATAGTACGTGCAATTGATTGTAATTTGTAACTAATAAAATTTCATGCATCAAAGCAACCCCAGCATGTAAAGATTCAGTAACTTTCATGTTAAGGTAATGAATCATCAAATTTTCATAACATGCAGCAATAGTAATCTGCGAGCATACATAATAATAAATGTTTTATTCACAAATTTATGACACATTTATGTAGCCAAACGAAGAAGAAATGCGAAAACAGAAAGTACGACACACATTCACTAAACTCAACTTACGAACCACACACATCACATTTCCCCCTTAAATAAGAGTTTTAAGTCGCCGAATATTATTTCAACTAACATTTGATATTATACTTTAGGTTCGCCTGATCCGAGGATATATCAAATTTCATCAAATATCAGTTCACAGCTTGAGTAAATATATCGACCCAAATAACAATGCAACGCTTGAAAATAGACTTGTGTCCCCAAGGATGCAAAATATATAAGGAACAGGTAAAACAACACATTCCACACTAACATGTCACAATATGAATGCTTAAAACACACTTTTTCCCTGCCAAACTGAAGTTGAATAAAAATTATTTAATGTCATCTATACAGTTTTTCTTTTCTGGAAAATGCACATCCATGAAATTTGATCTGAAAATAAGGGCAGCAGCTCAAGCCATGATCTCTCCATTATAAGTACAGCCAATTTTTTTACAGTTTCTTCAGGCTTTGGAACTGATATCTACAAGGCAGCAATCAAAATACCAATCAATTATTGTGCATCACTCCGAAATTCTTTTCAAACAATGCTGCACAAGGAAATCCAACAAAAACAAAAATGACATAAAATTATAATGTGAAACACTTTAGACAACATTAGCTCGAAAGGCATGGCATTGTCAATAATGACCAACAATAGCAACAATCAAACATCACATGAAGTCGCAGTATTATCTGTCATCAAGAATGCGAGATCTGTGAAACGGAATTGGAAAGCAGGTTGTTGCTTTACGTGTATATGGTTATACATCAGGATGCTTGAATAAATCAGAACTTATTACCATTTAAAAATAAATATATTAATTCATGATTTCCTTTTTCCGTTCTTCGAAAAGTCTAAATAAATACCAAATTGACAGGTAAATATAACTTTTTTGTAAATAGCATAAAGTGGCAGATATCCATTCTTTCAGTATCTTTGTGACATGCCATAATTGAAGATTTCTCGAGTTGCTAGAATTTCCATTAAAAAACCCATCATAAACAAACTGGTCTTGTTATCCAGCTATCAGATGAGAAGCCGGGGGCGTTGCAGACATCAAAGGATAATTAGCAAATATATTATACTAGCATTTATAACTATGTCTATCCTTCAGGCTTCATCCCAAATGTGAACACAACAAGTAACCATTCTGCTAACTGATTTGCAAACTAATTTCCCATACGACTCATAGATCAAGAAGGGACACGCATAGATAACAAGTTCTGGAAACCCTAAAAGAAGAAAACCTGTGCTATATGTTCAGTGGAGAAGCCCAATCATTGCATATGCAATAACCCACTACTAAAAACCAAAACAAAACCTCACTCAGCACTTTAGCCAATATTGCATTTAATTATGTAAAAACATAGTTATTAAAGCGATGAGCGATGCCAAGGCAACAAGTCATGGCCTAGGCGACAAAAGGCGATGGTCTAGCCATGCAAGGCGACAACAACTCAAAAACATGTTATATACTTATATTCTTCTAAAAATCAACTGCGGAAAATAATAAATCATATCAAACAATAATAAACTATATCAAACACCAATAACAATCATCAAGCGGGTTTTTATTGCTGGTTTTTACTTTTCACTTTGTGTTTCACATCGCAAACGGGTTTTTGGCCATAGAGCCCTAAAGTTTTTAAGGGTCTTTTTACTAAAAACCCTTTTCAATTTTTTTTTAAAAAGAAAAATCCAAAATCGTCTTGCCATTCGCTTCTCCCAAAAGCGAGGCCTCGGCGAAACAGACGGTGGCTTCACCATTTTTGTGGCCCAAAGGTGCACTGAGGCGACAAACCGTGACCTATGGCCTAAGGTGGCCTAGGTGTGGCCAAGGCCGACTTTAATTAAAGGTGTGTATAAATCACCTCTAACATAAAAAGCAAACAATCTTCAACAGCACATTTCTTTAACTATTAAAATCTAGGAAATATTAAGATCTCTTAAATTAAAGGGCCCAAACATTTTCTATAACCATAATCTTTATCTTTGTTAAAGTAAATTGTGCTGGTTTCATTAATTAGAAGTAACCGAAGGAACAAATTACGAGTTCCTCATATAAAGTAATCAGATGGTAACAACAACGAAACTACGCAAGTAATAAAATAGGTCAGGAAAATGACCTCCTCAAAGGGCCATCTCCTCTGCAATTCGGCAAGCTCATCATCCTCATCTTCAACCTTATTTGCTGGTTGCCTTCCTGCAGGCACTCTAATAGGAGCAGCAGGAGCTGTTGTTGCAGGTTGCAAAAGTTGTTCCTCCAGCTCAGCACCTTCAAGTTCTTCGAGTTCTGCCTCCAATTCATCCTGCGGACGTAAAACGCGTAAGAAATACTCCCTTCGAAGGAAGAAATGAGAACAAGAAGCTATCAGAACAAAGGCATACCTCATCAAAATCAGCTGCAGCACCAATTGGTGTTGACAGTGCTTCTTGAATTTGTTTCATGTTTTCAGTCTGCTCATTGATTTCATCCATTGTCTTGTCCACGTCATCAATATTACTACATCAGCGAAAGCCAAAGAATATGAGGAAACAAAATTTGTCTCAAGATAACACTGGCATAACCACTATTAGATATGTGGCAGTCAGTAATCTGTTTTCCTTCATAGTTAATGTGACAAACTACTTTTGAAGAAAACAACATAATATTGAACCACAATACATTGTGGAAATAAATTGATGCAGTATATGCAGCCTCTACAAGGCCATACATATTCATTACTTGGATAAATAATATGGATTATGTGAAAGAGTTGGAAGCAATATTATCTACTCTCCATAAAAGTTTTTTCGCCCTCTCCAGTCAAGCATTATAATAAGTTATCCTTTTTTTGTTGGTTCATTACGAGGCTTAACAGTTCTTTTGCACCGACTTAGATTGAAGTTGTGTTTGTTGACTGCTCACAACTTTCTACCCTCTGTAGTCATAATTAATTTGGCACACTTATCAATTTGGAAGTTTGATTGGGATCAACACAACTTACGTTGCCTTCTGCATAGCTTTCATTGCAGCTGCTCCAGTTCTCAAAGCATCAACAGTTTCTGTCGTAGCTTTTGCCCCCTCTAGCATTATCATCTGCAAACAAGGTGCAGCAACAACTTAACAAGAGGGTATGGGGGACAGCAAAAACAGTCAGCAGGAAAAATACATCAACGAATATTTATCAAGAGCACCTGGTCATGAATGCGCAACTGGAAATTCCCAAGCTGTTCAATTTGTTGTTCATAAAGCCTTTTCCTCTTCAAACATTGTATTGCAGCTAAAAACAAATTTGCCACGGGAATTTCATTAAGAAGGTAGCAGCACTTAAATTTCACAAATTCTGAGCACACGGAATTCACTCAAAAATAACAAGCACAAGCCCAATCATACCATGCCATAATGCTGGACTGAAAGTAAGTACAGAATATTCTAAAGCACAATATGGGTAAAACGTAGAATATTGTGACCATAATGTAACACCTAAGACATTTTAAGACCTGGACAGGAAGGAGTGCAGCAGCCAGGATCAAATTAAGAAATGGACTAAATCAAATCAATACATATGATTCTTGATTCTTTGCATGGAAAACTTGATTTTTGACGTAAGGGAAAGACATGTATATCTCCTCTCAGCTCCAGCCAATATATCTTGGCACATTAGTCCAATATTATAGATGACTCAAATGATCAAGACATTCCAGAAAAATGTGACTAGTTGTTCTAGGTACATGAAGCCTCCCCTAAAATAAACTATGCTTCTCCAACATAGCTTATCATACAAGGAGTTCAAAGTTGAAATAAATATTGACTCACAATCATAGCTGTTAAGGACACGAGGCGCAAAGGCCATGATAGTGCCTCAAGGCGCGCCTCGCATGCACGATAAATTTGATTCAAACACACTTCAAGGACCAAATTAAGTACCAAACCTCAAATTAAAACACGCAAAGTTTTCAAAACAAGCATATTAGCATAAGTCAAGTATATGGGTTGACTGCCCTTCAAGTTTGGTTAGGGGATGTCTAAGTATGAGAGTGTAATTGAGGATTTTCTGTAAGAAAACCGTAGCCACTTTTTTTGTTTCCTTTATTAGGTTCTGTCTCTAGACTCCGGTGCTTCTTTTTTTTTTTTTCTTTTGTTATTTTTCTGTCCCAGGCTCCCAGCGTCCCCACCCAAAGGAAAATAGTGAAAATCGTTTTCTTGCCAACATCTTTGGCATGGCGGAGGCGCGCGCCCGGCCAACATCGCCCGCCTCGGTCTTGTAAAGGCGCACGGTTGAACCAATGGACTTGTTGACAACCAGTGCCTTTTAGGTCACAAGATAGCGAACACTGAAATAAGTAAACATACAAGGCATAATAGCTGTGAGATGTAATAAGATAACACAGGCTGGTTTAGAAGATCTGTGCATATAATATTTTGAACAAACATGAAAGTTTTAACCACTACAATATGACAATAATGGTTATCATAAAGCCTGCATTCAGAGGAATGCAGTTAAAGTGAACCTCACATAGAATGAAACCATTCATGGGGTAAAGAAGACCCATCCAGAACATGTTGTACAGAATACAGACAAGGCATGTATTACACTGAGAACTAACATAAGATGCTCGCAGAGCGATGATCTGTTAACAAGTTCCTGAATCCAGAAGCTGGATAAATCGTAGAGTTCTTTGTTCTGAACGAGAGGATAACTTACAAAGCTCTACAGTAAAAGGGTGCATGCAGATTGGGTTGTAGATACTAACAGTAAATCCAAATCCAAACATAAAAAGCACACATTTTTAACCAATACCTTATGTATACAGACATTCCTTGACATGAAAACTAGATTAAAATTGCCAGAACATCTCAAATGCAAATCAAAATTACTAACAACTAGACCAAGGGACCTAATTCTTAAAGTCAAGACTAACAAGAGACCATAAGATCAGGATAACCTCTCACAATCTATCATAGCTAGATCATACCTCTTTTATTTTTAGCTCTAGTAAACTCCTTGGCCTTTTCAACTTCGCCGGCAGCTTTCTTCAGGAGAACTTTCTCTTTTTCTCTAGCATCTCAAGAGTCTGCATGCCACGCCCAAGCAAGCATTCAGCAAATTAGACAAAGTAACGATGATATATGAATTCTATCAAAAAAATGGTTGTGGAAAATATATGTATACCAGAAATAACTGACCAATAACCAACAGAATACATAAGAATATTGCAATATGATGGACTGGTAACATGCTAATACCAAAAATTACAATGATCATACTCTGAAAATAGTCGAAAGAATAAAATGTGCATATTACAAAATTCTACCCAAATCATGACTGTGAGTACCCATCTACAGTTTTGTCTTTGATAAAATTTGCGAAAACAAATCTTCAGTATTGCCAAAACTTATCGCATTTACAAAAAAGAAAATAAGAGAAAATCAAATTATAACAGAAACAAAAAGAGTTTTTAAAAATAATTTCATAGATACATAATCATACCTCGTTTAACTTGTCTAGCGTTGCCAGAGCATTGGTCTCCTGCTTGGGCTTTCCGAAAATTCGCGTAAACATTGTCGATAATTTATGTTCCAAGCTATAATAAAGTATTGAAATATAAAATGAAATTGATATCCTTAAACCCTGCAACAACAAAACAGAGTACTTTCATCACTTTGATCCATGAACAAACAATTCGGATTTATCGAAAATCGAACAAATTAACAACAAATAAACATCAAATATTCAACTGAACACGAATAAATCTACGTATATCTTCAATTACACATTACCAGAAACCTGGGGATTTGGACCGATGAGGAAATCGGCCTCTGGATTGCTCCGTGGAGACTTTTACGGATTAAATTTTGTGGGAATTATTGTAAGATTTATACAAAAGGTAGAAGTCTCTGATGGGAGACCTCTTTCGTACGTATATTAGATCGCGTGGGTGGGGGTGGGGAGGGGTGGAGAAGTATCAAGTGACGGATCGTGTGTTTAGGAATGTGACGGACCAACTGGATTTGGAGTTGGATAAGATATCGGGACAATTTGCATTTTCGTCCTGTTTATCTGCCTTATTTTCGATTTAGACTCTGAGTTTTTAAAACTTGGCAGATTATTTTACTTTCTCTTTTAGCTCTCAGTCCTCCCAGTCTTGTGAGTTTTCATTTTTCTCCTTTATTTATTGTTTTTACTCTAAATAGACCTCTTAATCGTGTTTGACTAAATACAAACAACAACAACAACAAACTAAGCCTTAATCCACTTCGTGCAATGGCTATATCGGATCATATCGCGCCCATCGTTTACGGTCATAAGCCATATTTTCGTTTATTTCAGGTATAACATGTCATGTTTAATAGCTTCTTTTCCAAGTCTTTTTAGGCTACCTCTTCCTCTTTTGATTTGTGTGGTGATTCTCTACCTTCTAAACGTCGCACGGCATCTAAAGGTCTCCTATAAACATGTCCAAACCATCTTAATCGTGTTTCTCTAATTTTCTAAGTCTATTGGTGCTACTCCCACTTTGTTTCTAATGTGTTCATTTCTTATTCTATCTAATCTAGTGTGTCCGCACATCCATCTTAGCATTCTCATCTCTTGCTACCCTCATTTTTTGTTCGTGTTCATATTTAGTCACCCAACATTCAAATCCATAAAGCATTGCGGGCCTTATGGCCGTTTTATAAAATTTTCCTTTCAATTTTAATGGTATTTTACGGTCACAAAGGATAGAAGATGCACTCCTCATTTATTCCAACCCGCGGATCCTATGTGTGACATCTTTATTGATTTCTCCGTTGTCTTCAATTATAGATCCTAAGTATTTAAAACTGCTTCTGTTATACTCACTTCATGTCCACCAATTTTAACTTTCGTCTCATTGTTCCTAATTGTTTTTACTAAAGTGGATTCCATGTATTCTGCATTTTAGCCTACTTATAGTAAAACCTTTGATTGAAAGTGCTTCTCTCCAAACTTCCAATTTTGCATTTACTCCTTCCCCTTGTTTCATCAATTAAAACTATATCGTCCGCAAAAACATACATTCGAGGATGGATTTTTGTAAGTGTTTAGTGATTTCATCAATTATTAGGATAAAAAGGTGGGCTTAGATCCCCCTCGATGCAAACCTCTATAGTGTTGGGGAATACACAAGATATTCATGTTGGTGTCCTAATGCATGTTGTTATACCATCATACATATCTTACATATCTTTTATGGCATCTATGTAGGCTATTTTTATTCCTCTTTTTTCCAATCGCACCACATTATATCACGGTTGACTCTCTATCGTATGCCTTTTCAATATAAGTTATTGATTTATTTTCAATATAAGTTGTTGATTTATTCGGATAAAATAAGATGGGGCTTTAAAGATATTAGTAAAACAATTTTGTAGTTAAAACCATCTAAAATAAAAGAGATTGTTAAAGTAATTATATCTTTTTTTTTAAAAAAAAAATGTGATCTCCTTACTTATCTAAAATATTATAGGAAAATTTGCGAAATGCCATTTTTTTACAATTTTTTGGGAAAATGTCACCCAACCTAAATCCTTTTAATTATACCTCCTCACCCCACTTCGTAAAATGTCCAAGATACCTCGGCTCAATTTTTTAATTTTTTTCCCAAAGCTATTCTTCCCCTAAAAAAAACCCGGTTTGACTGGTCCTTCATTTCCCAAAGGTGTTCGAATTCCGATCGAGCTCCCATTTCCCTCTTAAATTTCCACATTCTCGGCGACGGTGGGCGACATTACTCCGTGTACGGCGTATTTGACGACAACGATCGGCGGAGGTTGTATCGGACTTAAAGTAGCGCGATTTTGTGAATTCTTTTAAAATTTTTGGCCAGACTCATTTGCTTCCAGGCGACTTTGTTTGAGTTTTAATTTTCCAAAGATATTAGATCGAAAATATGGAAAGAGGTTAGTATTATTTTTTGACTAAAGTTTGCTATTATTTTGGTTATTTATCAATTATAAACAAGTGTAAATACTCAATGTAGTTAAGTGTTATATAGTGGATGATAAGTAATTATTTGAATTTTAGCAATTGTAATCCATTGAAGGCGTAAAAGTGATTAAACTGTAGAATTAGGTCGATTTTGGCAAATTTTGCTCTGTGTTGAAGTGTGTGGGTCGATGTACGCTGAAGTCGATTTGGTGGTCATGGTGTGGTCGGTGGGCGGTCGGCAATGATAGTACCTGTTAGGTTGCGGTCGTTTGTATGGTCATGTGTGTGGTCGGTATGGTCGATAGTTGTGCAAGTTTACGATTTAAATTTGTTTGTATTCTCAATATTAATTCTTTGAGATGGTGTATGGGATTTGGATTCATGTAGTCGTCGTTGGTGTTTCGGTGGGAAGAAAACAAAGCACGTGGTTGTCCCTTCCGATGTCACATTCTCTCAATTATTAAAAAGGCATATCTAGTCACCAAAGTGAGTCGGGATGATTTTGAAATTGAGATGACAAGTTGGTGACATACTAATGTAAAAATTCATTGCCACCGTATCCCATAATAGATGAAGATGATGTGCGATTGTTGATTCGTGTTAACACGGACAAGTTTTTTGTCTGCTCCACTATGCTTGTAACAAAGTTGAGAGACAACCAAGTATCTACCCAATCAAAAAAGGAACAAAATGAGTCGAAGCGAGAACGCTTTTTTGCGGTTGTTGCTCCCATAGGCAATCTTGTAGTTCGAGAAAGTCAACCACAATTCATACACTGTAATACATGAACATCGTGTAGCACATGAAACAAAGATTCACCCTCCCCTGTTATCGTCAACAAGGCACAAGCATTAATTTGAATAATGATCCTCATCCGGATGATGATGACAATGTTGAACATTTCTCGACTATGAATTAGAGGCCGAATTGGAAGAGACAGACCCATTTTTCTTTGATGACTTGGATGGCACTTTCTATAGGTAGAAGCGGACTCTTGGGAGAAAAGGCCCGTCTTTGCCTTTATGGAAGCATAACACAGTAAATGTTGTTCTTACACAAGAAAATGATTTATCTCCACCATTAAACAAAACTGCGTTGATCTTGGGTATGAAAGTGGACCAAGTCGGTTTAGTGTACCCCAAGCCGTTGAAAAATTACAGCCGGGAATGGGCCATAGTTGCGTTGGTAGCGGGCGGCAACTCGATACAACATCTAACTCCATTTCGATTGATAATAATCGATCACGTGGACCAAATGTTTCAAAGCAAGGATGAAATAATTCGGCGATTGTAAATAATTTCTATGATGAAAAAGCAGAGAGTTCAAGACAAAGAAATCCGATCGGGTTCATTTCATTGCCATCTGCGCGATGATCAATGCCAATGGAGACTACATGCAAGCAAATTGAGTGTTGGCAATATATGGGTTGTGAAGAAGTACAATAGCATCCACACGTGCGGGGGACTTAATGAACCACCAACACCGTAATGTTAAATCAAAGGTGTTGGGTGATCTCATTAAATACGGGTTCAAGAGAGTCACTCATCATAAAATGCACCGGCAGCGGTGATTAGTGAATTGAAGCAATCACTCGGGTTGAAATAGGATGCGACAAAGCATGGAGGGCTAGGGAAGAGGCATTGAAACTAGTTAGAGGGACACCCGATGACTCATTTAAGAAGTTGCTGCCTATTTTCATAGGCGAAGGAAGTGAACCCCAACACTATTACACATATTGAAGCAGGATGGAGATGGGCACTTCAAATATTGTTACATGTGCCTTGGCCAATCGTTATGTGTGTTGTGGACTGCTATTCGTCCTCATTTTAGTTGTTGATGGAACACATTTAAAAGGAAGTATCGAGGTATGTTACTCATAGCTACTCGGAATGGATGGGAACAAAGCGGTTTATCCAATGTCCTTTGCAATTGTTGATTAAAAATAATGAATCATGGAACTGGTTCTTTGAAAAATCGTATGTGAACATTAGTCATATTGTCGACATTGTTATCATATCCGATAGGCATGGGGCCATCCGAGGAAGGGAGTTCAAGATGTGTTTCCAAATGCACTTCATGGGATTTGCATGTATCATTTGAGATAGAATGTCATGTAGCAAAGTTTAAAAAAGCGAAGCGTTTTGACATTGTTATTTTGTGTACGACTAAGACTTATGACGAGGCGTATATAACTCTTGTATGAATTAAATCTTAGGTGTAGATAAGGAAGCTTACAACTATCTTACTTGTGATGCCAAGGTTGAGCAGGTGGGCTCGTGTGTACTTTCCTGACGGCAATATAGTATCATGAATACTAACATCACTGAGAGTATGAACTCGGTTCTTAGAGATGTGAGAGAGTATCCCTCTGTCACTTTTGGATACAATAGTCACGAAGTTGTCAGATTGGTTTACCAAACGTCGTGATGTCACTTGTAAGATGAATGGTCCTCTCACAAAATTGGTTGAGAAATGAGTGCTAAAGTGCGGCGAGTTGGCTCGGAGGTTCAATGTCCGAACACTACATCATTATACGTTTGAAGTCTTGGATGGTCAAAAAAATGCAGTTGTTGACTTGAACGGAAAAACTTGCACATTCCGGAGATTCCAACTTGATCAAATGGCATGTGCTCGTGCATTGGCAGTGCCTTCAAAAATTAATATGCCGAAACTTGGTATAACATCCCCATATTACACATCTAATATTTGGTACAAGCATATGCGAGTCGATATATCCTGTCGGACATGAGGATTATTGGAAAACTCCGAGGAAGTATCGACACCATAATTTTGGCTCCTATTATGCACGGACCAAGTGATAGGCCACGAAAACTTAGGATTGCATCCCAAGGGGAAGTGGTAGCCAAAAATACAAACGTTGCAAAAAGACCTGGCCATACTGTAGGACTGCAAAAAACCCGGCTCTATAAATGATTAGTTCGGTGGATTGGGATGATGATGGGTCGGGCATGGTCGACTTGTGGTCATTGAACCTGTGGGTTGTTTATCTCGTCGATTGGGCGGTCGTTTTATATTTATTGGTCATTTAGTCATCGTCGTGATAGTCGAAATGGTAGTCGTATGTGTGGTTGTTTTTATTTGTAATTGTAACTTTAGCATTTGTACCAATATTGATGTATTTTATTCGGTTTCTCTATTTTCTATGCAAGTGTTTGATGTCTTGGATTGAATTTAAGTGTTTGTACTTATTCAAAGTTTCAAAATGACATCAATTTGTTGGAATCTTTGTGAATCTGTCCATTAGATACCATTGTCAACACAACATACTACAATTAAATACTTACAACAATGGGAAAATACATACAACATCATACTAGATACATACAATATGTCCATCAAATCATCATCAACCTGGTAATAAATAGACAATAATGTCAAAATACATACAACATCATACTAGATAACAACACTATCATCATCTTGTTAAAAGTTAAACAAAATCTTTGCCTAAATTGGATGGTCATCCCAGGATCGATTCGACCACACTTACCACGCTAATGCTTCCATGAATTTTATGGCCAAAACTCCACATCACTCCGTTTGTTTTAACTGCGGCGGTGTTCCATCTTTGCAATATTCCAATCACCATGGACATCATCGGTGCTTTTCGGTTGTCCCAAACATTTCCCATATTGCATATTATGGGAAGTGCCCAGAGCTAATGGAACAAACTCCTTTTTTGTCTTTGCAATTATCGTAGTATTGAATGAGTCATACACCATTATTGTGCACATGCAAGTCCAACTCATACACTACCCAATGATTGCCAAAAACATGGGCCACTACGTAAATTTTGTCACATTACGCCCCATTCGACCCTAGCTCCTTTGGGTACCGACCATCGATATATTGCAAAATTGTCCCCCTTCCGTGTTGGATGTCCATTTTTCATTCTTATTACGAGTAGCAATTAACCGTTTTCCCGAGAAATGCTTCTTTGATGTTGGCATGAAAAAAATAAAATGAGATGACTAGACATTACGAAATAAGTAACATGATTAGAAAAAAAAAACCAAAACATACCCAAATAATGCATCGATCAAGTCCATCGAGGCAAGAAAGCTTGTGGTGCAATGTTCCTCTTAAATAGCAATAGATAAGTCAATACATCTAGATTCTGCATTGAATAACAAAAAATATAATATTTATTTAATATTTATGGCGAGCAAATGTAAAAGTACAAAAAAAGAAACATACCGCATTGTTGAGCCATGCTCTCGGTGTGATTAGTGGGTAAACCAAGAAGGGAAACCACCCAAGCGAAGATCAAAGGACAAAGGTGCAATAGGAGTTACAATATCATGAGACGTGGCCCACCACCGACATTGAAGATTGCGCTTTCTCAATGGGATAGTTTGCAAAGGGTCATACCGACCAACAACAGTTCCGAATGATGTTCTCGCCCACCCTTTCTCGAGTTTTCTCTTCTTCTTTTTTGGGGAAATGTGGTGGTTGGGGTTGGTATACGTGACTTCTCTTTTGTCCCCTTTCTTTTTACACGTTTGGGCCTCTTCTTCACGGGGGTCCACAAAATCAATCACCAAACAAATTTTTCTTAATGTCCGCGTATGGGTTAGGTTGAGGGTTGTGCACATCATCCGGGTCGGGCGGGTGGGTGATAAAGCGAGGACATTCTTCAACTTGTAATTGCGGGGTATGCAAAGAGAGGCATCTTCTTCGACCACCATAGGGACGGGTACAAGGTCCGTACTCTGGTGGGCCTCTTTTCTCCCACTAAAGGGTCGACCGTTCGAGAGTTTGATAGTTTTGGGGTCGTTTCTGGATTCGACCATCAAGGGTTCGAGATAAATGATCGACAACGGTCGGAGACAATTTTGACCACACCAAGATCGATTTCATGGTTGTGTTGGCGGTCGGATCCCAATTCGACCATCACTTGTGCGATAATTTGGTCGGTCTTCTTTGTTGGGGTTATATCTTTGAGACCTCTCGCTTGGTCTTCTCCTTGTCACCCTCCCCCATATGTCACTATGTTCTCCTTGTTACTCTTCTCCCCCATAATCAATTTCCTCTTCCCCCATCACTTTCATGTCCCTCTTGATTGTCCTCTGCCTCATCACTTTCTTCCTCTCCTTATCATCACTTTCATCTCCTCAAAAGTGTCCTCTCCTTATAATCACTCTCATCTTCTCCAAAACTCTCCTCCTCTCCTCCAACACTTTCCTTCAATCCTCCAACACTGTCCTCTCTCCCAACTCTTTCCTCTACATCCTCTTTATCATCACTCTCGGCCTCCTTACAACCCACCTTCTCCATCACTGCGACAACATTGACTTAAGTGTCGGCATTTCCTCCTCAATCTTGTCAATTTTTTTGCTTATTTTTTCAATTTGATTCAAATAAAAAAGTCTCAAACACACATGAAAATATATTTTGATTCAAATCAATTACCAAAAAACAAAAATATTTTAAAAGATGTCGACTCACTTACATGTACAGATGGCTTTCCTGCATCCACATCGTGCCTATTTTGGGTTCTCGCTTCCTTGTTCTCATCCTTCGTGGTGTCGGCCTCAACATCCACATTTTCATCGAGCACATCTTCATCAAAAACGCAACCACCATTTCTTGTTGCCACTTTGCTACACTTTTGAAGTAGCGAGAGCACTTTTCAAACAAGAAGGCTTGATCTATTGACCAATTTCACCTGTGTTCAATTGAATAATGAATATTTCAATAAGTACAATATTCAAATCAAATAACAAGTTAAATATTTCATAATAAATAATAAATAAATTTGAAAAAACTTAAACGTTTGGCAACAAGACCACCAAGCTTCAAGTTAAAAAAATATTTTTTTCAACGAGTCGGCGGGGGCATCCTCAATTTTCCAAAGATAGAATCAGGGGAGTTGCATCCAAGAACCTGGCATATGTTTTGCACACATTTACCAACATCACGCATCACTTCGTATGCCCAAACTTGTAAAGCGTGTGTGAAACTGGAGATGTCGAACTTCTCCATGTTGTGGTCTTTCTTGTTTTCCGCCTTCTTCTTCTCCTTTCTTTCCAAAACTTTTATATCTGTCGGACTTGCATGATCTTATATCGGACACTTTAGGATTTCATAGGCAATGCGGCCCCACGGATACGCGTTGAAGGCCTTCAAATTGTCCACCAAATATATGTAATTTTCATCCACTTTTTGGCGGGCCGAGACCAACAGAACTTCGTACAACACATACAAAAGGGCGATTTTAGTGTCATGAATCCTTTGTCTTTCTCCTTGTTGCATGTTCTTTGAAAGCACTTACTACGTCCGACAAAAACACACTGTTGCCACTTTTACCAAAAACAAATTTCATTATCTCGGCTTTGATTGAATTGGTGGTTTAGGACCAAATTAAAGGCCGGTTATCAAATAAAATTCTTCCTACCCAAAGACAAATTGCTTGTTGTTTATGTGAAAGACAATCTTGTATGTGGAAAGACTATTGTCTTGTCGGAAGAGTAATTGTAACACAAACCCCCCTGAACTGTATGGTATTGGTTTCAAAGAAATATCAAAAGCACGAATTCTTGAGTTTATCAATATTATCCCCGCTTCAACCGCACTCTAATCGGATCCATCATATTGAAACACGACTACATGAGAGCTTCCTTTAAACTGATCTTTCTCCTTTGGAACGAGCCATTTTATCCTCGTTAAACATAAAACAACCCATTAGGTCGAAATACTAGTCGAACGTTGGTCGAAGCAATAGTTGGAAAACAAGTAGTGGTCGAAAAATGGTCGTATGGGTGGTCATAGAAATAGTCGACATACATAAATTGCACATAAGATAGGAAATTAAAAGAACATAACTAACATGGGTCAAAAAACGCAAACAATATCCAAAATCAAACCCAACAAACTGATAAACATCAGAAATAAAACTTCAAAATAACACTATCATTCTTTCAAACCGACCCATAACCCATGAAACCGACCCGAACTGCTTAAGATTATTTTTGGAAAAAATGCTGAGATCTTTCACCCAAACCCAGCAACCCAAAAACCATGAAAATCAAAAATTACCAAAAGATGAAAACTTCAAGCATACTAAAACACATGGTCTGAAAAAGAAAAAAAAAACATACAAAAATGTAACAAAAAACCCTAGAAAACCCTAGATTTGAAGAACAAGATAGCAAAAATCGAACTTACCAGAAATGTACTTCACAATGGACGTGTGAGTGAGAAAAATGAGACAAGTAGTAGATGTCGAAGTCCCATTGAAAGAGGACTAGAAGCCGTTACCAAGTAGAGTGTGACCACCAAACTCGGCCAAAGCAAATGGAAATGCCCGAGAAGAGAGACGACGTCGGGGAGTTGCGATAGGAATCGCCGGATTTTTTTTTTTTTCTAGGAGCGAGAGATGGGAAAGAGAGAGGTTGGAGAGTAATCTGTTGCACTTTTGTTTTTTTCGTCCTCAAAAGGTGAGAATGAGAGGAAAGGGATTGATTGGGGTCATTTTCTTTACTAAGGGTATCTTGGATATTTTACGGGGATGATGGGGGTATAATTAAAAGAATTTAGGTTGGGTGGCATTTTCCCAGAAAAATTATAAAAAGGTGGCATTTCTACAAATTTCCCAACATTATATAAGCTCTTAAACCGATTATTTTTGTATCTGATAAAAAAAATTACCTAATACTTTTGTGGAAATTATAAGCTCTTATACAACTTCTCAAATATTTTAAAGAGCTTATAAACTAAAACAAACATTCTAGATTGATAAAGCATATATTCGTTATACCATAATTGATTTAAATGCTAATAATTATAATTTTATTTAAATACAAACTTTTTTTTACTTAATTTCACCTTTGTTTTGAAAATAACTGTGGGTTACTTGAGCCTGATTTCATGTTATTCGAAGTTTTTGTATGATCAATAAATAATATTGAATAAATTTTATCATGTTATTCCAAAAGTACAGTCAATTTTTTTAGTCACAAAAACTTTGATTCTTTTTTTTAGTCACCTGTAAAAATGAATGAGTCTTATTTTCAAATATTTTTATATTATGAATTTTAATTATAAAGGTCACTTTGTAGAGTGTGACAATGAAGGCCAGATGTTGGTAAATTATAATGCAAAATGACAATGAAAATTACACAATTCGATAATTAAAAAAATATTTTCAGTTTGTTCTTTCTACAAAATATAGTATGTAGCACAATAACTCTTTGGAATTTATAAATCATAAAATTATGTCAACCCCATCTTGTTTCAAGGAATCGCACATAAGTTAAGTACACTAGAATTAAACAGAGTTGATTTTCCGTTTTTGTTCCCCAATGTTGAATTTTATATTAGCTTTTTTATTTTTGGACGGTGATGGTCGATGTAGCATGTGCAAGTAAGGATGGCAATGGAGTGGGGCGGGTGGATCTCAATACCTGTTGACATGTCCCTTCCATAGGGTTATCTTATGGATTTTATATTATTGAATTTTTTTATTTTTTTTTTTCAATTTTTATCTTATATTTTATATTATTAATAATTTTTTAATATATATGTTAAATATAATATTAAATACATAAAACTATATTATTTTATATAATATACATGTAAAATATACATTAAATATATTTTTTAAATAGCACGGGGCGGAGGTGATACCCCGGACCCGCCCGTCAATTACCATCCCTATGTGCAAATGTACGTCCACCAATTTTGCAATTGTACATATATAATTGGGACTTACCATTTTTTTTTTAAGAATGAAATTGTATTTTTTTATTAATCAATTTAAAACCACCAAAATACAATATCCCGAAATCAAACCGAAAAAACTCAAATAAATTCACACATTTTAAACAAGGGAAGAGATAGTCAAACAAAAGTCTAAACTAAATGAATATAACTTCATGAAGAATGAGATAAAACTCGTGAGATATTCACCTTTCCCAATTTTATGTGTCATGATCATATGACACGTGACTACTTGGCGCGATCATATAGCATATGACTTTATGATACGGTCATATGACACATGACTTTAGTCTTTATGATACAATTGCGTAACACGATCACATGGTACAATCTTATAATGCATGATTTGTAGGTCCCAAGGGTGTGAGTAAGGTTTAGAAGGAGGTTGAATAAACCTTACCAACTTTTCGATTTTAGTCCTTTTAAAATAATACGAGTTAATTACACAACTAAGTCCTTGAGGGCCGATTAAGTTAGTTAATCGTGAGTTAGCCACTCAGCGGACTCGAAAGAGTTGTTGATAGAATAACTTTCAAATTGTTTAGACTAAACTTTAACTTGGTGTGATGAGTTTTTATTGGAAGACTTAACACCCTTGAATTTGATTTAACTTTGTTTTAACACTTGGTTTTAGCACTTTGTTACTTATCGGTTGGATAGCAAATTATCAAAGATATAAAGTATGTGTGCGGGAATGTAAATATCTTTGAAATGTAAATGACACAAGTGAATTTTATAGAGGTTCGAAGATGGGGTAATTCTTCCACTCCTCTCTTCTCCAACTCACGGAGGAATCCACTAAGTAATGATCGAGTCTGAGTGGTTATCGGTCTAGAGACAAGTCTTGATCACGCACTGACTTGCTCCTTGGACTCACTCGAGATGCCTTGGTCACACAAATAGCTTCTCGTCTAACTCGAAACTTCTTCACAGCGGTTTTGCGCTTGCTCTTTTCTCACTTCCTCAAGCTTCTTGGATTTGATCACGAAACCCTCCAATAACTTGAGATTGGTTCGACGACCTTGAACCTTCGTACAATCTTCCTTGGAAAGTACACCCCTTTTGATTCTTCAAAAGTTTTCTCTTCAACAGTTTGAAGTTGTCTTTCCTTCATGACTTAGTGTTGGATCGATTTCCTTGAGAGATTTAAGCTTGAGGATTTTGCTTGAATAACTTGAGAATATTTTGCGGGTTACAATATAAATGTTGCTAGATCGTTCGTAGTTCTAGTATTCAAGGTAACCTTTTCTCAAAGTGATTCTTGACTTTTTTTTATAGTGAACTTTTCAAAAATCTGCCCGTTGAAGAGATAGGCTGATTTTCAAAAGTCACTAGTGTTCGTTGGCTTGTCTTTTCTTGGTCTTGATCTTGAGATGTAGACCTTTCCTCGTATTAAATGAATGTTCGACTTTTCGAGTCGACACGAGGTGCGATCTTCCCATTGGTTTATTCCTTTTGCACGCTTACGGGATCGGGCACTTTAAGACATGGCGGCATGGAAGTATTACTTATTTAAGTAATATTCTTGACTTTTGTGCAATGTGATCCTTTTCGCTTAATTCCTCTTTTCAAATGCCTTTTCCCGGGTGACTTGAGTGTGCTCCAATGATTGAAAGACTCATTTGTCACTTCAACTTGACTTGGCTTCTTGGGTTGACTTAATCGACTTCTTCTCACAAAATTGTCTCACAGTAAATACTCCTTCAAATGAGTCCTTGGTCTTCTCTCTTGGCCATACTCGATTGTTCCTCAAATGAAGTCTTCACTTCTCATCTTGATTGACTTGTATTCTCGGGCATAGATGACTTGACTCATCTTATTTAGCCCTATCTATTACAATAAGAATTCTTTGGGGTGCCAACTTTCCATCCCCAAGTTTTACATGGCATTCATCAAAATCTAAACAATAAATTTCCCAATAATTTCCCCCTTTTGATGATGCCAAAACTTAACAAGATTAAATAAAATGTAAACAACATAGATACATACAGACAATGCGAATAACAAAGAATGTATGCATAGAATCAATCTTTTTATTGATCATAACATTCTTGTCCTTTACACGATTGTTTACGGTGTGTATCAAAGCAATCGAGCATACATATGTCTACGCAAATTCTGAAATTTTTCATTGAACGTCTGAAGACTTACATACATATGTATTTACAAAAGTAAGATACGAAGGGGTTGACAAAGAATACTTCATCGCCTTCGCTTCCTTCTTTCTTTTCTTGACTCTGTCTTCGTCGACTCTCTTTCTTTTTCCTTTCTTCTTCAAATTCTTTCTTGTTTTCATATGCCTTCCTTGCGCTTCATCTTTTCTTTTTCTTTCTTGTCTCTCTTGCCACAGCTGAGTTTGCCTCTTATTTTCTTCTTCGATTCTTTTGACATACTCAGCATTTTTCCTCTCTACCTCCAGATTGGCTACTTCATCGTATCCAGCCCGAGAGATCCTTCCCCTTCTTGCCTGGATCTATATATTCAATATTTTTGGGTAGAGGTATAGGTTTAAAACCTCCACCTCCATCACTTCTTCCTCCTCCTCACTGCAGGCGTATATTGTCTTGGGTCTTCTTCTTACCAAATGAGTGGATCGCTAGTAGTCTGCTTCATTTATCGGCTTTCTTCGCATGACTTCCGGACCTTTCTCCCGATCAAGTCCCGAGGCTTGGGCTATGGACATGTTTTTGAAGTATCCTTCGGATTCGAGCTTTTGAACTCTTCAACGATCTTGGCTCTTGTCCGTCTATCCGGAATGACATCGTATCTTTACTGCCGTAATGCCTTGGTTGTTTCAACATTTCTTCAACACGGACATCCGTTCTCTTGTCAAAATCCTCCTTCTCTCGCTTCTACAATTTTTCTCTTTTGAGACATAGGCACAACAGAGTGATGGAGCGCGAGTCACGGAAGATTCGTTGATTATCGATGTTGTGTCATGACCTTCTTTGAGGGTTTCAAAGCAAGCATTAAGGTCATATCATTTGACCTTTCCCCCTCAACAACTTTTCCTTCTCCTTCATCTTTTCATCACTGTCCCTTTCTTCTCTTCAGCATTGTCTCCTTCTTCTTCTCAACAATCTGTCTCCTTCAACATCTTGAGGTATTCATCTTCCCCCTTTTTGGCATCATCGAAGGAGAGAGGAACCCTGAAACATCCAGCAAGCATGAAGTCCAGGCGGTGATAGCGAATTTTGCTTAGAGTCTGCTGCGGAGTATCTTGTTCGAAATTCTCGAGTGGGTGGCTTTGGACTCGGCTGCCACCAGTTTTATTTCAGCCATGAGAAGGCTGAATTTGGTATTCATATTCTCCTCAACGCGCAGAAGTTCTTTTTCTCGTGAAATTCACGCAGCAACTCCATCTCTGTTGTATGAGAGGCATGCATTCTCCAATATTTTCCTGCATCCTCCGATTCATGTCGCATTATCGCGCTCCGGACCAACATTTTGTTGTACAATGCTTTAAAATATCTCGACTTGTTCGTATCACATTGTACTCTTCTTTGACACCATTCCCTGATTCTCGACCACTATCCTCGCAAGTCTCTTTGTGAGGTTGGTATCCCCGTTGTCCAGCGCATATCCAGGTGAGGCATGGTGCCGTTCAATCTTCTTTATCTCACCAAGTATTGTCTTGAAGACTTCAAGTACCTCGGATGTTACCTCGGTTTCAGCTGGCGGCCAAGCAGCATCAAAATCAAAATCTGCTGGAATAATTGAATCGGAGGGAATAACTAGATCAACTCTTATGTTGAAGCGTCTCTGCTCACGAGTTGTTTCTTCTTCAAGATCGGGCAGCTCAATCGAGAAAGGGAAAGTTTCTTCGAAAGCATCATCACGTACATAGGGAATTGATTCTACGATTGGTCGTACTGTGATGTGTTTGGTTGAGTCGAGCTCTTTGCAACTTTGGGAGCTGCGCGAGATGACTCGGTCTCAGTTGGGCCTTATTGAGTAGATTGGCCGGTGGTGAGCCTCAAGCTGTCTTAACAACTTAAATGCCTTAGTAGATTCTCTTAAATGAATTTGCTTGTCCTTAGTCGCTTTTTTCAGCGTCATCGGAGGATGATTGAACCTGGGGGTTAGATTCATCATCGGTTAAAATTTTGACGAGCAACTTTGAATTCGGTTTGCTCGACTTGGAAGAACATCCTCGGTGAGTCTTTTGCGGCGAGGGTTGACTTGGCTTCGTTTTGAGCCTGAAATGTTGTGTCAGTTATCCCGAGAATCATGAAGGACGCCGATTTCTTCTTTCGAGTCAAGAATGATATGACTTGAGGAATGCTCTTTTCTCCTTGATTGTTACCTGGCGGAGTCTCAACCTCTCTTGGACCTACATTACCTCCTCTGTCTCAACTACAACAAGGCCTTGTACATTCCCTTCGACAGACACAATCTCTTTAGGGTCTGTTCTGCGATGGCATCCACGGAGTCTCAACTCCTTGGATTGCACTTTCATTGCCAGTGTGTTAACTCCCGGGACAGATCCATCATGTGCCTCGGCTGCAACAACGATGTCCTCGGCCCGCAAAGTCGTTGGCACCTTATCCGAGGCAGGACTCAATCGTCCGAGAGCCGTTAGTGACAACTTGTTGTTGTTCTTTTCTTTTGCTTTCTCCACTTCACCTCCTTGCGTCATTGTGGAGTCATCCGCAGATCCTCGACCTAGTTGCATTGGAGTGAGTTTCCCCTCGGTTAGGCGCACCAAATTGAGTGACTAATGGTGGGGTCACTCTGCTCCGGACTCATTGCTTCCATTGAGTGCTCGGCCATGGGGCGGTGGTAAGACACCTTCAACAGGGGTTGGCTCAACTTGGGTGCCCAAGTTCCCGGTGTCATCGCCAAGTCCTTGGATCCGTCCTTCGAGTGAATCGGGAAGTGGTTGCGGCAATAAGCGTGGCAATCTCTTGGACCACTCCCAACGGATCAATTTTCGGGAGAGATTTGGAGGACTCTCCTGGTCCTTCCATCATCTGTTGCTCATGCATTAATATGGATTCCCGCATGGCTTGATGCATGTCCAACTTCTCCTTTCGAAGAATCGGATCCATGTCCTCATCACTTCCCGAGCATATGAATGTGAGGATGAGTATGATCGCTGGTTCCCGTGAGAGGGCATATATTCGCCTTCTCACAAGCTTTAACTTCCTCTCGCTAACCTCTCCTTTTCTTTCTCCTTGAAGATATCACGGGATATCCGCAGACGCTTATCTTCATCAAGTTCTGACACGGTGGTCAATCCAAGGAATTTCAACAATTCTTCCTCTTCCTCAATGAATTCGGGCGTTCAAACTGTACCCTCGGCGATTCGGCTTCCATGCTCGCCATTCACGTGAGACGACGGCCGAATGTGCCTGGTACACAGGAGAAACAACAATCACATCATCATCTTCATCCTCTTCATGTCTTTCCATTTCGAGGATGGACGGTAACAAACTCTGCTGCTATTCTCTTTCGTGGCATCGTGGCGGTGGAGACACATCCGTTCAACGGGGGATTCTGGCTTTGTCTCGCCACTTTCTTCATCCCGGCTATCCACAATCAACGGGTCTTCGACTTGCCTCTGACTAACCTCAACAGACTTGGCCGATTCTTCAATAACTTCGAGACCGCACTTCTTCAAATTTTTCTTTTTCAAGCTTTGAGAGCCTGGTGAGTCTTCTCCTTCTCTTAGTCCTAACTAAAAATTTCGGTTTGGAGACTTCTTCTTGATTCCTTGGCGGCGGGGGCCAGAGCATCTTTCTTTGACTAAGGAGTTTGTCTTTCCGAGCTTAGCGATCCTCTTCTTTCGATGGTCGGGAAGGTATTTGGTCTTTCTTCTCCGCCTCGGCTACGTGGGCGGCGAATCGGCTACGGGGGTAGGTGCGTCTTGCTTCTTCTTTGCGGGGGCAACTTTCTTCTTCGCACTGCGGGGTAGCTCTCTTCTTTGGAAGGGAGGAAAGCAAATGTATCAACGAGTCGTCACTTATTCTCCTCACTCATATCTGTCCTCTTGGCATAGGCTGCTTCTGGCGCCGGACAAGTTAGCTCAACATCTTCTTGTTTACATGGAAAGACTTTCCATGTCTAAGGGGAATGCCTTTAACCTCCATCGATGGCCAATAACTAGGCCATATCCAAATGATCCTCCAAAGGATCCATCTTTCTTGAACGATTTATTCACAACGCTTACGCGGAAATCATTGTACCAACTAACTCGGCCAATTGATCTTCTTCTTTTCTTCCATGATCGCATTGGCTATGACGATCGGCTTGGTCTTGGACAGCTGGTTGAAGCTTCCAAACTTCATGTCTACACTCTTGGCGACGATATCCATCAGTTTATGATAATCGTCCTTTCAACAGCTTCTTCTCACTTGTGTAGATCACTTTCACAAAGACACTCGCGTTTGACCACTTCCTTCCACGCAGCCGCCAAGTTGACATCGGCTTCATATATCTCGGCATGCCTTCCGACGAAGTGACGATAAATGTGCTCCACAAGGTCCTTAGCAGTGATTAATATGTCCTTGCGGTGGACGGAGGACTTAATCCCTTCATCCTACACCTCGGCGTTAACATATAACTGGGCAACTTCTTCAACATACGTCATTTGATATTCCGTCGTGAGAAAAGGTTTGAGTCCTGATTCTCGATTTTGTCTCGCTATTTTTCTTCACAAGGGTTTCATCGAACCTGCTTTATCATCCCCTCAAAGTCCACATTGATCTGTGTGGATTTGCTTGCCGAGCTTAGCAAAATCATGTCTTTGGTGCTATTTTTAGTGAGTTTTACCGAACGAAACTTGGTAAACCGACTTGAGAGCTTGTAGGGTTTTTCGAGAGAAAAGTTTGCTTTCTTTTGCTTGGGAAGATGAACAATTTAGGAAAAAGTGAGAGAGAGGATTGAAAACCATATATAAGGGTTATGAAAGGACGGTTTTTTTTTTGGATTTTGAAATTTGATCAAGATCAACGGCTCGATTTAGCACGTCACATTGCATTTAATTTCTCGCATTTAATGTGGCAAAGCATTTATATCCAATCATATGCTTATGTGCGACTTTTGATTGTACTCGTCATTATTACGTTGACGTCATCCTTAAAAACATTCCCGCTCATTAAAAACGCATTGTGTTTTTGTCACTTAGTGCATAAATGACTCAAACACTCAACAAATGACTCAACTCTTCTTCTCTTTTCGTATAGTGACTCACCGCATTATAACTTCGATCTGGTGACTTTCCGATCACGGCCGATTCACTTGGGTGATTCATGCGATATGTTCTATTTTCATCTTTCACATTCCATCTTTTCTCATTGAATCTTCCGAGTGTCAACTCATTCAATTAACCCTAGCTCATGCTTAAGCTCTTCAAATCTTGATTCACATAGGGGTTTGTGAATATATTAGCTAACTATTTACCAGTTGAGATATATTCCAAAGAGATGTCTTTTTTTTCAACATGATCTCTTATAAAATGATATCGACATCAATGTGATTTGTTCTTGAATGCAACACAGATTCTGAGTGATTGCAATAGCACTTGTTTATCACACATAATTGGAATCTCTTTTTCTTCAATTCCATAATCTCTTAGCTGTTGTCTCATCCATAAGACTTGGGCACAACAGCTGCCCACAACTATGTATTCTGCCCGGTGTGGATGTGGCTATTGAGTTTTGCTTCTTGATAAACCAGAAATCAATCTGTTTCCAAGCATTTGACAAGTTCCCAAGTACTTTTCCTATCAACTCTACATCCAAAGATAGTCGACTCGATTAACCAATAAGCTTGAAACCACCTTCCTTTGGATACCATAAGCCAACTTCTTAACATCCCTTCAAATATCTTAGGATTCTCTTAGTTTAACACATATGGCTTTCTTTTGGAGCAAATTGGAATCTTGCACATATACCTACTTGCAAAGGTAATGTCCGCCTCGCTTTGTTAAATAGAGCGTTGATCCAATAAGTGCTCTTTCGTATCTTGTTTGATCTCTGACTTTACCATCCGCATCCATGTCCATCTTGATTGATGTATTCATTGGTATTTTTACGTAAGACTTCTCTTCCATACCAAATTTCTTCATTAAATCTCTCGTGTACTTTGTTTGACTTATGAAGGTTCCATCCTTCACTGTTTAACTTGAAGTCCTAAGAAGAATGTGAGCTCTCCCATCATGCTCATTTCAAATTTGCCTTGCATGAGATTTGATAACTTATCACACAACTCTTTGTTTGTGGATCCAAAAATGATATCATCAACATATATTTGAATTCCCCATCTTGAATTAAAGAGTGTTCTCTGTCTACTTTGCCTTTGGTGAATCCATTGTCGAGTTAGAAATTGAGACAATGTATCATACAATGCTCTTGGTGCTTGTTTCAATCCTTATAAAACCTTCTTGAGTCTGTACACCTTATCTCCAAGAGTCTTCTCGCTCAAAGCCTGGAGGTTGCTCAACATAGACTTCTTCTTCCAACAATCCATTTAAGAATGCACTTTTCACATCCATTTGATATACAATAAAGTTCTTGTGTGCAGCAAAGGCATGAAACATCCTTATTGCTTCTAGTCTTGCAACATGAGCAAATGTTTCATCAAAATCTATTCCATCTTCTTGGCAATACCCTTTGGCTACCAATCTTGCTTTGTTTCTTACCACGATCCTTCTTCATTCATCTTGTTTCAAACCCATTTTGTGCTAATTACATTTTGATGGGTTGGTCTTTGCACCAATTCCCATATATTGTTTCTTTCAAACTGATTGACTCT
Source organism: Rehmannia glutinosa (assembly GCA_016081115.2). NCBI lineage: Eukaryota > Viridiplantae > Streptophyta > Magnoliopsida > Lamiales > Orobanchaceae > Rehmannia > Rehmannia glutinosa. The sequence goes on along the minus strand of JABTTQ020000260.1, from coordinate 31,445 downwards.
TCTTGCGTGGCTTGAATCCAACGTCGTCATCGATGCTTGAGACACATCTCTTGGCTCTATTTGGGAAATAAAACAAGTAAACATTGCTTCTTGTTGAGCCCTGGATCTGGTTCTCACACCGTTTCTCATCTCCAATGACAAGCTCGGTGGATGGTCTCTCGGCCATCTCACATCAGGTTGAAGTAAATCGGTGGTTGATCGTCTTGCAGTGTTGTCTTGAGCGGCTCCTTCATTATCATTCAAATTACAGATTTTCCAAATTGTCTTTGAGACTCGGTTGTCTCATCTTCATCTTGATTGATTGCTCCACTTGACTTCAACATAGGGACTCTTCTGCATAGTTGGTTGGTTGAAATTTTATCGCCTAACTCTTCATTCTTCAATATCTTCTCCATTCACATTGGGCTCATCAAAAGCCACATGTATAGAATCTTCTGTGACCATAGTCCTCTTGTTCAACACTCTATAGGCTTTACTTTCACGGTGAGTATCCCAAAAGATACCTTCATCGGCTTTAGCATCAAAAGCCTTTAGATTATCCTTTCTATTGTTGTGGATAAAGCATTTACATCCAAATCTTTTAAAATACCCAACATTTGGCTTTCTTCCTATCCATATTTCATAGGAGTCTTTATCACCCTGTCTATTAATAATACATCTATTTTGAATATAGCATGCGGTGTTGATGGCTTTGACCCAAAATCTCTTAGGCGATCCGGCTTGTAACATGGTCCTCGCGGCTTCCTTGAGAGTTTTGTTTATTCTTTCTCGCTACTCCATTATCTTTGTGGAGTCTTTCTTTGCAGATAATTCATGAGCAATGCCATTTTCAACATAATCTTGAGTTATTATCCCATTGACAAACTCGGTTCCTCTATCGGACCTTATCTTTATAATGGTTTGACTCTTCTCATCTCTTCTCATCAATCGAGGTAATTTAAAAGGTTTCCTTCTTTTTGCACATAAATATTGTCCATGTATATCTTGAATAATCATCCACCACCACTAAAGTGTATTTCTTTCCACTTATGTTGGCAGGTTCAACAGACCAAATAAATCCATATGCAAATGATGCATATCCTTGTTGAGGATGGACTAGACTTCTCTTTGAATGATGATTTGATCTGCTTTCCCATCTGGCATGCATCACAAACACTTTCCTTCTTGTACACTGAGTCTGTCAGTCCTTCTACAAGATGACTCTTTGCAAGCTTGTTGATTGTCTTGAAGTTTAAATGACTTAGCTTTTTGTGCCACAACCAACTTGATTTGGCTGTCTCTTTGCTAACAGACAAGTGCTTGTGTGGATCGACCAGATCTACCACATACATGTTCTTTTGTCTAGATCCTTGAAACACTATTTCATTTGATTCGAGTATCTTTAATTTGGCACACTCCCATATTGAATCCAACATTATAGCCCTTGTCACGAGTTGGCTAATGCTTAACAAGTTGAAGTTGAGGCCTTCAATATATGCAACATCCGTGATTTCTAATCCATTTTCTTGATGGATCCAAAGGTGCCTCTTATTTCCCCGAGCTTCATTTCCTCCAAATATGACTTTTGCACCTCTAATCTCCTTGAATTTATCTGATTTTCTTGTTTCTGTCATGTGTCCGGAATAGCCACTATCCATGTACCAGGTTCCTTGACACTCAGTTGTTCCTTGAACTGCAATCAAGGAAATTAGTTTTTAGGTACCCATACTTGTCTCAGGTCCCGAGGGGTTAGTGTTGTAAGATGATGCAACCAACCTATAGCCAAATGATCGACTCTAAGAGGTTGCCATCTATCTTTGCCATAATCATAACTTACTTTGGCAAATTGCTTGGTGCTTTAGGTTCATACAATTGTCTCTTTTGTCTGTATGCTGTGTATGTGTTTTAGCAATTGCCTTCTTTGGATAGTTGTGATATTTACGAGTGTAGTGCCTGGTGCATATGTGTGTCTTTGATGATAGCTCTTTTGCCTTTGGAATGGCCTTTCTTTGAGTTCTAAGTCTTTGGCATTTGGGCTTATATTCCATGGGTCCTTGCGATATTTCACATTATTCCAATCGGCTTGGCTTGGGTAGTTTCTACCATTCCCATCATATGTGTTTCTTTGATAAAACTTCCGAGGTTTTTGGTAGCACTTCGTTTATTTTTCACATAGTACTTCCTATTTGGAGATTCTTTGAGGAACTCTGCTTTGGATTTTTTCTCAATCTGTCCTCTCGATACTCAATCGGTCATTTTTTCCTTTTCCTTTATATCCAAGGCCGTTTGTTTGTGATTGTGCTTTGGAGTGAGTGTGGGTGCAACATTTGGTGTCTTGGATTTTTGAGATGTTTCATTACTTGAAGATCCTTTTTCCAAAATCACTCACGGGAGTTTGACAGATGCACAAAGGAATCAAATCTTATGCCCGTCTTATCTCCACATTCTTTTTGGCTCATAATAAGGTCATCCAATGATTAAGATGCGTTTGTAAATGATGCAATCACATTTTTGAGATCATTTTCCCTCTTTTCCATAGCAGCTATCTCTGCTTAGTTTAGTTTAGCTTTCTCGGCCTTGATTCTTTGTTCTCATCGGCTATGTGACTTAGAGTACTCACTCCTTAATCGGCTATGAGTTTTGGCTTTTATTTTGTTTGTTTTCCTTGTTTAATAGTGTGTGTGAGGATTTAATGTGCTCAAAGTCTTTCATCATTTTGCCCTTCAATCATAAAGATCGGTGGGTGATGAAGTGTGTGTGTCACAATCACTATCACTAGAATCTGAGTGAGATGAGTTAGAGTGTACCTTATCTTCTTGGTTGGGTTGATCTTGTTCTTTAGCCATTAGACAGGATCATTGCTTCTTCTTCTTGGGATCACTTGAGTAGTCGACTTCACTACTTTCTCGAGTCTGCCGCTTTTTAGACTTAGCTGTCTCGGTGCAGTCTCTGCAAACCCAACACAACCTTTTTCTTTTCTGTCTTCTTTCTCTCAAGACTCTTCTTTCTTCCTCATTCATGTATTTATTGATTACAGGATATGGATAGTCAATAGCAAAGTGTCCTGGTTGTCTACAATTCCAACACAGTTCTCAACTTTTTGATCGGCTCTCTCATTTCTTGGGTTGTCGGTCTTTGATATCGACCTTTTGATACTCGGCTCTCTTTGGTGGCATATCTTCCCTTGACTTGGAGGGAACTGAATGTCTTCTGGAGGATTCACCTTTGTTTCTTTTGTAGTTCTTGTTGAAGAAATTGTTGAATCTTTTAACCATCAAGGCAATTTCCTCCTGGTCAATGGCTTCCTTGATCTCGACTCTCTTCCCATCCTTGACTATAAGTACAGCTATTTTGGGTACAGCTGTCTCCTCTTGATCTTTTCTTCTCAGCTCAAATTCATAAGCTTTGAGATCCGAGAATAACTCATGATTAGATGTTTTTGATAGGTCTATCGAGTGCCTTAGAGCCATAGTCTTCATTTCCTATTCACTGAGGCTCTTTAGGATCTTCATACACATCTTCTTTTGTGTGTATTCATTTCCAAGTCTTTGAGAGCTCATTTGTAACTTCATGAATCTAGCATCCAGTTGATCCATTGTCTCACCGCAAGCATTTTAAAGTTTTCAAACTTTTGAACAACAACAGATAATTTGTTTTCTTTAATTTGCTCCGATCCTTCACAAATTAAAGTTAGTTTATCCTGATTTCTTTTGTTGTTTTGCACGACTTGACTTTATTGAACATTGCTTTGTCCGAGTCTTGTAGAGAATATCCTTGGCCACATTGTCCAAGTTGTATCTCTTTCTATCATCATTGGTCCATTCGGTCCTTGGTTTTCAACTAAGGTTGGTATTGCCTCACCACAACTTCTTCTCCTTCACCGCAAATTGCTTCTCTTAACGGTTGTGTTCACTTTCAATATTTGGAGTGGCCCATCCTCTATCACTAGCCACATTTCGTCATGTAAAGCGAGATAGATGAGCTGCGTATGAATTTTCCATCATCAAACTACTCAATAGTGAACATAGGAATGCATGTCAAATTTGCTTCCATGATAATAACTTTGCTTTGAATAAAAGAGGTGATTTTTGAAAGAGCAAGTGTTAAAAAATCTTTTGAAAGATTGGAGATCTAGTTCGATAACCAATGCGGAAGGCACAATGAACCAACCGCTCGATACCACTTGTAGGTCCCAGGGGTGTGAGTAAGGTGTGAGTAAGGTTTAGAAGGGGGGTTGAATAAACCTTACCAACTTTTCGATTTTAGTCCTTTTAAAATAATACGAGTTAATTACACTAAGTCCTTGATGGACAACTAAGTTAGTTAATCGGATAGTTAGTCACTCAACGGACTCGAAAGAGTCATTGATAGAATAACTCAAATTTTAGACTAAACTTTAACTTGCTATGATGAGTTTTTCAACGGAAGACTTAACACCCTTGAATTTGATTTAACTTTGTTTTAACACTTGGTTTTAGCACTTTGTTACTTATTAGTTGGATAACAAATTATCAACGATATAAAGTATGTGTGCGGGAATGTAAATATCTTTGAAATGTAAATGACACAAGTGAATTTTATAGAGGTTCGAAGATGGGGTAATTCTTCTACTCCTCTCTTCTCCAACTCCCGGAGGAATCGAGTACATAGTGGTTATCAGTCTAGAGACAAGTCCGGATCACGCACTGACTTGCTCCTTGGACTCGATCCGAGATGCTTCGGTCACACACAACTAGTTTCTCATCCGACTCGACCTTCTTCACAGGCGATCGCCTTGCTACTTGACTCACTTCCTCAAGCTTCTTGGATTTGATCACGAAGCCCTCCAATAACTTGAGATTGGGTCGACCTTGAACCTTCCTATAATCCTCCTTGGAAAGTAGACCCCTTTTGATTCTTCAAAAGTATCATCTTCAACAGATTGAAGTTGTCTTTCCTTCACAAACTTAGTGTTGGATCGATTTCCTTCGAGATTTAGGCTTGAGGATTTTGCTTGAATAACTTGAGAATATTTTGCGGGTTATAGTATAAATGTTGCTTGATCGTTCGTAGTTCTAGTATTCAAGGTAACCTTTTCTCAAAGTGATTCTCAGCCTTTTATAGTGAACTTTTCAAAAATCTGCCCGTTGAAGAGATAGGTTGATTTTCAAAAGTCACTAGTGTTCGATTGGCTTGTCTTTTCTTGGTCTTGATCTTGAGATATAGACCTTTCCTCGTATTAAATGAATGTTCAACTTTTTCGTAGTCGACACGAGGTGCGATGCTTCCCGTTGGTTTATTCCTTTTGCACGCTTCGGGATCGAGCACTTTAAGACATGGCGACGGAAGTATTACTTATTTAAGTAATATTCTTGACTTTTGTGCAACGGATCCTTTTCGATTAATTCCTCTTTTACAAATCGCTTTTTCCCAAATGACTTGAGTCGCTCCAATGATTGAAAGACTCATCTATCACTTCAACTTGACTTGGCTTCTTGGGTTGACTTAATCGACTCTTTTCTCGTCTCCTCACACCGATACTCCTTCGATCGAGTCTTTGGTCTTCTCTCTTGGCCATACTCGGTTGTTCCTCGGCCAGAGTCTTCACTTATCTTGATTGACTTCTTGTATTTCCAGGCATAGGTGACTTGACTCGGCTTATTCAAATTTATCTATTACAATAAGAATTACAAGGAAAATGGGGTGCCAACTTTTTTAGTCTAAGTTTTACATGGCATTTATCAAAATCTAAACAATAAATTTCCCAACATGCTTTAAATAGTCTTGGTTTTTAGAGTTGCCAAATGGGTCTATACGAGCCGATCCATTGGGACAATGGAAAATTAGGTCGCGGCACGAACGAATTCTATTGGGCCACTATTTTTGAAACCCAAGCTCGGTCGAGCCCATGAATATACACACAAAATAATCGGTCAATCGGGCCAAATGGGTCCCGATCCTTTTCGAACCTCCAAAAATTGCACCAACTCGGCATTTTCACCGGGCCGACCTATTTTGACACATCTACGACATTATAGTCATTTAAATTTAATGCAAGCTAATTCTATTTGTCAAACAAGGCCTTAACAAAATTTCTCTCTCTAAGATTCTCGCCGGCCATGGCGGATCTGCAACCTTACCGAGACCTTGAGATTCTCGCAATTCTTCTCTCGAGGATTGATCTCTTCTTGTTTTCAACTTTGTTTTTACTCTTTTCTTATTTTCTAATCGAGCCATTTTTCAACTTAATCCTCGATCGATTTACTGGGTTACTACTCATGTTTCATTCCCTATTTTGAAGATTCGATCCATGGCATCTTCTTCTTCTAGGAATCTCCACCTAGAAATCGAAATACACCTTCTCCACCGCCGCCACTTAATGATTAAGATGAATTTCCCAACTTTTCGAACCACTAAGCGCATCAATGTGGCTTCACCAACTTTGCCTTCCTTTTTCGCGCCTCTTCCCCACTCGATCGCACACATCTACAAAAACCTAATACACATCACCGATCATGAAAACATTCTCATCAATCCTTGCTACGAACACTAACTCGGATCCCAACCAACAATTGATTTTCTCGGAAACACGGATGAATCCTTTGGTACTGTTCTTCAGGAAGATGGTAAAGAGATTCTCTCATTCACTCACGAAACCCATGTGCTTGCACGAAATGGAACTTGGCACTAGTCGGTAAATTCTCCCACGGCATCCCAGAACTAAAAATGATTAAACAATTTATTGATTCCTTGAAACTGAAAAGGTAATGTTGAAATACGCATTCTTAATATTCGACATGTGCTTTTGATTTTAACTCATGAAGAGGATTTTTCCAAATTGTGGTTGCATCCTATATGGTCTATTAATGGTGTCCCTATGCGAATGTTTAAATGGAATCCTCGATTTTCAGTCACTAAGGAATCCCCAATTGTTCCCGTTTGGGTCAAATTCCCTGGCCTTCCTATTCATTTGTATGATAAAAGAGCTCTCATGTCAATTGCCAGTCTTATTGGTCAGCCTATTCAACTTGATCATCATACTGCTTGTCAAACTAGGTTATCTATGGCTAGAGTCTGCATTGGACTTGACATCACTAAACCTAGGAAAGAGGTTATTCATCTCAATATTAATTATGAACTGCGTGCTCAAAAGGTGGTCTATGAATCTTCTCCTAAATACTGCACCGGATGTCAACATTTGGGACATCTAGTGGAAACCTGCTATGTGATAGGCAATGCACCTGACCCCCAAAAAGCATGTTAACCCTCTGCTGAAATCTTTGAGGAGGAGCAGCTCAATGCTCCTACTCGGTCATCACCTACAAGAGAACAAATTGAGATTTCTCCTCCCATTAATCTTGAAAACAAGGATAAGGCCATCGCTTGCTCGCGTCCTTCGGGATCATGACCTGCTCCTTTGATTGACATTCCCCGGATGGTTGGCCCTTCCTTACCTCCAATACCCATCCACTCTAAGTCATTCTCATCTCTAATAGAAGAAGAAGTATCCACAGATTCCTTCCATGTGGATGACCAACAATGTAATCCCTCACAACCTTCCTCATCTAATTCTCAACTAGCTAGCTCTACGAATAACAAACCTTTCTTCTAACTCCACATTGAACATATTCCTTCTTCCCATGCCGATCTTTGAGGAAACTCATCTTTGCTAAATAATTGCTCTTCATAAGAGAGGTGCCTCTGTCACACCTCCTATGAAAAAGGCTCCTGATAGATATAATAGACCGGGTAGAGGTCAAAATAAGAAATTCAAATGAATCTAAACATTCTTGTTTGGAATGTGAGAGGGATTCATAATAAACCTACCCTTAACCATCTGAAACTTCTGTGTACCAATCACAGAATCCAAATCCTTGTTGTGCTTGAACCTATGTCTACCCCTAATTTCCCCTTTTATTGTAAAAAACTTGGGTTTTTCTGTGGGTTTTCTAACCTTTCTAACAAGATTTGGGTCTTCCGTGTTAATGATATGAACATGTCTATGGACTTAGACCATGATCAAATTCTTCGATTGCATGTTTCTTCTTCCACTTTGCCTAGAACTATTCATGTTGGCTTTGTTTATGCCAAATGCAATGATGGGAGAAAGACCTCTTTGGGACATTCTCGTAAATTTATCTTCTATTCTAGAAGATCAACCTCGCTTGTGTGGGGTGATTTTAATCGCATTATCAATGCTAATGAGAGAATTGGGAGTGACACTAACAGAACTCTTGATATGGAAGAGTTCAGTGAATTGATTTCTGATTGTGGATTCATTGATCCTGGATGCATTGGCCCTACTCTCCATACATGGGTCAGAAATGGCCTCCAGGAGAGGCTGGATAGAATCCTTCTTTCTCCTGACTGGAATGGCACATCTCATTTGTCTAGAGTTTGGTCGACCATGCCCTCTCTTACTTCAAGCTTCCTTAGTCACTCATCCTACTCCTAGTACTTTTAGATATCAAAAATGTGGGCTCAACATCCCACTTTTTTTTAGATACTATTAGGAATACTTAGCGGGCTCCTCTTTTGGCACTTATGGGATGATTAATCTTCATCTTAAACTCATGAGAGTCAAAGAGAAACTTAAAGGCCGAATAAGATCTGTCTTTGGTAACATCTTTGACAACCTCAAAGTCTTGAGCTTAAAGTCCAACATGTTGAGGTCGCTATGTTAACCAAATTGACCGATGTTTCTAATCACATTGCTTTTAAAAAAGCTATTGTTGAACTCACTCTTGCCACCAAGATTGAGGAAGATTTTTGGCACCAAAAATTTGCTTTGCAAGTGGCTTGTTGAAATGGAGAGAAACACCAAGTACTTCCATAACCTTGTTAAGTTTAAAAGAAGTAAAGCTAGAATTCACTCCATTAAGGATGTGCATTCTACATTTAGTTCGATCCCGAGCTTCGTAAATCTGCTATTGAGTTCTTCTCCAAATATCTTTCCAATGACTGTACTTGTCTCTCTTTTGATGGTGATTCTTCCATTCCCCAGCTCCTCCATGAATTTAACTCTTCTCCTTATCCAACATCCTAGCCTCCAAGAGGTTAAAGATGTTGTTTTCTCTATTGATGCCAATAATGTGGAAGTAATATTGTCCAAATGATGTCTTAGAAGCTATCCAAGATTTTGTTGATGGGCATCTTATGCCTAAAGGATTCACATCCACCACCATTGTCCTTATTCTCAAAATTCCCAACCCCCTAACCTGGATGACTATAGGCCTATAAGACTTTGCAATATCATTAATACGATCATCACCAAACTCATCAATACCGATTGGCTTCCACATTTAGGGATGGCAATGGGGTGGGTCAAAACCCGGCTCCGCATTAAACCCACCTTGTTCGGGTGGGTTCAAACCCGTCAAACAATGGGTCCTGGGGCGGCAATGTGTCCTTATAGACCCGCCCGTATACAATTAAATTAAGTCAAAATATTAATATTATTTAGATCTAGTCTAAGCGGGCCTAATTTTTTAAATTCCTTAGATGACCATTATGATGGACATTCGAATTTGTTGTAAAACATTATAGGCCCACTTGGGATATGTTTTTGAGATCCCTATTTCTATTTTTTGTTTTTCGAGTTTACTATTTTTAGGCTAAATAAACGAATCAATATGCCTTTCGATTTCGATAGTCTCGAAATGAGTAATGAGATAGTTTTTGGTTGATTGGGCCCAAGTAAAGTTAAACCCATTAATGTAATGACCTTAAGAATGAAATTTAAAAGAATATAGAGGCTGAATAATTGCCTCGGCGCAATTATAAAAAAATTGGCAGCAAACTTTAATGGGTCCAGCGGGTCCAACCCGGTGGGTCCGGGTCCAATGCGGGGCGGGACGGGTCCAAAGCGGCGGGTCCTAGGTCTATGATTTTCTTTTCCGGGGTGGGTCCGGTTTGGCCAAACCCGTCCCGGACCCACCCCATTGCCATCCCTACTGCTTCTTTCCTTTCTTATCTCTCCATCCCAAAGTGGTTTCATTAGAGGCGGGATTATTAGTGATAATATCTTGCTTGCTCAAGAACGATTCACTCCTTAAACCCTGCCGGCAATGTGCTTAATGTTGCTCTTAAACTTGACATGGCCAAGGCCTATGATAAAGTCCAATGACACTTCCTCCTCAACATGCTCGGCACATGAATTTACGATAGATGGATTCAGTTTATTGATAATTGTGTGAATAATTGCTGGTTCTTTGTGCTCATTAATGGTACTTCCTCTTTGGTTTTTTTCATTCAGGGGAGAGGCTTGAGGCAAGGGGACCCATTATTCCTTCCTTATTCTTGCTTTAGCCGATGAATATCTATCAAGAGGACTTGATGTAAGTCAAGCGGCTACGATAATCTAGAGGGGGTGAATAGATTATCTCCATCTTTTCGATTTCGCCCTCTTTTTATAACCGAAAGCTCAAACACAATAATAAAGGTGCGGAATGTAAACAACACACGTCGATTTAAAGAGGTTCAACCCACCTAGGGGCTAATCCTCTACCACCCCAAGATATCCGGGATGGATTTCAAAAAGAAAAAGAATTTTATTAATTACCAAAATTAATACAAATTCAACTTACAACACCTTGAAGAGCACCACACTCTTCTTCAACAACACCTTTGGAGATTACCACAATCTCCCTTGAAGATTACCACAATCTTCCTTCAACGGCACCTTGTGAAGATTACCACAATCTTCAACCTTGAAGAATACCAAATTCTTCAACACCTCAATAAGAAGATCACCACAATCTTCTTTTTTTTTTATCACCTAGATCATCCAAGTGTGTTCTTACCACAAGAACACTCACAAGGATATCTTGTGTTGAATGATAACCAAAATCAAGATTACAACTCAATAATGAATAATACAATTTGAGTGCAAAGTGTAATCAAGAATAGCCTAGACCTCAAGGATGTGAAAAAGATAAGCTAGGCAAGTTTACAACAAGAATAATAACAATGAAAGACCAAGTATTTTCTTGAAGTGTATCTTGTTGTGTTGTATCTCAATTGTTGTATTGGTTGCTCCAAAACTTTCTCTATTTATAGGAGATGATTGATCAAGCATAGGCTCCTCTTGGGGATTGAAAATCTCTGAAAAATACAATTAAAATCAAGAATATAGCTGTTAAAATCAATCCCACAATTTAAGGAAATGTGTCTCATTGTCAACGGTCATATTTTTGTCAAATGCACAGATGCGACCGGTCGCACAGAAATAAGAGATTTGAAGAACACTTTGGAAATTACAACAGGGCGACCGGTCGACATAGGCTTCGACCGGTCGACCCATGTCTCAACCGGTCCACCTTAATGAAAAATCGAAGAAGATTTGTTCTGTTTCAAAACAAAACATGCAGTGCGGCAAACCCCCGGCGCGACCGGACCGTCGACGCCTGAGGCGACCGGTCGACCTGCCTGATTTTACTTCCGTCTCATTTTCTGTTTCAAAAATCATCTTCAGTATGGGTTGCCCTATAGGGCGGCGGTCGACCACGAGATTTAAATGTTGTCCATTTTTTGTTGAAAATAAAACTCAAGAAATACTCCAAAATTTAGTAAAAATATTTTAAACCAATCGGGAGTATTTAGACAACATTTAGAAATCTTGTTATAGGAGTAAAAACCCATTGACATAAAATCATTAAAAGTGTTGTCCATTATTAACAAAAATGAACTTGAGGAAATACTTCGGAAAATATTAAAACCATTTTAAATCATTTAGGAGTATTTGGACAACCTTTAAAAACATTGTTTTGGTGACAAAATAAAATCATCAAAATTAAGATAAAAACATGTATCAAACAATCTCCCCCTTTTTGATGATTACAAACCAAAACAATTTTTACACAAACTAAGAAAGCAATTTTAGAAATGATTTTCCGGTAAAAACATTTGACCGCTTGGAAGCAACCAAAATTTCCAAAAATATTAAAGCAACCAAGTAGGAGTAAATATATTCAATAATAAGCACAAGCTCCCCCTATCAACAAGCATATCAAGAATAATGTAAAAGCAATTTTTTCATAAGCTAAAAGCTTTAGCTTTTACAAATTGTTCAAGAGCTTATAAGCTCCCCCTGTCACAAAACATCATTAAACAATTATATAAGTCCATCAAGCAACAATTGGACTAAAAACGAATCACAACTTATGGCTTTTATGAGCCATAGCTTATAGCTTTTATGACAAGCTTTTATTAGCTTCTTTGAGCTAATGAGCCAATATCCTGTTTCTCCCCCTTTGGAATCATCAAAAAGAATGTTAGGATGATAAAAACATCATACAAATATATCAAAGTGCGCGCAAAACGAGACGGTTTATCAACCATCGAGCAATTTATACTTAAAGTCAAGGAAAATGGGAGAATTTTAACATAGGAGATCCATAAGCTCATTAGTTAGCTAAAACATGATTTCAAAAAGATTTTAAGACATTTTGAAGTAAGAGAATCATGTAGAAGTTGAAAGTTTCATTGCGACATTTCATCGAACACCTTGTGTGTGTGAAAATAAAAGAGGTTGTATATAGTCCTTGAAAAAGTTTTAAGCCAAAAATCATCAATCAACCTCATTCCAAAGCTCAATAAGATCATATGCAACATATGCAACATTTGTTCATCAAATAAGAGGCTCAACAAAAAGATTCTCAAGGGTTCAACCCAATTGAGACAATATAAGCTAAGAAGGATCAAGGCATTACAAATGCCAAGAATTAGAGCATCCATCAAGTAATATAAGTCATGCCTTAAACAATACATGTATGATATATCAAATGTCCCAACATATCCATCTAAGCATAATGATCAAAACATTAAGAGAAGCACTTTTACCATCAAGTACTTCATACCAATTATCAAACCATGCCATATAAGAGTATTTTTACCATCAAATACTCCATCAAAATCATGATCATCCACAAGTCATTATCAACTTGCAATTTTAACCCTTTTAAGAAAACAAGCAAATATCATTAGTACAAAAGAGTTTTACAAAAGTTCATAAAATAACAAAGCAACGAAAATGCTAGAAAGTAAAGGAAGGGAGGGACATCAATCTTCGTCCAAGAGAAGCAAGTTCCGGAATGAGATCTTTGATAAATTTCTTCAATTTGCCGATTGACTTTTTCAAACTAGAATTTTCCTTTTTCACAACCCGGAGCTCTTTTCTAAGAGAGGTCACATCTCTAATTATTTCTCTTTCCACTTTGGCCATTCTCTCTTTGAGATTTAGATCTTCAACATCCAACTCGTTTTCATCTCCTTCCTCATTTTCTTCCTCCCTAATTTCTTGTTCATTTCCCACATTTTCTTCTTCATTTTCCTCTTCATTCCCCACATCATCTCTTTGTTCGTCAAACTCACCTCTTCCAATATTTTCAACCTCATTGTCATTAAAGAAATCATCCCGAGGTTGTTGTTGATGTCGGGCACGCCCCTAGCGGCTTTGGTAGGAACCCGTGGTAAATGTCGTCGCATTCTTACCATTTGTAGAATGTTGGCATTATCAAAATCATTGTGATGAATTTTGGTATTCATTTCATTTTCCGGTATCCCGATAAATATAAGAGTCGGCAAATCAAATTACCCAAGGTATATTTTTTCTTGGTAAGCTTTCTAGATTCCAACAAGCAATACACAAAGATTGCCCCATAATTTACTCTTTCTCCATGAACAATCTTATAGGTGAGAAAGAGTTCGAGATTACTCGGAAGTTTTACTTCTTTTCCACAAACACAATAGGAGCAAATGATAGATAAAATCCGATAATTTGGCGGCATTGCCGAGTATGTCACTTCGGGATATACTCCTAAAAAGGTTTTCACATCATCTAGTGAAACATCGAAAATGTTATCATCCCAATGAGCGCAATCCACATTGACCACTCCATCATTTGGCACGTTAAAGTGATTACAAATATCGCCAATGTCCATGAAAAGTGCCTACCATTAACAAAAGTATGAAGTTCCAACGGATTATCTATCGTAGCATCAACAATCCACATATTTGCATAAAAAAGTTTTATAAGCTCGTCATCATAATGCAAACACGGATTATCCCAAAGTGAAACCCATCCTTGAATTTCAAAATAAGCTCTAATATCCGGAAATTCATCATGAAATGCTTGAAATCGAACCATACGAGTGCACGCAATTTTCTTATCATTCAATCCAATATTCTCATAATGTTCCTCCGCAAGTTTATTTAAAAATCAAAATCTATTAGCTCTAGAGGGAGGCTCGTAGAGGAGTGATAACTTACTAGAGTCTCAATGAATGCTCGATTTTGAAACCCCGCTCTTAATTCGACAATCTCCTTTCCGTAGTTTCGATTTTGATAGTTTCCTTGTAGAATACCATCTTATTGGGGATTGGAAGAAGATTCTCCCCTTTGCCTCGTTCTCCTATTTTGAGGATTTCGTTCGGTAGAATTTCTTGGAGGTGCCATATATGTGAAGTTCTTGCAAAAAGAAGTGAATTAGCAAGAAAGATTACAAGGATTGATGAAGAATTGAAGATTGTAGAAGAAGGGGGTGATTTTTCGCACAACTAGGGTTTGGGGAGGTTTTGAGAGTCTGTTTCAAAATGAAGAATGTAACGTTTTTAACTTGAGAAATTGCCCTGGGAGACCATACCGAGGTAGGTGCGACGGTCGGCCGACGTGCGGGCGGCCGTGCCGCCCGCTTAGACCGTCCCAAAGTGCAATTTTTCGTTCCCACTTTTCAACAATTCGATTTTTCTCCACAAAAGTTTTTAAAATTTTGCAAAAGATAATCTTGGATAAAGTCCAACAAATATGGGTTTCAGGAAAACATATATTCAAAAAAAAATCGAGACTTAACAAGTAGTGCCCTTTTAAGAGAATATTAGCAAAATCATTTAGGAGCACTTAAGGGGTTAAAATGAAATATCTTGAAAGATATGTGCATAAGCATAATATCGAGTTCTAAGAAGAATACGAGTGAACGTGCCTCGATAGTTTAAGAAACTTGATGACGAAATAGCCAATGAGTATGAGATATAAGTATCCTACACAATTCTTAAACAAAAATTGCACAAAGACACAAGTGTAGGCAAGTGATAGGAGATATCAAAAACTTATGCTACACATATACAAGAGAGATAATAGATCACATAGTCTATTTAAATGCACAAGAGTTTTAAAATATTATGCAAGGTCTTTTTAAAAATTTTGAAACTCACAAATATATAAAAGACCTAAATTAAAAATAAATACGTGAACACTCATATTGCAATTAAGACACAATTAAAAACATGCATAGAATTAAAATAAAATGCATATATAAATGGGAAGATACGGTTTACCAATTACACCGTTTCCATGGGTTGTGTCTTTCCATTGTTGATGATATCTTCCTTTGAGAAGTCACTTTGTTGATGATGACTTCTTTGATTACTCCATTTCCAAGGTTTGTTACCTTCCCTTTGTTGATAGTCTCTTCTTCTTTGAAAATCATCTTGTTGATGATGTCTTTGCCATTTCCAAGGATTGTGTTCTTCCCATTTTTGATTATATCTTCTTCTTGAAATTGGCTTTGTCGAAAAATGGTTTCTCCTTCTTTGATCAAATGAAATGGTCATTTGATGTCTTCTTGGCGTATGAATTTTCTTTGATCATTATTTCACCGGTACCTAATATGACATTATTTTGTGGTACCCTCATGTGTTTGGGTCCTTTGGGATTAGTCTTGAGACTTTTAGGTCTCCAACAATAATTAGAGCTATTTCTAGCTCGACAAAAATTAGCCGTATGACCCTTTTTACCACAATAGAAGCATGTAATAATTCTAGGAGCATAATGACCAACATGCTTAGAGACTTGATTCTTATTCATATGATTGACACCATTAAGCTTATGATCAAGTTCTAGTTTCAATTATCACAACAATCAACAATTTCATCGGTAGACTAAGTCGGATTTAGATAAATCCTTTTTCATGCAATTAATATCCTCAACGAGTACTATTTTCTTTTTCAAGGTTTCTAACCTTGTCAAGTGTGGTGATGTGAGCACATGATAGTGATTCATAGGAAGTAAATAAACTATCCTTATCATTTTTCAAAACATTGAATTCCTTTTTAAATTTTTGTATTTAACAAGTAAGCTTTGGAATTCATTTTGAAGTTCATCATAGTCATTTTGCAAATCACTATAATCATTTTGAATAACAATATCATAAGAAGTAGAGGGTTTAAGACATACCTTGTTTTCTTCTTCGATGCCCATAAAACAATATTCAACTTCTTCATAGTTGGAAGTTGTAGGAGGCTTGTTCCTTAGATTTGAATTTGTATCCCTTTGAGAAGTAGATGCTTTTGTTTGATTCCTTTCATTTGCAAATACTCCATAGATGGCCTCTAATTTTTGCCATACTTGTGCCGACTTTATTCCTACAATATGTTCATATTCTAAATTAGTAAATGAACAATACAAAATATTGAGAGCTTTACCGTTTAAGGAGATGATTTTCTTCTCTTCATCATTGAGCTTTTTGAAGCCTTTTGAGGTGTGGTGTATCTTTCATCGAATGGATTCTCCATTAATGACGGTGTTCCAAATGTCGAACCCGCAACCTTGTAGATAGCATTCCATTCTTTCTTTCCAAAAATTAAAATTTTTGGAATCAAATAGTGGTGGCTTGGTGGTGGAGGTTCCTGATAGATGAGCTTCGTTAGAGTCGACGATCGTTTCTCTTCACTCGCGATGTGAAATGAGCTTGCCAAAGAGTTTGCTCGATACCACTTGTAAGTCCAAGCGGCTCACGATAATCTAGAGGGGGTGAATAGATTATCTCCATCTTTCGATTTCACCCTCTTTTATAACCGAAAGCTCAAACACAATAATAAAGGTCGTAGAATGTAAACAACACACGTCGATTTAAAGAGGTTCAACCCACCTAGGGCCTAATCTCTACCACCCCAGATATCCGGGATGGATTTCAAAGAAAAAGAATTTTATTAATTACCAAAATTAATACAAATTCAACTTACAACACCTTGAAGAGCACCACACTCTTCTTCAACAACACCTTTGGAGATTACCACAATCTCCCTTTGAAGATTACCACAATCTTCCTTCAACGGCACCTTGTGAAGATTACCACAATCTTCAACCTTGAAGAATACCAAATTCTTCAACACCTCAATAAGAAGATCACCACAATCTTCTTGCACCTATCACCTAGATCATCCAAGTGTGTTCTTACCACAAGAACACTCACAAGGATATCTTGTGTTGAATGATAACCAAAAATCAAGATTACAACTCAATAATGAATAATACAATTTGAGTGCAAAGTGTAATCAAGAATAGCCTGACCTCGAGGATGTGAAAAAGATAAGCTAGGCAAGTTTACAACAAGAATAATAACAATGAAAGACCAAGTATTTTCTTGAAGTGTATCTTGTCATGGTTGTATCGCTTGCTCCAAAACTTTCTCTATTTATAGGAGATGATTGATCAAGCATAGTCTCTCTTGGGGATTGAAAATCTACAGAAAAATACAATTAAAATCAAGAATATAGCTCATTAGAAATCAATCCCACAATTTAAGGAAATGTGTCCGTCAAAACGGTCATATTTTTTTTTGTCAATGAGCAAGCGCAGATGGACCGTCGCATTTAAATAAGAGATTTGAAGAACACTTTGGAAATTACAACAGCGGCACGTGCCGACATAGCTTCGACCGTCAACCCCTGCCTCAACCGGCCCACCTTAATGAAAAATCAAGAAGATTTGTTCTGTTTCAAAACGAAACATGCAGTATCGGTCAACCCATCGGCCTGGAAGACTGGCGACTCGCCCGATTTTACTCCGTCTCATTTTCTGTTTCAAAAATCATCTTCGTGCACGGTTGCCCTATAGGACACCTGGTCGACCACCACGGCATGTAAATGTTGTCCAATTTTGTTGAAAATAAAACTCAAGAAATACTCCAAAAATTTAGTAAAAATATTTTAAACCAATCGGGAGTATTTAGACAACATTTAGAAATCTTGTTATAGGAGTAAAAACCCATTGACATAAAAAATCATTAAAAGTGTTGTCCATTATTAACAAAAATAAACTTGAGGAAATACTCCAAAAATATTAAAACCATTTTAAATCATTTAGGAGTATTTGGACAACCTTTAAAAACATTGTTTTGGTGACAAAATAAAATCATCAAAATTAAGATAAAAACATGTATCAAACACTTGATAGATTATTTAGCCAACACCCTGACATGTATTTCAAAACCCTGGTTGCTTCCACATCTCCCACCTTGCTTATGTTGATGATATTCTCATCTTCCAACAACAAACCATCTTCCCTTCTTGCTCTTACTTAGTTCATTCACCACTATGGTAGGGTCTCTGGTCAAGCCCTTAATGCCACCAAAAGTTCTTTCATCATGTGCCCTGGAACTGATCCTGCCTCTATTAATCAGGTTATGACCATCACTGGTTTCAAACAGCAAGATCTCCTTTCAGATATTTGGGGGTCCCTATCTATAAGGGTAGGAAAAATCATATTTTTCACCTCTCTTTTTACTAAAATGCACAATAAAGTTAAAGAGTGGGGATGGAGATATCTCATATGGTGGGAGATTGATGTTAATTAAGAGCACTTTGAACTCTATGTTCCTTCATCTCATTCAAATTATGAAGCCCCCAAATTCATTACTCATAAACTTGAACAAGTCATGGCTAGATTTGGGGTAATTCTGAATCTCACAAAGCTATTCATTGGATCTCTTGGGCCTCTATTTGCTCTTATGTGCATGAGGAGGTCTAGGTCTGAGAAGCATTGAGGATGTTGTCACTGCTTTTACATACAAACTTTGGTGGAGATTTAGAGAAAATTCTTCTTTATGGGCTCACTTTATACATGCTAAATATGTGGGGTTTGTGCTTCAGTTCTTGTTCATGCTAAACCTGTTGATAGTTCCATTTAGAAGAGAATTTATAAGATTAAAAATCAGGTTAATGAACATTTATTTTGGCAATTAGGATCTGGGAAAGCCAGTTTTTGGCATGATAAGTGGTTGGATGGCAATACCCTGAGTAGTGTTATTAATGTTGATATGTATGGTCTTGAACATGTTGATGTTGGTTTTTTCTAGCATAATAATACCTGGAATTATGATAAACTGGCTAAAGTTGTGGGTAATGAATGGGCCAACACTATATGCCAAGTTCCAATATCTGCAAATACCCTGATAAACTGAGATGGATGCAATCAGCTAATGGAGAATTTTCTTTACAATCTGCTTGGAGGCTGGTCAAAGGTAACCTCCAACACCCCTATATTTTCTGGCATCTGGAATAAGCTCTTAACATCTACTATTTCAATTTTCATGTGGAGATTACTTAGAAATAGACCACTTGTGGATCAAAAATCGACGTCAACATAGAGGATACTCTCTTGCCTCTAAGTGTTGGTGTTGTTCTAATTGCTCTGTTGAATCCTTAAATTATTTGTTCCTTGATAACCCTCAAGTTCAACATGTTTGGCTGCATTTTTCTGCCTTGATGAAGCACAGTAATCCTAGCACTGATAATATTTTGCTATTCCGCTCTTCTTAGAAATATATAACACCATTCACACACAAGGCACATATTATTTTATCATTCCCTGTTTGGTTTTTTGGTATACTTGGCTGGAAAGAAATAAAAATAAACATGAAAATAAGGGCTTCAGATCACATAGGATCATTTGGAAAGTGACTCATCATCTTCATTTGTTACATGCTAGTAATTTGTTTCATTTCTCAAACTGGAAGGGTTACACTGAATTTGCTAATGGGCTTAGAATCTTTTTCACACTGCATCCAGAGTTGTTTGTACTCCTGTAGCTTGGCAAAAACCACAAACATGTTGTTTCAAACTCAATTTTGATGGGGCTAAGAAGACAAGCTCTCAACATGGTGGAATTGGTGGGATTCTCAGGATCATCAGGGCAGTTTCAGAATTTGTTCAATCATTCTCAGACATAGGGATGGTAATTTTGACTTGACCCGCCCGTGACCCGGGGCGGGTCTGGGTATCACATCCGTCCGCCTAATGTTTTTTTTTTAAATATATTTTAATATATATTTTGTATATATAATATTTATTATAATGTAATTTTTATGTATTTTTATATTCTATCTAATATTTATAAATTGATAATAATAAATTTTTTAAATAATATTTTATAAATATATATATTTTTCATTTTTTTATTTAATTTAATTTAAAACGGGCAGAACGGTGACCCTCCCGCCTACCTCACAGCCCGTGGCAAGCCGCCCCGACCCGTCCCTGCTTCTAGACATGAGACGGGTCTGGGTCCCGGCCGACCCGCCCCATTGCCATCCCTACTCAAACAACCTCTTTGCTGAATTTTATGCTCTTCACAAGGCACTTCATCTGCTGAACATCAACACGCACAAGAATTTATGGATTGAAACTGATTCAAAGGTGCTTCTACATATTGTGCTTCATAACCAAACTGGTAATTAGAGACTCCACAGGTTAATCTTCTCCATTAAAAAATTCTCCAACAATTGACTACCACATATCACACATCTTCAGGAAAGGCAACAAAGTGGCAGATGCATTAGCTAATATGGGATTTTCTAATTCTTCTTGTACTGTATATAGTTCTACCTCAATTCCTAGAATAGTTTATGGATTAAATAGAATAGATCAGCTTGAACTTTCATCTTTAGATACAAGAAATATATAGTTTAGATCCCAATTGTACACAATCTCTTTGTACAGTGATAATTCTTGTCAATAAATAAGGTTGAGGGAACCCTTAGCCTCCACCCTTTTCGTGTTTCAAAGAAAAAAATCTATGTAATTATATATAGGTGACTATATTTAGCGGAAAAGATTGTGTGAATAAGCTCTGATATATTATAAGATTTTTTTTTGAAAAAAGTCTAAATGAATTTTATATTATTGGATTCGATTGATTAAAAATTAAAATACAACAAAAACAAAATACATAAAAATATTCAAATTACTCAAAAAGAATGGATTAAGCTTTACCTCAAGCACCAATCGTCGGCCAAGCAAAATTCAAATATAATTTCAATAATAGAAAATGACATTCCAATTCTAGTCCGGGTAAATGTATTAATTTACATTACAACCCCTTCCCCCCAACTCACTCACAGATCAGCTATCCCATTTCCTATTTGGGCGCTATTGGCACCCCCAAATTTGATGAGACACCCACCTTATAAGTTCACCCACCCCCACATTTTCAAATATGACCCAATTGATGAGTTCACTCCCCTTTTTTCCAATTTTACCCTTTAGTGTTATTTTCCCCAAAATACACCCTCCAACCTCTCACCTCCCCACTTTCAATTTGAAACAAAAATACACCCACCCTCTCAAGAGACTATTCTATTCGACGACAATGTTAGAGAAATCCAAACATACTGGGAGAAGAAGGATGGTTCTTCCCGATGATGATGACGACTTCAGGGATGGTGCACCACCATCCACAACAAAGCCGAGACGAGACACCTACACTGACAGCCGCCCGCAAGAAAATGACGAGGTATTGTTATAACTCAACTTTTCCTTAAAATAACTTGTATTTTTGTAGTTTGAGTGTGCTATGTAGTTGTATGGGTACATGGGTTTGAGATGGGTATAGTTATGGCGCCATTTGATCAAAATTTGAAATATGGAACTTTGAAGAAGAAAACGGCACGGCACGGTGAAGCCTTTCAGGTGGCACGATCGATTGTACGATCGTGGGGCTTAGGCACGATGGCTTAGTCATCGAACGTGCCATCGCGCTACTTGTTAGGCACGATGCGTCTTATTCATCGATCGTGCCACCATCGTATGCCTTGCTGGCACGACGGCTTATTCATCGATCGTGCCACCATCGCGCGCTTGATGGCACGAAGCTTTACTCTTGCACGGCCGATGAATAAGCCATCGCCATAATAGTAGTAGCCAATTTTTTAGAGTTCTCTATGTGATTTCTTTGATAGTGGTTGATTGCTAATTTTGATTTTTACTATTATTCACAAAGGGCTTGGAAGAGGCCGAACTTTATGGGTAATAAAGCCAAGATCAATTCGTATAGCAAAGGTTTCGATTCTTGACGACTTAGAACTCGAGTTGCATGATTGCGGGATTTTGTGTATGAAGAGTTTCAAAGTCCTGCTTTGGTTTTGATTGGGATGGACAATCGTGCGTTAGTTGTAATGCCGCCTTCATGCCGTTATTGGGCGGGCGAGGTTGTTAAAAAGGTGCAAGGGACGAATTTTGGTTTGATTGGAAACCGCTTGATCTTCTCAAATACGAGTACGCTTTAATTATCGGGCTATCCTTTGCCCCCACCACATTTAATCCGAACACCAACCACGTGTCGCCTCCCAAACGGGTCAGAGTGATAGACACTACCGTGGTGTTAAGGTGTCGATGGAGGATCTACTTGCATTTTGCAGCGTGCATTCCGTGATGATCCTTCATTGAGTTGAAGGTGGCGAAGTTGTTGGTTGCACATTATTTGCTATTCGCGTAGGATCCAAGGTCCACAAACCATTGAGGATTCGCGGGTGGACTTTGGTTGATGATGTTGATCGGAGTCTTTCTCGTGGGGAAGTACTGCCTAGGATTTTATGCCACTACCTTTCATCAAGTACCCACCGAGCCCAAGAGTACTTTCCGTATTTACTGATTTGTTTGCTTTTCTTGGTAAGTGATATTAATGTAATTTACATCTTATAATTTACATTTAGTACAAATATACATCTTATAATTTAACTATTTTTATTGTTCTTCTTAGATATGGGCGTATTTGTTATACCTAACTGGGATTCATGGGTTCCAATCGGACATTGCTATTCCACGCCGCACACGCCTGAAGTTTCCAAGTCCTCCGTGAATCGCATGGCTTTCTTTGATCGCTGTGTACAAAATGTAATTTGCATTTTTCAAATTTTAACTTATGGTAATAATTAAGTAATTATCGATTTTGATCTTGCAATTTTGTAAATTGATACACACCGGACCTTGATCATGTAGGACAAATGAGCTTCCTTATTTATTGCATGTCAATCTCGAGCTCCGATCCTGTTGTTTATGTTCATCGGGAGTAACCCGACGGGAAGAAGCCCACAAAGCGTCGACGCACCACACATGAGTCGACTTCATTGATGGATGATGATGATAGCCTTGATGCCGATCCATATATCGAGATGGGTGATTATGATCGCCCACCCCGAGGCGTTGTTCCGCATGTTCCTCCACACATCTCCACACACCTCTCTAGCCGAATGATCGAGCTATTAGAAGAATTGGTGCGGCACAGTGGAGGCCATTGTGCCGACTTGGGTTGAGCGTGCCATTGAGGCCTTCCTGGGCTCGCGTTTAGTACGGGAGGTCGAGGCGCTGTCTCCGATTTGGTTCGGATCGGATGCAAGAGAGGTTCCCTGCAGCCAAGCGGGCAGAGGTTCCACCTTCCGTGCGGCAGATCGTGCCGACGGTAGTCCGGAAGACGATTCATGTGGTACCGCCTATCGTATGGAAGGAGGTCGAGGTACTCGATTGATCCCGCCATTCGGCCAGACGTGTATTTCCAGATCTCTCCAGTCATTTATTTGTTTTTCATGTTAAACATTTAGAATAGAATATCTTTGAATTATGTTATTTAATGAAGTTTCCTTCATTGTGCAGATTCTATTCCCACTACTTGCAAGGTGGGTGAGCAGACATTACTCCCTCAAAGGGCCAGCCGGATTACTTCTCCTCCACCACCGTGCCGCAGGGCTTCGTTGGATCTGTCCCCTCTGTATGTACGGACACCCCCAAGGTATTGGTGCACGGGCCGTGGGTTCATCTCGGAGGGATGATATGTCCGTCGTGTTGTGAGAGCACGAACGCTGCCTGTATCTTCGCAGCCCTTTCACGGCAAACGAGTGCCGTAAGGAGGATGCCACACATGCCGAGTACATGCGGTTCTTAGATAGCGATGAGACGTAAGTTAAATCAATATATGAATTCAAATACACTATTGTTGTTTTTGTGATTTTAACACGAGTTTTCTCTCGTCTCGGCCCATGCAATGTTGGATACGCTTTGCATTTGGCGAGTTTCTTTAAGGATATCGAGTCGACCAAAATGATTTGGAAGTCGTGGTAACACAATGTTAATGTTTTTTTCTTGCATTTCGTCGTTATTTGTTCATATTCATTGACAATTGATCTTATTGTTTGCTTGTTACAAACAAATTGATGCCTACCTAGTTGTACTACATTGCCAGCTGAGTTGGTTGGTGTAGTGGTCCATCCCCAAGTAGGTCGTATGGGATTGGTTGACACACGTCATTGTGTTTCATGTATTTCTTAGATAAATAGTCCATAATGTGTCATTTATTTTGTTTCGTACATTCGTGTTTTTACTAACAAATATGTTTTCATTATATACAAACTTGATCTAGGCAAAGTATGGACCGATCTACATGGAAAGGACTCCACCGGTGGAGAGTTTTGACGGCATCGTGCCGCAGGTCATACCGGATGACCTTCCTGGCGCGCCAGGAGTACGCCCATGGTGAACGACTCTTTGGGGTGGGGTGCCCCATGGAGTTCGTTGGACCACGTAAGAACTATCTCTTTTCGGTATAAATTAATTAACTAATTATTGTTTTGTTCATACTCCCTAATTTCTAATCGATTTTTTGCAAAGTTGTTTTTATCCACAACATCGGCAAAAATTGATTGTTGTGAGGATAGCGCAAGGATTGCACGCGATTTGGATTTATGACTCCACATCCATAAGCTACCGCTTGAGGTTAGACATCTGACCGGCGCGCTGCTCTCTATCCGCTTGCACGTATTATTCCGGTTTTGCTACGGCAAACCGGTTTCTACCAAGAGTGTCCGGAGTTGACACTCGAGATAATACTTGGATCGAAGGTTGTTGGTCCATCAAAGAATTACGAACAACATGATAGTCATAGTTGTGGACCGCTTTGCGTTGAGGAGGGTGGAGAGTTTTCTTATAAATGTATTTGACCCGGCCCAAACACGAGGGATAGTATAAACAACCTATCGTCCGTATGTGCATTTACGATGTATAAATTTAGCACCGATGCATCGACTGACCCTCCCCATGATTATATTGTGTAGATTGTGGGTATTTAGTTGGAATTGTGTATATTGTGGTTATTTAGTTGGAATTGTATATATTTTGTATATTTTAGTTTTTATATAATATGTTTTGGTTTAACTTGAATAACTAGGTATGATTTGGGAATGATTTGGATGAATTGGTTGTTGATTAACTCTCCGGTATAACTTGGAATTGTTTGTGATTCTCATTACGTGGCATGGGCACGATGGCACGACGCTATATCATTGATCGTGCCATACATGAGGCACGATGACACGATCGCCATTTTTTTCGATCGTGCTCTGCGTGGAACGATCAATAAGGCTTGACACGATCATGATATTGCTTATCGCGGCCATACATGAGGCACATGACACGACGCCATTTTTTTCGGGACGCGCTCATGTGGAACGATCAATAAGGCTTGACACGATCAGCGATATTGCCCATCGTGCCATATGTTGCGCGGTCCTGGTGCATTAAATGATTGAAAGTATGTAATATATTCAATTGGTCCATCCATTAAATGGACTTGTTAGTTGGGGATGTATAATCTTTCCATTCGCAGAGTAAGATCCATTCATTAAATGGTGAAAATAAGTAACATATTGACCGAGTCCTTGCATTAAATGGTGAAAATAAGTTACATATTACACATGGGTCCATGCAATAAATGGTGAAAATGAGTTACATTATACATGGGTCCATACATTACACTTATAAATACATGGGTATGTTCAAATGTAGATAATAAAATTGTAGTAAATCTTGGTTGTGTTGACGATAAAGGTAATTTTTACATAGTGGCTAATTTGATGAATGAATCATAGCTAATTAAATCTTGGATGAACATGTTTGTTATGATTTTGTTTACAGAAAAAATGGTAAGAACAAGAAATGAGATCGCTAGGGACAATAGGCGTGGTGATGGTTGACTTCCTGCAAGAAGCCTGCTTTGACAATTTCTTCATGTTATGTCGTATGGCAACAATATACGGCGCCCGCTGCTGCCGCATATTTGTTGAATCGAGTCGCTAGCATATCTCAAGCCATGCAAAAAGATTTCATGTCCTTAAAGTCAAGATTAAGATCCATATGATGCGCACTCCACTTTCATGACTACCGCTTTTACAACATTGTCGGGTGTTAATTTAACCCATACACTAACGGTTTTCCATCTCCCGATTATTGGGCTCATGTTAGGCAAGAGAACAACATGCAACGGTTTTTTTCGGACTAACGCTCCAAGGTACCGTGACGTGTTGAAGTTTTTAACACTGCGAGGTGCCGGACATTGATTTCGGGACTACCAGGTTACACTCGTGAATAATCCGCTGGAGTTTGATGGCTACTCTTCCGATGAAGGTTCTCGTGATGATGTTGAACGCCGTGGTTGACATCGATTGAGCCGCCTGGCACCGGTGTCCGCCAGTAATCGTCAGTGGTTGTGCGCTTATGTTTGTAATATTTGTCTGTATGGTTGTGGTAATGTACTCGTTAGGTTGTAATGTACTATGAAGGTTGGTAATGTACTATGGAGGATTGTGATGTAATAATAAAGTTGTTATGAAACGCCAACGTGATGATAATAATAGATCAACGATGTGGCACGATCATCGATTTATTTATCGGCTATTACTATCGCCTTTATGTACACGATAATAAAGGTGTGACTGCGTGCTACCATCGCAGTCTATGTAGGCACGATCGTAGTATGCGATCGCGCTGGACCATCGCGCCATTTGACAAAATAACTTAACAAAATACCTCGTAATAAATGTGCCACCTTAAAACAAGATTTCCGCGACAAAGAATCACACCAATTAAAAACACATGCATTTCCAACAAAGTTCTTAACTTATCCAATACATAACAAACAAATAATTCTAACCTAAGTTTATAGTCTCCGTACTACTGACAATGGGACTGCTTCCTACACTTCCACTATACAATTCAAGTTGTTTAGTATACAAATTGTTCCAATTTGCGACATTCATGGCGATAATTATTCCATGTTGCACCACGGAGGCAATGGGTGACCGCCACTCAAGAAAACCTACAAATGAAAAAAAATGGTTATTGTAGTTGAGACGAGACAAATTACTCAATTTTTAGTTACCTTATAAAATGGTTATTGTTCACAAATCCAACACAAATTAGCTTGAGCAATCGCGCCTTCCGTCAGAATGGTAGATATGTGAGGGACATTCGCTGATCCAAACACACAAACGCAACATTGTAAGCCGACGCAACCAAGTGACTCCATCTCGGTAAACAAAACCAATGTTTCTGCGCTACTGCCTCGCTTATAAGAGTCGAGACGAGACAATATTTTGTCAACACAACCATGTTTGACTTAATACATGATTGTACAACCTTGGTTTTCGCTCAACTCATGACATAGGTCTCCTCGAACCCGACCCCATGAATCTTCACCGTATCCAAGTAGGTCCGCGCCGCACTGAAACTACAATGACCATCGCCACAACATCCTTAGTACCAATAATATGTTGATGTAAACGAGTTGGAAGCTGCTCCATAAAACTACTCAATGGTCACTTTTCTCGTCCTTTTGACGACAACCTATTGAAACACAACATGAAGAACAAAGACATTATCAACAAATATGTCATGTGTATATGCACAAATAAAAGAGACGATATTTACCTAGTGAGCTTTTTCTTTCTAGATCGGGAGAACATAAAGTTGATTCTGATGGACCAACATTAAAGATTACTTCTTCACATGGTGAACAACTATCTTTAATAGACTCGACATATTCGAACTTACTTGGCCACGTTTTGGGCGATTCGATTGTTTAACCTTTACGGATTGACTTAGGACGACCACGCAGCGGTCGTACTACAGCCAATTAGTGAGGTTGTTCTCGATTCGTAATCTCCGTAATTTTTCAAAATTAATAACCTCTCCATTCGGGTGCTTGTTCAAATTTGGTGAAAAGATCACCAAACACTCCAGAGTCCATCGGACTCCACTCGGGCCCAACCTCCTTCTGTTTGCTAGCTTGCAGTGAATATATTTAATTTTCGCTAAAACGGCCACTTGATCAAGGAATCGCTTTATCCAAACTCACATATTCTTAAAGTTCATGAGCACATGGAGTCCGCACGCCTTTCAATACACAACCACACAACAAAGGGTCTACGCTACCCCCGCCTACACGATGCATTTCAAGATAGATCAAATTCAATGCATGTATGATAGATACCATACTTGTGAAAGGACATAAATACAATCGATTTGTATTTATGTAAGACTACATTTCGCTTCTTCTCAAAAGAAGAGCAGACAGATTGCATTGTGTGATGTCTCTTTGAGGGTGAATCGTTTCCAACATGTCTCAAATTACTCCCGACTAGACGTGTCGCCTTTTCAATGCCGCATGGTGACTCTCCGCCCTATAATGATTTTTCAAACAATATTATATTAATTTTTAGATTGTATATGATATAACATAAACGCAATGATGAGCACAATAAAGTAAATTACCTATTTGTTGTGGTGTTGTTTAAATGCATGACATTATTCGCCCAAGCGTACAAAATCTTTCTTTATACGCCCATCCATTGCTCCATTACATATTGTACGGGTGGTCGATAATCACAAAATTCTTGACGCAACTTCCTAATTGTCATAAAATGATTGCCTTAATCATGCGATGACCAATAAATTACAATAGAGGTTAAAGATTCTACTTTCTTTTTCAGGGCTAATATTTTTTGCAACTTTTGCAAAATGTTCCTACTAATGTGCCACCGACAGAAAAATGTCTCAAGGGGAAATGTCGCTCTATCGCATTCATTGAGCTAATTCTCTATCAGCAATAATCACATTTGGCGTAAGACGGGTCCATCAATGATTTTGGGATCGAAAGCAAGCCCATATGTAATTATCTTCCGCCGATCTATATAAGCAATCGCAATACAAAATGTCATATGTGTTATGCCACACTAACACCCCCAACAAAGGTGAATTTGTACCTATTAGTTTTGTATGTGCAATCCATAAAAATGACACTTAAAAGCACGCAACAACTCAACGCTTGTGGTGAGCAAAGAATATATCCTTCATGGTGTTACTTCGCTCCCGCAACGCCTATGATGATAGAAATATCCATGCTCCTTCAATTTATGCATAAGTTGTTGCATTTGAGATCGATCATCACGCTCGATAACTCTATTCTTCATAATGGGCATTGTAGATAGTCCGTATGGTGACTTATTATCTTGAAACTTATTTTGTAGACAAACAAAATGTCCTTCGCCGAGTATCGCCATGTGACATATCCAACACATATTCTTCCTCACTTTTTGATAATCGACCTAAGATAAGAGTGACCCTCCAAATATTGTGCAATCGATGATTATGCACACCACATTCAACATTTAGTGACCATTCTCCTTCAATTGTTACTTGTTTACTTCTCAAACGAAATGGGCAAATCACATTTCTTAGTTCCAGATTCTCTTAGACTTTTTTCAAATTTCTTAGCATCATTTTGTTCGACATCTCTAAATTTCTTTTGAATCACGAATGCCCACTACGCTCACAAGACAAAAATATCCGAGGTCTTTTCTTTCCTCGACCACCGTCCGACCTACTTATTACAATTACCATGTTGTGCTCATGTCCTCTCTCACGCACCCAATCAAATAATTTATCCCGAGAAACAAATAACTCATACGTCGTGAATACGTGTGTGTAATCGAATAACACCAAGCTCTTTCAACATTCTCATCATTCTTTGGGAGGACAAACAACACTATTTTCCGTCGGGGCAACGAGGGCCATACCCTATTAAAACAAAATCAACAAGACCAAAAAACAAATCGTCAAATGGCACGATCACGACTATGATCGCTCCACCTTGATCGCAGAAAACATACGTAACATGGCACGCATCATTGAACATGTGATCGCGCCATATTGCCACGGGCACGCATCGATGACGCGGATGATCGTGCCATGTCGTTGATCGTAAATCGGAAAACAATGGTGCAAAGCAGAAATATCGTGAATTCGGAAAAGGGATAAATTACATAATTTTTGAAATGAGCAACTAAGATATTTACAATATTTGAGGAATCAAATCTTTGTTGTCCATTTGCTGTTGTGTTGGTGTCGAAAATTAGGTTTAAGAACAATCAAGCTAAGTTTTTCTCAAAAGGAGAATAAGAAGAATGAGTCAAGGACGTAAGGAGCATGGTTTTTAGAGATTAATAAATGAACGAACGATGTAGATTTAGATTGAGGGTGTATTTAGAACTTGGCTTTTTAAGAAGTGATATACTTTGACTTAATGACATTTTTGAAATTTTTAGAAAGTTCTGTGATTTCCACAAATTTTAAAAAAGTGCTGGAATACCACCCTTCCTATTTACTCCAAAGGTGCTCCGCTGGAAATTGAAATTCAATCCAGTTGTTCTAATTGATACACAGATCTATCTCAAATCTTGCCATTTGATCTGTTAATTTCATTAACCCAGCAGATCCCGCCATGGATTTGATGAAGGTCTTCGATCAAACTGTCCGTGAAATGTATGTATATTTCCTTCTGTTTTCTTATTAAATTAACTATTCATCTTATATTGTATATTGACTCTTTAAGGTATTTCTCATTGCGTTAATGCAGAAAGAGGGAGGTTAATCTGAAGGTGTTGAAGGTTCCGGAGATCGAACAAAAGGTAATACTTATAAATTTATGTGAATTCTGTCGTTTTCTTTAGCTCAGTTACTGACTACTTTTCATGTCATGAATTAAATTGGTGAATTTAGCTACTTGCTTTGATTGCTTACTATTTTCAGTTTATTAGGATTTTACATTCTTAATATTTGAATCTACTAGAGGATGAGGGAGAAAACAGGGTATCCACAGAATTAACACCATAATATTTATGTTGTTGATGTTGAATTGTGATTTCTACTATCAGATTGATTAGAAATGGTTTCCTATGCGAATGTGATAAATGATTAATGTTGTGAAGCAAAGCATTTTTTTCGGCCTTGTCTTTTTCATTTTAAATTTTCCTTTCAAGATAGAGATTACATTGTTTGCTAGCTTATGGTTCGAATAAATTGCCTATAAATGATATTAAGTTGTTGAATGTGCTTTTGATATCTGCTGCATGCACATTTGGTTAATCGATGTAAGTAATGTAATTTTTTGCAACATGAAATATCGTAATTCATCCCTTTCAATATAGAGTTTACTGCAAGAATTTATGTTTGAATTGGTAAATTAATGCCTTATTTAATTGAATTATTCTAAACCTTGCAGATATTAGTGTCAATTTGCTCCTTATTTCCAAAACTAGCATTTTATGAGCA